>CAMZMU010000020.1:67474404-67632703 GCA_947311845.1 Poa pratensis
CCCCCCCCCCCCCCCCCCCCCCCCCCCCCCCCCCCCCCCCCCCCCCCACCCCCCCCCCCCCCCCCCCCCCCCAAAAAAAATTGTGCCAAAATAGGCAACTACCTTAGAAGTTCAATCGGTTGCTCACATATGGATATATGATTTTGAAGGAGATATGCCCTAGAGGCACTTAATAATATAGTTTTTTGTCATATCTCAATTGTTCATAATATGTTTTATACCATGCTATAACTGTATTAAGCGGAAACATTAATACACGTGTGGTAGATAAACAACCAGGTCCCTAGTAGCCTCTATTTAACTAGTTCATTGTGCAATCGATGATCGAGGTTTCCCGATCATGTGACATTGATGTCAGTTGACAATGGAGTCATGTCATTGGGTGAATGACGTGATGGACATACCCAATATTTGTAGGACGAGTCATTACGCTTTGACCGTGAGATCAACTCTTATCGCTATTCCTGGAAGATGCTTTGATTGCATCAAACGTCATTACTTATATAGTATGACAATAACGGTGTCCCTCTCGGGTATCGGAAGGGAGTATGTTGAGATGAGGGATCAAGAGCGGGATTTGCCAATCCGCAGCAGGATAGATACTCTGGGCCCACTCGGTGAGATTATGTCAAATAAGCTTGCAAGCATGTGACTAGGTCACGGGGACATATTATCACGGACGAGTAGAAGATAGTGTTGTCGATAACGAGATCAAGCTAGGTATCATGATATCTATGAAGAGTCTCGGACACGCTAAGTATCGCCAGGCAAAAGGTTTAAGACTCGACGTCTAGGTTCGAACGATAAAGTTATTCGTTATCTCACAGGGATTAATTCTGGGTATCCAAGGTCCACGAATTAATCATTAATCGGAGAGCGTGTCTCGAATGTCTGGCGAGATCTCGAACCGCTAGGGTAACACACTTAAGGGAGGATGACATTTATAATAGATTGGAAATAGAAGAGAAAATAAAAGAGAGCACCGGAAATGTTCCGGGATAGTTCCGATGGAGATCGGAGAGCAACGAAATAGTTTTCGGAGCTGGAATTAATTAGATAAAATGTATTTGATATTAATTAGTTGAATTAATGATTAAATATATTTTTTATTTAATTAAATTCGAATTTTAAAGGCTGATTTCATAAATGGGCCTTAGAGGCCCATTAGGGGAACAAAAAAAGAAAAAGAAAAAAAAGGAAGGGGGAGGGCCAGCCGGCCTAGGTGGGCCAAATGGAGCCCACCTAGGGCCGGCTGCCTCCTTGGCCGGCTAGGCCATGTGGGGTTTAGTCCCACATGGCTTAGCCAAGGAGATGGTCTCCCTCCTCCACCTATATATATGGGTGCCCCTTTGCCTTTTGAACACCAATCTCTCTCTCTCTCTCTCTCTCTCTCTCTCTCCCGTTTAGTCGTGACTCCGCAATTGGGGTCGTGCACGGGTTGAGTTTCTCCACCATACGCACACCGCCGTGCTGCTGGTCTTTCCGGTCCAAGTCTTCCGCTGCTCGTCCCTGGATCGGAGCCCGGAGGTCGTCATCTCACCGTATGTGTGCGACTCCCTGCGAGGCACCACACTTGGGGTGCTAGGAGGTGTTCATCTCCACCACCATGAGGTCGGTGTCACCATCGTCATCGCCGTCTTCGTCGGCCAAGATCTTCGCGACCTCGAGGTCGGCTACGTCGTCTACTTCGACAACGCTTGTTGCGGGAGCGTAATCCCCGCTATCGGTCTACGAGGGTACGTATATCGATCTTCTGCGTATTACTATATCTGCATAGTAGTATAGATCCTGGCTAGTTTAAGGTTATCGTTGTTAGGAAATTTTTTGTTTTCTGCCTACGATCCCCTTCAGTGGTATCAGAGCCGATCTATGCGTAGATATAGCTATACGTTTTAGAACCCATGTTCTCATGGGGGCATCGTTCTTTTAGAAGCTATCCTCTAGCGTGCACTTGCATTGCCGGCAGCATTGAGTTGATGAAGCGGCCCGGACCGACTTTACGCGTACGCTTACGCGAGACTGGTTCCACAACTGACATGCGGCTTGTACCGTATATGTGGCTGGCGGGTGTCTGTCTCTCTCTCTTTAGTTGGCTTTGCATTTTCAATGGAGGGCCCGAAAGGGATAATAAAATAGCGACTATTTGATCGTTGTTGTGGTCATAGGTTCGTAGGTATGAAATCGGTTCTATTTACGAAAGCCCCAAGCCACGTAAAATATGCAAAAGATAAAGTAGAAAGCGTCTAACTTTATTTTGCAGGGGCAATGTGATATGGTCAAGGTAGGTTTGATAAATTGTTTATAAACTGTGGGCGCGAAGGAGACCATCGGCGCAAGGACCATATCACGTCGCATTGCATTTGATGTTATGTTGTTTTTGCATCTTATATTGTGTATATATATATATGGTTATATATTAGTTACACGGCGGTAGTAATATAAGATGATCCCTCCAAAATACCATTAGTGTTCTCCCTTTGGCGTGCACCACCAAGAAAGTTCTACGTTATGAGGCAGGCCGTGACGATCGGGTGTCAGACATATCGTCGTTCGCATACGGTGGGTGTAAGACATGTTTGCACAAGCGTATACGCTGAAGGTTATTATGGCGAGCCTAGCATGTACAGACATGGCCTCGGAACACGGTGACCGAAAGGTTAAGCATGAGTCACAGAGTTGTTGTGATTGACATGTCGATGTCTACCTTTGAAGTTATGTTGCCGGCTCTGACGATGAGGGGTTGCATAATGGATGAGGATCGTGTAATCACTAAAACGATTAGAGGGATATTCGTTTTGAGTGGGAGTTCTGGTAGTTTTATTTTATTAAAACTTGAACCCATATTTTATTATGAACAAAGTCTTTATGTTTTGCAAAACCTTTGTAGATATTAACCAATGTAATAGCCATCTTTAAAAATTAGGCGCATTCCTGCGATTGAGAAACTTAAAAGGTTGGGTCCAAACTTCATAGTTTTATACGGTAGCTTGAGGATACTCCTTGTTTAAACCGTTAGCTCTTGTGATACAATACCCGCTAGGAGATAAACCCGGAGATTCCGCTAAAAGGATAATTTGGATTATCAAGTTTTGTGCGGATAATATCATCATAGTCCAGTGTATGCTATGATCTCTACCATAGAAATTAACTGTGGGTGTGAGTTGACAGATGCGAACATATGAGATGGTCGCTAAACTCGAAGTACACCGCAAGTTGGGTTGATGAAGTTTATCAGTACTTTGACTGTTTTCTTCTCAACCAAGATGGAAGAGAACACTCGCATTAAAGGAGCACGTGGCAGTCATACTTGATGACATTGGTCATACTCGATGACATTGGTCATATTTGATGACATTGAGACGCCTCGCTCAACTCGATCACTGGATGACAAACAACGTTGCCAGGTGCAAATAGTTTGTCATAGACTATATCATACAAGGGGAATCGTTCACCTTAATGAGTTCTTGATTGCATTGAAGAATCAAGTAGATGAAACAGATCGCCGGGAAGTCATCAATGATGATGGTGTGTATATGATATACACGTTATGAATGTTTTTGCCTAAGCAAGTACTCGCAGTAGTGACTAAGTTTGATACTAGTCATGTTTTATGAAAACTAGATTTTCTGCTGAGTAACTTGGAAGGATGAGGAGACAATGTGTGTTGATGATGGCATGCAATATGATTGTGATGGCCATAGACACTCTCCCTCTGCATCTACCATTTGAATAAATTCTTTTGTGATCGCCTGTTAGTATGATCGTTATAAGTGTGTCTCCTCTAGCGAGACGATTGTTCATACATGTTAGTGACAAAATCGTTGTCCTATATTTATGAAGTAATGATCATACACCGATTTGAATTTAGATGGTAGAAGCTCCCACATTCATAACATTAATGCCAAAGGATACAAACTTAATAAAGACACCACATTCTTGTGGCACTAACGTTTAAGTCATGTCAATGTTATAGTCAATGAAGAAGCTCCATCAGATGGATCTACAAGTCCTTAGATTTGATCTTTTGACACTTGCAAGATAACTAAGACACCGTTTTCGGAAAGCGGGCATATAACTTATTGAAATCATGCATATAGATGTATGTGGATCAATGAAGTAATTAACGTGTAGTGGAAATCTTTATTTCGTAACTTCACAAATGATTCGAGTAGATATGGATATATCCACTTGATCAAATGTTGGTCTGAAAGGTTTTGATTTGATCAAACAAGTTCGAAGTGAAGTAGAAATAAACTTAACAAGAAAATCAAATTCCTGCGATACAGATCGAGGAAATAAGATTTGAGTTATAAGGTTGGCATATCATTGGAAGACTTGTGAAAAGAGTTCCACAAATTACGTCGCATGGAACACCATAGTGTTTGGTGTGTTTTGACGTCGTAATCACCTTATTGGATAGTGTGTGGTAAATAAAATCTCTTATCGAATTATTGTGATCATTGGAGTCATATGGTAGAAACAAAACATTCACGTTAGATAATAGGGAAACCATCTAATCCGTGGAGGCAATACCATATGAGTGATGGCATGGCTTTTAGCCTAGATTGTCGTTTCAGTAATTTAGTGTTTCGATGTGATCAAACCTAAAATGGATAAATCTTTGTAGTATACCGTACCTAAAGAATTAGTTGGGTACATGTCTCACGACATAGGCAAAATCGTTGCCGGAATATACCTTGCAAAGAAATAGTTTCTTGTCCAAGGGTATAAGTGGGAAAGAAAGTAGAGCAAGACGAAGTTAATGAACTTTCTCTCCAGACATCAGAGTGGCGCAACGGAAAGTGTTTCCGGTGTCGTCCTCCTCTGGAAGGAAAATGATGATAAAGATCATGATGCTCTGAGCTCATACTAAGACCGTAGGCGTACGAGGTTGTGTTCCGCAATGTGTGGTACGACAATCTTGTTATGAAGGTCATGTTAATGGAACATGACAAACCTACGAACTACGAAGAAGAGATGGTAGACCTAAGTCCGAGAAATGGCTATGAGCATATATGATCCGAGATAAAATCCATGTACGATTACCAAGTAACGACTTGGGAAGATCTTCTTGATGGCATCTAGGCCGTTAAAGAATATGGAATTTTATGAGAGAATAGACATGATAAGGATCGATTTGTCGAAAACAGTTTCGACATATTCAAAAGTTGACCACAACGAGATTTTGTCTCAAGTGGCGAAGCCTAAATATTCAGGGTCGTTTAGCAATTACTATAATTTCAAATTGAGAAATTGATAGATGGATAAGGAAACCATGTTTCTTAATGGTAACATTAAGAAAGAGTTGTAATTAGTACAATAAATGGTTTGTTGATCCTAAGGATGCTAAACATGTATGCAACTTCAGCTGTCCATTCATGGGCTGAAGCAAGCATATCGGAGCTGGAATCTTCACTTTGATAATGTGATCAAAGGATTTTGGAGTCGTCCAAAATAGTTGAAGAAACCTGCATTTACAAAGAAGTGAGTGGGAGCTAAGTAGCTTTTCTTGATCTTATATGTGAATGGCATATTTGAGTGGGAGCTAAAAGAAATTCCCTGGTCTTATATGCGGAAGGCATATTTGAGTGGGAGCTAGGTGTCATTCCTGATTTTATATGTAATGACATATTGAGAATGATACAGATCCTCTAGTAAAGTATAAAGATTATTTAAGTGATTAAATTTTCTAAATGAAGTTAGGAGTATTAGGCATCAGGTCTATAATTGTATAGATCAAAAGGGCTTAATAACATTAGGTCGGAATATTTTCCTATGTTAAGATTCTGAAGTGTTTCAGAATAGAACAAGCGAAGAAAAAGGTTCTTACTTGTATGACTAGGTAAAATATTAAGTTTATCTTGGCGTTTCAGTGATAGCTAATGAAAGAAAAGGATGTTCGACATCCTCTATGCCTCAGCCATAGATTCTATCAGACTGAAAGCTCGACTTGGTGTGACCCAAGTTCTTGGTTGAAGAACGGGTTCTAGAGTGATCCCTGGATGGATCAATGAACAAACGTTAAGTATATTCTTCAGTGTCTAAGAGAACTGAAGATATGTTTTCTATAGGGTAAGAGTGAAAAGACAACTTGCCGTAAAAGGTTACGATGATGCAAGTTATGACACTGACCCATACGACTAGAAATCTCATATAGGAGATGTCCTTTGTTTTGAAGAAAGACATGGTTAGCTTGCGAAGTCGCATATGAATGCACTGTCGCATAATCTACATAGGTATAAATATATGGCAACTTCAGAAGTAGCAAGTGTGATTGGACTGAGCGGTTTTCCGAGCATGTGTGGTTCCCTTAATAGATCTCTTAGACTTTTAAGGCCCATGCTACGCGAAGGTTCGAGTCTCACTCCATCGACTAAGATATATTTCACCGTTATCATATGATACGGGATGATGTCAAACGAGTTGACATAGAAGTGTTGCAAAGTACATACAGATCTCAATGTGGGAGATCCGTTGACTAAACTTCCTCTTCCACGAGACAAGCATGCACCAAGTTGCTATAGGTGTTTAAGCTTTTACCAAAGTGGTAAACTAGATTAAGTGTTACTCTAGTGCAAGTGGGAGACTGAAGGAGATATGCCCTAGAGGCACTTAATAAATATAGTTTATTTGTCATATCTCAATTGTTCATAATATGTTTTATACCATGCTATAACTGTATTAAGCGGAAACATTAATACACGTGTGGTAGATAAACAACCAGGTCCCTAGTAGCCTCTATTTAACTAGTTCATTGTGCAATCGATGATCGAGGTTTCCCGATCATGTGACATTGTGTCAGTTGACAATGGAGTCATGTCATTGGTAGAATGATGTGATGGACATACCCAATATTTGTAGGACGTAGTCATTACGCCTTTGACCGTGAGATCAACTCTTATCGCTATTCCTGGAAGATGCTTTGATTGCATCAAACGTCATTACTTATATAGTATGACAATAACGGTGTCCCTCTCGGGTATCGGAAGGGAGTATGTTGAGATGAGGGATCAAGAGCGGGATTTGCCAATCCGCATAGCAGGATAGATACTCTGGGCCCACTCGGTGAGATTATGTCAAATAAGCTTGCAAGCATGTGACTAGGTCACGGGACATATTATCACGGACGAGTAGAAGATAGTGTTGTCGATAACGAGATCAAGCTAGGTATCATGATATCTATGAACGAGTCTCGGACACGCTAAGTATCGCCAGGCAAAAGGTTTAAGACTCGACGTCTAGGTTCGAACGAAAAGTTATTCGTTATCTCACAGGGATTAATTCTGGGTATCCAAGGTCCACGAATTAATCATTAATCGGAGAGCGTGTCTCGATTATGTCTGGCGAGATCTCGAACCGCTAGGGTAACACACTTAAGGGAGGATGACATTTATAATAGATTGGAAATAGAAGAGAAAATAAAAGAGAGCACCGGAAATGTTCCGGGAGAGTTCCGATGGAGATCGGAGAGCACGAAATAGTTTTCGGAGCTGGAATTAATTAGATAAAATGTATTTGATATTAATTAGTTGAATTAATGATTAAATATATTTTTTATTTAATTAAATTCGAATTTTAAAGGCTGTTTTTCATAAATGGGCCTTAGAGGCCCATTAGGGGAAAATCCCAAAAAGGAAAAAGAAAAAAAAGGAAGGGGGAGCCCACCTAGGGGCCGGCTGCCTCCTTGGCCGGCTAGGCCATGTGGGGTTTAGTCCCACATGGCTTAGCCAAGGGAGATGGTCTCCCTCCTCCACCTATATATATGGGTGCCCCCTTTGCCTTTTAAAACGCACCAATTATCTCTCTCTCTCTCTCTCTCTCTCTCTCTCTCTCCCGTTTAGTCGTGACTCCGCAATTGGGGTCGTGCACGGGTTGAGTGTTTCTCCACCATACGCACACCGCCGTGCTGCTGGTCTTCCGGTCCAAGTCTTCCGCTGCTCGTCCCTGGATCGGAGCCCGGAGGTCGTCATCTTCACAGTATGTGTGCGACTCCCTGCGAGGCACCACATTTGGGGTGCTAGGAGGTGTTCATCTCCACCACCATGAGGTCGGTGTCACCATCGTCATCGTCGTCTTCGTCGCGCCAAGATCTTCGTGACCTCGAGGTCGGTTACGTCGACTACTTCGACAACGCTTGTTGCGGGAGCGTAATCCCCGCTATCGGTCTACGAGGGTACGTATATCGATCTTCTGTGTATTACTATATCTGCATAGTATAGATCCTGGCTAGTTTAAGGTTATCGTTGTTAGGAATTTTTTTGTTTTTCTGCCTACGATCCCCTTCAGATTTTTGCTTGATGTGCGTGAATGGCAGGTTCATATATATCATGTATACATATATGCGCTAGCAAGATTCAACAAGGAAACACAATAAACATTATGAGATAGCTTGTCTCAGATATCCTAGATGAAATTATACAGGTAGATCATTTAAAAATATTCGGTAGGCAGGTACGATCGGGCATAAATCATTATATTTCAAATTTTGGGATCAGGAGCCTACATGCCAGAGTCAGAAAGGGACACATATATTAGGGGGTAATAATTTCCCTAAAACATATCCAACCCAATAGCTTCTGGTGGGACAAACGAGCAAAAACTTTTAGTTCCGCCTCCAACACCATACAATCAATACTAGCTATGTGGATTTCACCATGCAAATCATCCCAAGACACTTCCTATATTTTTGAGAGAAGTGTAATAATGGATCAATCATGCTTACTAACATCGAAGCTCTCAGTGCAAATGTTTAGGGAGTTCTCGGTGACTTTCTTCCCGACGGGCTCTATTTCCAGTAACAACATTACATTGAACTAGCCTACTATGCTTGTCGATACTGATATTCTCAACAATTTACTTTTATTGGCTCAACTATTTTTCATTTGGAAACCAAATGTATTGCTCTACTTCTTTGGATGATACTTCTTATCTTCCAGCGACATTGATGAGTGTTCCCCTTCGATAGGGTGTATGTCAGAGAGGTTCAACCATAGGTTTGTATATATAGACAATGTGTGAGCCAACATACAACAAATGAAGTTTTTCTATTAAATTGAAGAACAAATGAACGTTGGTTTGGTGGGAGAAGTTATTTCATATTGGTTACGCATTTTTGTTTGAGATAAGTAGATTTATTGGGAAATATGTACACCGTGAAGCCTAAACTATTGAGTTTGGTTTTCCTTAGACACTAAATTATTAATTAATATAATTATATCAAAGCATGAGGTTTAAATATCACTTAATCTAGAATAGTTTGAGAAGTGGATTTCTTCTTTCAAGAACCTCAAAATTCAGAACCACCTTCTAGAGCTTATCCCGGTTATTTATGGTGGCATTCAATTTTGAAGTTATACTAAGTTGGAAAATATCATAACACCATGAATTGATATGGATTGGGAATCTACAAATAATTCAACCAAAAACATTGGGCGGTACAAAAACAGAAACGGCAAATATATTTATCTCTTGTTATTTTTGTACATGACATAATTATAATATCATATATACCATTAGCATTATTTTGATAAAAGAGTTTCTCCCAATTTTGATTAGTAAAAATATAACTAAAGATTCTCATCACAACCTCCCTTCAACGCAATCAAACAAAAACCTAGAGTAAACATGATCCTTCCCAGACCCGAGCCAAGAACCCACTTGATGGAGAAAAAACGTAAATGGCCCATGCAATAGCATAGCGCGTCTCTATGGGCTCGTTTCGCTGAAGGAAGTGATACTGTGATAGTGATGGGTTGGTCCATTTGCATGTATTTGGTTGTAAACAGAGGAATATAACCAACCGTAACAGAATATACCCGAATGAATGTGTCTGCATCATTCTAATGACATGTTAACAATTTACTTTTTGACTTACATGCTAACAATATTAATCATATGTTAATGCGTGTTAACGACATGTTTATGACATTTTAACCAATCACGATTAACCCTTAATCCAAATAGATTTCATCCCGCCCCTGTCAAATCCCTCGAACCAAACGGAAAATGGTTTCATCCCATTCGTGGCAACCACAAACCATCTCATCCACAAAATATGGACCATCCCATCCGTAATGATTTCCTTAATCAAACGCATCCTATGTGGTCAGCCTATTACGGTTCGGCATGGCACGTGGCATCGATGCCGGTGCCTGCTTCACGCCTGTATTCTCGTCGGTGGTGAATCATGTACTCTCCACTGAAACCGGGAACATTGCTCATCTTATTACCTCATTACTGAAATCGGGAACATTGCCTTCTTCCCAAACGTGCTGAAGATTATGAGTAAGCTGAACGCTTTCCAAACCTAGGACTCCGTGCAGGCGAGGCTAACTCCAGTAGCTACGGAGGATGCAGCTAGAGCAGCACGGCCGAGGTAGTAGGACGCTGCACACCTGCAGTCTGTGCGAAGTTCGATGGCTACTTGGCTAGTCAGGCCATGGGTTCTTCCTAGGGAAACCTTCTAGCGGGTAGCGGGATATGTGGTCCGTCCACCAAACAATGCCGATAAAACCGGTTCAACCCGCGAAAACCAGTCGTTCTCCATTGGGAAAGAACGCGGGCTCTGTTTGCTGGAGCAGAACCGTCCCGGTGTTCAGATCCTTTACAGATAAACCAAAAGGGTCAAGCTCTAAAGAGACAGAATTATCCGTAGTAAAATTGCCTAACAGATATGAGATTTTTAATTAAGGAGGGAGCAACAAGAACATTATGAAGAAGAAAATTTTGATTAGGGTTTGGGATATAGGAGTGGCCAGTACATGTTATGGGTATAGAAGAGCCATTGCCAACAATAATGGAGGAAAATTGGGAAGGGGAACAAGATGACGTACAACAAATTCATATTTGAAGACATATGCGAGGATGCACCAGAGTCGAAAATCCAATCCGTACCTTGGTTGTTGAGTGTGAAATTGTTCATGGCGTTGATGAAGGCGGCCTGGTCCCAACTTGGTGATGCAGATGGAGCTGAACGAGCCGGTGGAGCCGTCTGTGCTGAGTGAAATCGATAGATTGATTCGGTTGTCGTAGTTTCCCCACGGCTGGCTCTTCTCATTATATACAAAACATAACGTGTACAACACGGTTTACAACACAGCTATACAAGGAAACGTACCGACTCAATCGGATACGATCTGATCTGCCTAATACACCCCCTCAATCTAAACCGTCGTGAACAAGGTTGAGATTGGAACTAAACCGACTAAGCAACTGACTAGTAACAGGCTTAGTAAAAATATCAGCGAGTTGATCTCCGGAGGAAATAAAACGAACGTCGAGAGCACCCAAAGCGACCTTCTCGCGCACAAAATGGAAATCAAGCTCAATATGTTTGGTGCGTGCATGAAACACCGGGTTGGCAGACAGATAAGTGGCGCCCAAATTATCACACCACAGAACTGGAGGCTTGGACTGACGAACACCAAGCTCCTTGAGAACAGACTGAATCCAGGTTGCTTCAGCTGTACCATTATCAAGAGCCTTGTACTCCGCTTCCGTACTAGAGCGGGAAACCGTGGGTTGCTTGCGAGAGCTCCAAGAGACAAGATTAGGGCCTAGAAATATAGCAAACCCGCCAGTAGAGCGACGATCATCAGGACAGCCCGCCAATCAGCATCAGTGTATATGTTCAGAAGAGTAGACGAAGACTTTTGAATCAGCAAGGCTGTAGAGACGGTACCCTTGACATACCTAAGGATCCGTTTGACCGCTTCATAATGAACTGTAGTCGGCTGGGCTAGAAACAGGCAAACCTTGTTAACCGCAAAAGAGATATCGGGACGGGTTAACGTCAAATACTGAAGACCACCAACCAAACTCCGATAGCGGAAAGAATCATCATCAGAAAGACGGGCCCCTTTGTCACGAGAAAATTTATCCGAGGTAGACATCGGAGTGGCGACGGCACGACAATCCTCCATGTGAGCACGATGAAGCAAGTCCAAAGCATACTTATGCTGTGTCAGACGCATGCCAGAATGGGTATAGGAGGCCTCAATGCCCAAGAAATAATCAAGGCGTCCAAGATCCTTGATGGGAAACGCTTGTGCCAAGACGTTCACAAGACGATCAACGGCAGCCGGAGAGGATCCCGCAATAACAATATCGTCAACATAAACCAGCATGTAGATAGTAACGTCAGCATGATGGAAGATGAATAAAGATGTATCCGCCGGACTGGAGATAAAACCAAGCTCATGAAGTTTATCACTGAGTCTAGCGTGCCACGTACGGGGAGACTGCTTCAGACCATATAGAGCACGCTGCAGCTTGCACACATGTTGAGGATAGCTAGAGTCCTCAAAACCAGGAGGCTGCTGCATATACACATCTTCATCGAGAAAGCCATGGAGAAAAGCATCACTGACATCAATCTGACGAAGAGTCCATCCTCGGGACACAGCAAGAGACAGAACCAGGCGAATGGTAATTGGTTTGACGACGGGACTGAAGGTGTCATGATAATCAATACCATGCTGTTGAGTGAAGCCACGAGCAACTAACCGGGCCTTATGCTTGTCAACTGAACCATCAGGACGAAACTTGGTTTTGAAAATCCATTTACTTCCAACAATATTGGTGCCAGGGGGGCGGGAACAAGACGCCACGTCTGATTGCGCTGCAAAGCATCAAATTCTGCTTCCATAGCTGAACGCCAGACCGGTTCAGAGAGAGCACTGCGATGAGACGCAGGAACCGTAAGGAATGCACGGCGACGACGATAAGGATCATAGCGAACCGTGCCATCTGTAATCTTCTTGGGACGATGAATATTGTTGCATGCACGAGTAACAATCGGTGACACGACTGGCACAGTTGGCGAAGGTGGCGCGGTAGACTCGGGCGGAGAAGTGGTCTCGCCGGAGTGAGCAGGCGACGGAGGCGCAGGCTGCTCAGGAGCTTGATCAGCAACACCGGATGCTGGTGGGCTTGACGAAGCCGGCCCAGTCGTAGACGGGCCAAAGGACCCAGTCCGCGCGGGGGAAAGCGGTCCAGGAGTCGCCTGGACGTGCTCAGGCTCGGTCGACGAGGCATGCAGAGGCGCATGCACATCGAGGGTAGGTACGTCGATCACGGCAGGCCTGGGACTGGATTCCTGCACATGCAAATCACAAGAAACACCAAGGGGATCAAACTGCAACAAAGTCATGTCATATATGCGCATATTGGGACCCTGAATAGCTGGTTCGTGTGAAGGAAAAGACACGGATGTAACTTGGAGACATCAATGACAGCGCCCGGTGTGGCAAAGGGGAAAACAGTCTCATCAAAGACGACGTCACGAGAAATATAGATACGGCCAGTACTGCGATCTAGACACTTGTAGCCTTTATGCAAAGGACTATAACCAAGCAACACACACATCTTGGAACGAAACTCTAGTTTGCGCGAATTATACTTGCGAAGACTAGGCCAACACGCACAACCAAAAGTGCGAAGAAACGAATAATCAGGATTCTGATGTAACAGCCGGGTGAGGGGTGCGACATTGTTGAGAACTGGCAAGGGCATCCGATTAATAAGATAACATGCGGTGAGAAAGGCTTCATCCCAATAGCGTAAAGGGAGAGATGAATGGGCTAAGAGGGCTAACCAGTCTCGACAAGATGTCGGTGTTTGCGCCCAACAATACCATTTTGTTGGGATGTGTGTGGACAAGATACACGGTGAAGAATACCAGTACGGCGCAAGAAAGCATTTAGGCGATGGTACTCACCACCCCAATCGGACTGCACGGCACGAATCTTAGTATCAAGAAAACGCTCAACGTGAGTTTGAAAGAGGTAAAAAATATCCTCTACATCCAATTTGTGTGTGATTAAATAAATCCAGCAATGGCGACTATAGTCATCAACAAAACTAACATAATATTTGTAACCTCCAGACGAGGGCAAAGCAGGACCCCAAACATCTGTATGAACTAGTTCAAGAGGAGCAGTGGAAACACGATGAGAACGAGTATAAGGTAATTGATGACTCTTAGCACGTTGACATGCATCACACACTGAAGACTCAAAATCTGATGAACACGAAAGAGAATTGTTTTTAACGACACTTTGAACTACATTATTAGACGGATGACCAAGCCATTGATGCCATTGCCTAGACGAGAGCTGAACACTAGCAGCATGCCGAGAAGATGAAGAAGACGCCCGATGGAAAGGAACAGGATAGAGACCCCCGGCTTCTACCTTGAAGAACGATTTTTTCGTGGCCTTGTCCTTAACACAGAAAAATTCACGATGAAATTCAATGAAGACATCATTATCACTAACGATCCTATGAACGGAAAGCAAATTTTTGCTAATGTTAGGAACATGGAGAATATTGTGAAGACTGAGAGAATGCATAGGACCAGCTAAACGAGAGTGACCAATGTGCGAAATTGACAGACCTGCACCGTTGGCCACTTGAACTTGATCCCTGCCGTGGTATGGTTCATGGACTTGAAGCCGTTCCATGTCGTGAGTGAGATGATCGGTGGTGCCGGTATCCATCAACCAATGAGGTTGATACTCAGGGTGGTTCTGGCTGGTAGAGGCGGCGTTGCCGAAGCGAGGGGCATCACCGTTCAGGTACTTGCGACAGGTGGGTGCCTCATGGCCCCATATGCCGCAGAATTGGCAGCGCGGACGTTGGCGCGCCCACCATGGCCGCCGTTTTGACCACCTCCATGACCGCCGTTTTGGCCGCCACCACCGTTTGGGCCACCTCCACGGCCGCCGTTCTGGCCGTAGAAGCCACCACCTTCATTGCCACCCCTTGGTAGCCTTGCTGGCCACCACCTTGGCCATGATAGCCACCACCGTTCTGGTAGTAGCCTCCTCCACCACCTTGCTGGTAGCCGCCACCTCCACGGCCACCATTTTATTGGTAGCCGCCACCTTGCTGCGCCCCACCATGGCCGCCGTTCTGGCCGTAGGAGCCGCCACCGAAGTTGCGGCCATAGTCACCACGTCGTGCAGCATTGGCCGAAGAGGAGAAGTCAATCTTACGACCCGTCGTGTCCTGCATGGCTTCATGGGAGACAAGCATAGCGTAGAAGTCAGAGAGGTTGATGACGGCGTTGGGGTTGGTGCTGGAGTAGACATTAAGCGAGGCCTGGAGTGGGGCGAAGGCACTGCCCAATCCGGCCAGGATGTAGTCGATCAGTTCCTCGTCGGGCAAGGGTGCACCGACGGTCGCCATGGCATCGGCGAAGCCCTTCATCAGGTGGAAGTAATCAGCGACACCCATGTCATGCCGCTGCGTCGTCGCCAGTTTGCGACGGTAGGCGCGGGTACTCGCCCGTCCTTGGGCGGAGAACATGCCGATGAGGAAGCTCCACAAGGAGGCGGAAGTCGTGCGCCTGACCATCTGGGCGAGAATTTCTTCAGTCATGGAGCCGAGAAGCACGCTGAGGACACGCTGATCAGTGCGCACCCATGCGCTGTATTCAGGATTCGCGATGGTTCTTGCATCCGCGCTGGTGCCGGTGGTGATGGTCTTCGGCGGCGCAGGGGTGGTTCCATCGATGAACCGAGCCGTCCGATCCTGTGAGATTGGGATGACCTGGGTCTTCCAGAGAAGGAAGTTACTCCGGTCAAGGCGGACGGTGATGGTGCAAGGCTTGCTAGCCGGAAGAGCGCCGGCGGCGGCGCTGGTTAACGCCATTGCGGCGGAAGAGGAAAACCCTAGAGCGTATGGCTCTGATACCAAGTGAAAATCGATAGATTGATTTGGTTGCCGTAGTTGCCCCATGGCTGGCTCTTCTTATTATATACAAAACATAACGTGTACAACACGGTTTACAACACAACTATACAAGGAAACATACCGACTCAATCGGATACGATCTGATCTGCCTAATATGCTGGCGAGTACGGAAGAGCCGGAGGAGCACCATACATGTTGGGGTAGAGTAGGGTGGTGCAGCGGTCCGTACATCGAAGGAGTGGTGGCGGTGTAGACGTGCGCAGGCGGTCGAGCACCGAGAAGACCGGGGGAGCCTGTAGACGGTCGAAGACTGGGACTCAAGTGCCAGTATACGCTGGGAGTGCACCGTAGGGAGATGGCGGGTTCCAAGGCATAGGCCATGCTTGAACAAGCCCTGTCCAAGGGTCGTGAGCTGGACGCCATGAGGACATGCCATATGAACGGTCGGAGGCGGCAATGGAGCAGAGGTAGCTGAGCTGCTGGACGAAGAGGCGACAATACGAGCAGCTGGAGGCCTGTAGATGGGATTCTTGCCTCGGTAGTTCGGGCTTGGGCGCCAGCCAGGTGGAGGTTGCACAGCCGGTTGTGTTGGAGCAGATGGCGCTAGTGCCAGAGGTGTAGGAGCGGCTGCAGGTGCAGATGCCCGTCGCGGCCTGCCCATTGCGGCCGCCGCCGCCCACCGTGGCCTGCTCTCCGGCCACTCCGGCCCCTCCTCCGGCCTGCCCTCCGCTCGCCGGCCATTGCTCGTACGGGTCGGGGCAATTCCGCCCGATCTAGATTCTCTCTCCTCCCTGAGTTGACTTCTTGAAAAAAAATCAGAGAAGCCCGTCATGTCTTCTTCGGGCTATGTTGCTGTTCCTCGGTGCTCCGTGATTTTTGATGGCACCAACTATGCAGAGTTTGTGGGCTTTATGCGCATCCACATGCGCGGCCTCCTGTTGTGGGGCGTTCTCTCTGGCAGGTCTCTTGTCCGCCGTGCCCCTATTGCTCCTGTGGCTCCTACTCCACCGGTGCCACCCGTTCTTGCCGCTGATGCTTCTGAGGCTGATCGGCTGCCGCCAAGGATGCTGATGATCTTGCAGTTGAAGCCTATGACCAGCAGGTATCGGATTACTCGGAGTTTCTCTCTATTTATCGGGATGCTCTGTCGTTTACACTCAGTGGTGCAATGATGATGCTCGTGCTGCTGCTGTCCTCACTGCTAGTGTTCTACCCCAGTTTGCTTCTGAGTTTATGGGATTGGGCACTGCTGCTGCGATGTGGACTTATCTTTGTCAGCGCTATCAGCCCTCTGGTGATGCTCTCTACCTATCTGTGGTGCGTCAGGAGCATGATTCAGCAGGGAGACTCTACTGTTGATGAGTTCTACACACAGTGCTCTGCCATCTGGCGTCACTTGACTCTCTGAGGACTATTGTTTGTGGTGCTTGTCGTTGTTGAGTCAGTGAGGTCAGATTTGGAGTTTCAGCGTGTCCATGAGTTCCTTTCGCCTCGTCCCGAGTTTGAGCCTCGGCGTGCTCACTGCTTGCCGTGGTCGTGTTCTATATCAGAGGTGCTTGCAGAGGTTAGGGCTGAGAGACACTCTCGTTCTGCTGGTTTGCTTGGGTTCCCACTGTGCTCGCTGCCCGAGCTCCTGTGTCGTCTGCTCCACCGCTGCTCCCCACTCCTCAGGGGTGGCGGGCGCCCTCCTTATCCACGATCAGGGCGGCCTCGCTCTCACACCTTCTGTGGCTACTGCAAGAAGCCGGGTCACCCAGAGTCTGACTGTCACCAGAAGCAGCGCGACCTGAGTCGCTCCTCTACTGCGGCTCGTACGTCTCGTCGACCCGTCACTCACTGACCAGGATATTGTGCGGCTCAAGCGTATACTGGCTTCCTCGGGCTCTTCCTCGACATGCACTGTTGCCTCGCTGACTGCTTCCACTACTGCTGCTCCGCCACCGCGCCTACACAGTCAGGTACATCTCCGTGGGTTCTGGATTCTGGAGCTTCTTTTCACATGTCTTCTGATTCTTCCGCTCTGTCTTCTCTTCGACCTCTTGATTCTCCTGTCAATGTTCTCACTGCCGATGGCACACCTCTTCCTGTTGCTAGTCGTGGCACTCTTTCTACTCCGTCCTTCTCTGTTCCTATGTTTCTCATGTTCCCCGTCTTACCATGAATCTTTTCCGCTGCTCAACTTACTGATTCTGGCTGTCGTGTCATTCTTGATACCGACTCTTGCTCTGTTCAGGATCGTCGCACCAAGGTTCTAGTTGGAGCTGGCCCTCGGCGCCGTGAGGCTCAGGGCCTTTGGGAGGTTGACTGGCTTCGTGTTCCTTCCGCTGCCACCACACCCGCCAGCACGCATGCTCTTGCTGCCTCCTCCTCTGCGTCCTTCCAACAGTGGCATCATCGACTTGGTCATATATGTGGCTCTCGCTTGTCCTCGCTAGTGCATCAAGGTGTCTTAGGGTTTGTCTCGGGTGATGTCTCTTTACATTGTAATGGTTGTAGACTTGGCAAACAGACCCAGTTACCTTATCCTACGAGTGAGTCAGTCTCTCAGCGTCCTTTTGACCTAGTTCATTCTGATGTATGGGGTCCAGCTCCCTTCGATTCGAAAGGGGGTCATCGCTACTATGTTCTATTTATTGATGATTTCTCTCGCTACACTTGGCTCTATTTTATGAAATCTCGCAGTAAGGTTCTCTCCATATATAAGCGATTTGCTGCCATGGTGCACACCCAGTTTTCCACGCCCATTCGTGTTTTTCGTGCTGACTCGGCTGGTGAGTATATCTCCCAGATGTTGCGTCGTTTTCTTGCCGAGTAGGGTACTCTTGCCTAGTTCTCTTGTCCTGGTGCCCACGCCCAGAATGGCGTTGCTGAGCGCAAGCATCGCCACCTCCTAGAGACGGCTTGTGTGATGATGATTGCCGCCTCTCTTCCTCCCCACTTTTGGGCTGAGGCTGTTTTCGCATCCACCTATCTTATCAACATCCAGCCTTCGGCTGCCTTGCAGGGTGGTATCCCTATGGAGCGTATCTCCGGTCGTTCTCCTGACTACTCCTCTCTTCGCATGTTCGGGTGCGTTTGCTATGTTCTCCTTGCTCCACGTGAACGAACCAAATTGACCGCTCTGTCGGTTAAGTGTGTCTTTCTTGGCTATAGTGATGAGCACAAGGGCTATCGATGTTGGGATCCTGTTAGTCGTCGGCTACGTATTTCCCGTGATGTGACTTTTGATGAGTCTCGTCCATACTATCCGCGTCCTACCGCCTCGACCTTTTCGGTTGAGGATATATCCTTCCTTATACTTCCCGACGCATCTCCCTCTGTGTCTCATGTCCCTCCTCCACCTCCACCTCCGGCGAGTCCCCCTGTTCCTGATACACCTCCGACACCACCCTCTTCTCCTCCCTCGTCACCTACCCCTCCAGTGTACCCTCCCCTTTCTCCCTTTCCTCTTCACTACACTCATCGCCCTCGCGTTGACGATGATCCCTCTGACATGCCCTCTACTTCCGGAGCGCCACCTTCCCCGTGTACACTGGTTCATAAGCTTCGTTCTCGGCCCTCATTACGGTCTCCTGATCGCTATTCTCCTTCCCAGTACGGTCTTTCTGCTGTTGCTGAGCCCACTTCCTACCGGGATGCCATGGCTCAGTCTGAATGGCAGCTTGCGATGGCTGAGGATATTGCTGCCCTTGAGCGCACTGGCACGTGGGATCTGGTTTCCCCTCCTCCTGGTGTTCGTCCCATCACATGCAAGTGGGTCTATAAGATCAAGACTCGCTCCGATGGTTCTCTTGAGCGTTACAAAGCTCGTCTTGTGGCTCGTGGCTTTCAAAAGGAGCAGGGACACGATTATGATGAGACGTTCGCTCCCGTAGCCCACATGACTACTATCCGCTCTCTTCTCGCTGAGGCTTCTGTTCGTCATTGGTCTGTGTCTCAGCTTGATGTTCAGAACTCTTTCTCAATGGAGAGTTGCGTGAGGAGGTTTATATGCAGCCACCACCGGGGTACTCTGTTCCTGATGGTATGGTCTGCCGTCTTCGGCGCTCCCTCTATGAACTTAAACAAGCCCCTCGCGCCTAGTTTGAGCGTTTCGCCTCTGTGGTGACTGCCGCTGGTTTCTCGCCTAGCGACCATGACCCCGCGTTGTTTGTCCACACTTCACCTCGTGGTCGACGCTCCTCCTCTTATATGTTGATGACATGATCATTACTGGCGACGACTCTGAGTATATTGCCTTTGTTAAGGCCCGCCTCCGTGAGCAATTCCTGATGTCTAATCTTGGTCCACTTCGCTATTTTCTCGGGATTGAGGTCTCTTCGACCTCTGATGGCTTCTTCATCTCCTAAGAAAAATATATTCAGGATCTTCTTGCTCGTGCCGCTCTTGGTGATGAGCGCACTGCTGAGACTCCTATGGATCTCAATGTTCAGCTTCGGTCTACTGATGGTGATCCCCTCACAGTCCCCACACGCTATCGTCATCTGGTTGAGAGTCTTGTCTATCTAGCTGTCACTCGTCCAGATATTTCATATCCTGTCCACATTCTGAGTCAGTTCGTTTCAGCTCCCAGCTCTGTCCACTATAGTCACCTCCTTCGTGTTCTACGATATTTTCGTGACACGATCTCTCGCCGCCTTTTCTTTCCTCGCTCCAGCTCTCTCCAGCTCCAGGCCTACTCTGATGCTACGTGGGCTAGTGATCCTTCTGATCGTCGCTCGCTGTCTGTCTATTGTGTTTTTCTTGGAGGATCTCTCATTGTCTGGAAGACGAAGAAACAGACTGCAGTTTTCCGCTTCAGTGCAGAGGCTGAGTTGAGAGCGATGTCTATGTTGACGGCTGAGGTGACTTGGTTGCGATGGTTACTAGCGGAGTTTGGTGTTTCTTCTGCTACACCGACTCCTCTATTGTCAGACAGTGCAGGTGCCATCAACATTGCCACACTGTGTCCTTAGTTTCTTTCTCTCCAAACTCAGTGTTGTTGATCCACCATGAGTTTGAGAGGGGTGTTAGATGTGTATAGATCTTTTCCTGTATATCCCATTGTATAAGGGGCTTACTGCACTTTACCACACTGTACATGTATTGGCCTTTGACCCCCTGAGAATACCAGTTGCTTATTCTCTAACAGCAGCAACAAGAGAAACACGGCAAACAGATCCAACTATGCATAAACACCCGAATTGAATTCAGAGCAGCATTACTCTAGTCACGTTGACGCTCTGCACTGCCATTAGTTCAGCTTCTTGCAGGAACTTTGCTTCCTCTATCAGTATTAGCTGTGTACTTCTCATTAACTCATTATTGAAACCCGGAGCATTGCCTTAATCCACATTGGAGAAGATGATCCGTAAGCTAGAAACGCCTTCAAGACCTGGATATCCTTGCAGGCGAGGCTAACTCCAGCAGCTACGGAGGATGCAGCTATAGCAGCACCGCCGGGATACAAAATGCGGCGGCTGTGTAGTCCGTGCGAAGGGGCATGACTACTTGGCTCGTCAGCGCATGGGAACCTTGCAGGGAAACATTCTAGCGGAATCTGCGGTGCGTCCATCGAACAATGCCTACAAACCCGTTGCAACTCGCGAAATCCAGTGGTTATCCCGTGGGCAAGAACACGGGCTCTGTTTCCAGGACAGGCCAGCGGTTGAGTGGGTACGCCCGCCCCACAAGTATTCCTGTCGACGCTCAGATCTTCAGGGAGTGCCCAACTGAGTTTCTTCCCGACGCCTTCTATTCCCACTAACCATTGCATCCACTATCCTTCCTAGCACCAATATTTCCACCATCTAGTTTTATCGCCTCGGTTGCTTTTTTCTATCGGAGTACTTTAACAAAGGTGTCTTCCTATGTCTCCTTGTATTTTTTTTCACGGACATTGCTGGGTGACGATTTCGTTCAGTAGGACTTATAACAGAGGCATAACCATAGGTATGGATATATAGACAATGCGTGAACCCTTGAATTAATGTTGGTTTGGTGAGAGAAGTTATTTCACATTAATTGCATTTTCAGTCCGTGATATATAGCTCTAACTTGAAAAGTTTTTTTTTTTGAATTCTAAACTATTGTGCTTGGTTTGCCTAGAACCCTAAACAATGAAACCAATTGTACATTAGATCTTGATTTTTGTAAAACTTAAATGAACCCTAGACTAGTATCTAAAATTGTTTTGTATTTTACCCAACATACGGAATTACCCACCCAACTTTAGCCCGATTATTTAGGTGGCTTTGAATAGCTTAAGTTTTTAAGATGTTAGAAAATATCATAATGACGGGAGATGATAAGGATTGGAAACCTACAAATTTCTCAATCAAATATATGGAAATTTGGTATTTCTAGAAAATATAAATCTATGTACAAAAGTAATTCCTTCGTATCTATGTCGCAACCTTACGAATTTCTAGCATTTCCTAGTATAGGAGACGTGCAGCAAGAGAGTACTGGCGTCAGGGAAGAGAGAACGGGTGCTAGGGAAGAGGAAGCCCGACGACAGGGAGCGGCGGTATCTCGATAGATATGATTAGAAAGATAGCTTGTCTCAAATATCCTAGATGAAATTACATGAATGGATCGTTCAAAAAGTTTGAGTAGTCGGATACGATTGGATATCGCTCATTACGCATTCCAATAGATTCTAAATCACGAGCCAACACGTCAGAGTCGGAAGGAATGCACATAGTAGAGGGTATTCATTTCTGTAAACCAGATCCGACCCAATATATTCAAGTTGGACGGACGATTGAAAACTTTTAGTTCCATTTTCGACCTTGTTAAGTATACTAGCTACACCGGTTTCACCATGCATATCATCGCAGGACACTTCTTATCATTTGTAGAGAAGGATAGTGGATCAATCATTACTACCAATGAACAGTGTTCTACAGTTCTTCGATCCACGCCGTTGCCTGGAGATCGGACGGTCCGCGCGTCACCCCGTGACGCTTTTACAAAAAAGTCCCTCATAAGCCGAGAAATGGCTCCGCAGCCCACAACTTTCCACTACGACGGACTAAAGAGCAATTTCAGCAAACATCGGGGGCCTTTCTGCAAAAATGTCTGCAGAACTCCCCTCCTCTTCTCTCTCCTGCGCGGCGCCGAGTTCGCCGTCGGTCGCCATGCTCGATGCCGCCGCTCCGGTGCTCCCCTTCAAATCCAAGCATGCATCGGCCTTCGCCGCCGCTGCCTCTCCCTCCACGCCGGAAATCGCCTGCCGGAACTTCGCGAGCGCGCCGCAATCGACTCCGCCGTCATCGCCGTCCTCTGCCGCGTGTGCATGCCACCGGAGACGCTCCAGTGACACAAAGGCAGCGGCGCCGCCACCTACGGGCAGCTCGCGTCCAAGTGATACGTCTCAAACGTATCTATAATTTCTGATGTTCCATATTGATGTTATACCAATTGTTACATGTTTTATATACACTTCATATCATTTTTATGCATTTTCTGGAACTAACCTATTAACAAGATGCCACAGTGCCAGTTCCTGTTTTCTGCTGTTTTTGTATTACAGAAAAGTTAATCTGGAAATATTCTCGGAATTGGACGAAACTTGGACATAACCTCTATTTTTTGAACACGAGCACGGAGTCCAGAGGAGAGACGGAGGAGGGCCACGAGGCACCCACACCATGGGGCCACGCGGCCCCCTGCCGTGCCGTGGGGTGGTGTGGGGCCCACGTGGCTCTGCAGCCGCCGCCCTTTCGCCTATTTATTCTTCCCGACGCGAAAAACCTAAATACCCGAGCCATTATCCACGAAAAATTTCAGAGACGCCGCCGCCGTCAACCCTACCTTGGGAGGGTTCAGAAGCTCTTCCTGGCACCCTGCCGGAGAGGGGAATCATCACCGGAGGGCTCTACATCACCATGCCTGCCTCCGGAGTGATGCGTGAGTAGTTCATCCTTGGACTACGGGTACATGGCAGTAGCTAGATGGTTGTCTCTCTACTTTATGCTATCATGTTTAGATCTTGTGAGCTGCCTATCATGACCAAGATCATCTTATTGTAATGCTACATGTTGTGTTTGCTGGGATCCGATGAATATTGAATACTATGTCAAGTTGATTATCAATCTATCTTATATGTTATTTATGATCTTGCATGCTTTCCGTTACTATTAAATGTTTTGGCCAAGTAGATGCTTGTAACTCCAAGAGTGAGTATTTATGTTAGATAGTGGGTTCATGCCTCCGGTAATCTAGGAGAGTGACAACAACTTCTAAGATTGTGGATGTGCTGTTGTCACTAGAGATAAAATAACCGATACTTAGCTTAAGGGTGCGCCGTTAGGTATAATACATTTGTTTACATTACGCACATTACTTAATGCGATTATCCGTTGCTTGCAACTTAATACCAACGGGGAACTCGGATGACAACCTGACGGTGGATTATTAGTCATAAACGCTGTTGGATAACGGTCTATATATTTTGTCGTAATGTCCACATGAATATCATAGTAATCATCATGTTATATATATGCATTGTCATGCGCTCAATATTTTGTCAATTGTCCAGCTGTAATTTGTGCACCTAGCATGTTAGTTATCTTTTATGGAGAGACACCACTAGTGAACTGTGGACCCCGGTCCATTCTTTTACACTGATAATACAACAACTGCAAACATTGTTCCTTTTCATTCTCTTCAATTTACTACTGTTTTCCACACCATATGTTTAATC
The DNA here is from genome assembly GCA_947311845.1 of Poa pratensis. Classification (NCBI taxonomy): domain Eukaryota; kingdom Viridiplantae; phylum Streptophyta; class Magnoliopsida; order Poales; family Poaceae; genus Poa; species Poa pratensis. The sequence goes on from CAMZMU010000020.1 coordinate 67,498,790, forward strand.
CTTTGTTTTCAGCAAGCCGGTAAGATTGACAACCTCACTGTTTCGTTGGGGCAAAGTAGTTTGATTGTGTTGTGTGCAGGTTCCACGTCAGCGCGCCACTGACAACCTTTAGAAGTGATTTCTTGCTCCTACTGGTTCGATTAAACCTTGGTTTCATACTGAGGGAAACTGCTGCTACACTGCTTCATACATTCCTCTTGGGGTCTCCCAGCGAACGTGTGATCCACGCAATCAAGCTCTTTTTCTGGCGCCGTTGCCGGGGAGCAAGAGGATTTCTGCAAGGGGAGTTTCACGCTTGCAATCTCTTTACTTTGTTATTGTCTTGCTTAGTTTATTTTTATTTAGTCTTGTTTGCTTTATTTATCAAAAACACAAAAAATTAGTTTTCTGCATCTAGTTTATTTCGGTTTGTTATTATGTCTAGTTGTTTACTTGATATCAATGGTTTCTCTCTTTGAAACAAAATCGTGTTGGCTAAGTGGGTTTACTGATGATCAACAAAATTATTATAAGGAATACCGCTTTTCTAAAAAAGGGTACATTTATGGAAACAAATAAGTACATTGAATTATTTTGCTAAGAACTTGTGCTCTACTTATGATGAATCCTACTGCTTTAATGAATCATTATGTTGTAGAAGGCATAAACACCTCCCTTTCCAATGTGATTATAATGATAATGAAACCTTGGCTGCTTATGCTAAAGGAAACTATGACTTTGGTAATCTTGAACAAACTGAAGAATTTTTTGTTTTTAAAGGTGCTTATGAAATTGCTGGTTATATTCACGATGGTGATTCTCCTTATAAATCTGAAATTTTTGCTATACTTGGTTATTTCCTTGAACATTACAATGATAATCCTTATATCACTGAATTTCTTGAGAAAACTTATTCTCCAGAACAACTTGCTACCTTTTAGTAACTTGTGGGAGAAGAAACTGCTGAAACTGAAAGCTCATTTGATGAAAAAGAGGAAGAGAGTGATGATCAAAAGAAGGATCTACCTTCTATGATAGTAACTCTTTAACTCTTACATTATATGATTACCCTCCATGCCTACCTAAGGAGGAGAAATGCTATATTGTTGAATGTCATGATTCTATTGAAATATCTCCTTTTGATAAATTTGAAGTAAAAACCTCCTTGACTCAAGTAGAAAAGGAAATTGCAGAAAGTAAAAATGTGCTCCCTAATGTCTTATATGATAATGCTCTTGATGATGGTCCTATATTGCCTAATGATATTCGTTATACTACTATTGTCAAAAGTGGGTTTAATGACCCCACTATTTTTGAGATTAATAAAAATTATGTGTTTGTAGATCCTGAAAAGCATACTTTAAGTGATAGTTATATTGTTGAGTTTGTTCATGATGCTACTGAAAGTTATTATGAGAGAGGAAAATATGGTTGTAAAGTTTTCAAGTCGCTAAAATACCTCTCTTTATGTTGAAAGTTTTGAAGTTTTATTTGTTTCATCTTTCTATGCTAGTTGTTTTATGCTTCGATAATTTATTTTGTTACAAGATTCCTTTGCATAGGAAGTGGGTTAGACTTAAATGTGTTTGATATTTGCCTCTTGATGCTCTCCTTTGTTTTTCAACTCTTATTCTTATGAGAGCATCATTAAAATCTTCAAGCCTAGCTAAAAGGCATTAAAGAAAGCGCTTTTGGGAGGCAACCCATTATCTTTTGTTTTCAGTTTTTGAGTCAAGGAGTTGTTTACTTCTGTAACAATTCCTTTGTATCTTTATTTTATCGCATTGTTGTGCCAAGTATTGCCTCTAATAGGAAGATGATGCTAGATTTGGATTTCTGCACAGGAACAGATTTCTGCTGTTCACCGTTTTAATTCTGTAAAATCACAGAAAAAATTATTTAAATCTGCAAATTTTTCTGCGTGATCCTCAGATATGTACGCATCGTTCGTTAGTTTAAAGTTTTTCGATCTGAGCAACGTAAGTGCCTCGAAAAAATTCGTCTTTACGGACTGTTCTGTTTAGACAGATTCTGTCTTTTATTTTTCGCATTCTCTCCTTTACTAGTGTTGAGTGGAATTCTTTTTTAGGGTGAAGAGCTTCACATAACATCAGTGGTAGTAGCTAATGTTAAAAGTAACGGTCATGTTTTTGTCCTTATAGAACATGTGAGTTTTTGATTGTACACTAACCCTCTAATGAGAATTACTTTGAGTTTGGTGTGGCGGAAGTTTTCAAGGGTCAAGAGAGAAGGATGATATAATGTGATCAGGAAGAGTGAAGAGCTTAAGCTTGGGATGCTTCCATGGATCATCCCAGCATATTTCAAGAAGACTCAAGCTTGGGCATCCCCTTCTTCATCAGCAACTTATCAGGTCATCTCTAGTGAAACTATATTTTTAATTCTTTCACATCATATGTGCTTTACTTGGAGCGTCTGTGTGCTTTTATTTTCAGTATTTTATTTTTCTTATGGTCAACTTGATTGGACCCTAGCATTCTTGATTGGGAGAGAGACACGCTCCGCTTTTTCATATGAATACTCCTATTATTCACTTATATTTGTTGAGTATTCTTATCTAGCTATTGCTATGATTTTAGCTCCTGTTTTGCATGCATCTCTTATTCAGAGCTGTTAGTTCTTTTAAAGAAAGTACTCTCTTGCTTCACTTATAATTGTTTGGAGAGTTTATGTTGAAATAAATTGATTGATGTTTGGTTGGAACAGAAAATGTTGCATGTGGTAGATGGTATAATGGAAAAGGCTTACATATTCTTGTAGATCATTGTATTGGATAATTTGATACTTGTCAATTGTTTTGAGTTATCAAGTAGTTCATGTTTAAGCTTTTGTATCATGTAGTTAAAACCTATTAATGAAGAACTACCGTAAAGCTCGTTGAAATTTGGTTTGCATGATTGGTATCTCTAAGGTCTAGATATTTTCTAGTAAAAGGGTTTGGTTTACAAGGAAGACAGTGTAGAGTCTTATAATGCTTGCAATATGTTTTCATATAAGTCTTGCTGTGTCGGTTGATATCCTGTGTTTGCTTCAAATAACCTTTGTCGTGTGGTATCACGGCAGATGCCATAGGATGGCTAAAGTGTGGGGCCGATGGACGCTGGTGGAATCCGGGAGAGGGCTAGCGCGCTAAGAAGCACACACGAAGAACACACCAGCACACCAAGATCTACCCAGGTTCAGGGCCCTCGTGAGGAGGTAAAGCCCCTACTCCTGCCTGACTCTTTCTATATATCTCGGTATCAAGTGTACAAGCTGCTCCTTGAGCTGTATAACACAACAATGGTGAAAAGCACAAGGAAGGAGATGAAGCTACGGGTGAAATGGTATCTCAGGGCATCGTCCCCCACGCAGGAGGGGGTGAGGGCATATATATAGGCTAAACCGAGTTACGGGGACACCCCTCCCGAAGCACTGTAGCCATGCCAAAGGTATGTCATGATGTTACTCCTGTCAGAGACAGGACGTGGCATGCCCATCTCCTGCAGCTCTACAGCACAGCTAGAAAGTACCCTCGGTCAGAGACATGACAGGGCCTGCTCATGCCTCTGCCTCGCAGTCTGTCCCCGGATAAACCGGAGTCAACGGTGGAATGATGGCCTGTCATCTCGCTCCTCACGCACGCCCCCGTGTCAGGCGCTTCCGTGCCAGACGTTCCCGTGTCAGACGGGATGCGACAGGGGCATTGACTCCCGTCCGACACTAGGATAACCCGGCATGGATACGCCGGATTCTCCTTCCTCAAATAACCTTCCCTGCACATAAGAAAAACATACAAGTTACCGACATACATATGTCGGTTATGTTATCTCGGATCTTTATCTCGGATCCCTTGTCTCGGTCGACACATGCTGGCTGGCACCAGCATGGTACCCCGGTCCCTTCTGGCCCAGGTTATCTCGGTAAGCCTATGTCGGTTTGCACCTGCACCACACTCTGAAGCCCAGTTATGCCGGTTTTACTGTAACTTGGCCCACACCTGGGCATAGCTTTTACCACACCATGACCCTACCGGGGGTAGCCCCCCGACATTAGTCCCCGAAGCTGGTGCGGTCCTGCAGCCTTGGATGAAGGGCCATAGCTGGTTTAATCAACCGAAACAACCATAACAAGCATCCGACATTGCCATGTCGGTTCAACCGTAAAACCACTAATAAAACTCTCCGACTGATTCCGACATCTGCCCCTGTGTCGGTTTCTCCGACACAAGAATTCCGCTGAAAGAGCAAGTCAAGCTTTCACGACCAACTCAACTTAACGCAACCATCCGACATAACCATGTCGGTACACCCCAATATCCAGATAAAACCTCCAACCGTTTCGCCATATGCCCTTATGCCGGTTGCTCCGACACAAGGCAACCGTTTTATGCTGATCAAACCTCCGACATTCACAAGCCGATTTATCGCAATCTTCAAGGACCAAACTCGACAACATTCAAGATCTGCCCTTGTGCCGGTCTCTCCGACACAAGAAGATTCCCACAATCTCTCAAAGATCTCTCCGCAGCACGTGGCAGAGAGATGCTAAGCGCTGCCTCGGTTGCTGCGCACGGACAGACATGTCTCTGCACGCACGCCGCATACGTCACGAGCCGTCACGTCTCAAAAGCACTCGAGTGTGTTGACCGCGGCGCGCCTCCTCGATTCCCGCGCCAGTTACTGCGCCACGATCACGCCGCGGGCAGTTACCACCTTGTGGCCCACGATGCGGCTGATCGTGCGGCCCCAAATCTCGCAACCGCGCAGATCGTGCGCGGTTAATCCGCGCGCCCGTTACGGTAACCGCACGTGGTAAAAACGGAAACCGCACGCGCCCCGTGCCCATAAATAGGGGAACGGGCACCTCTTCTCATCTTCTCCGCATTCCTCTTCTTCTTTCTCTCTCTCCGCACCATCGCCGCCGCCGTGGCAGTGAGCTCCTCCACCGCACGACGCCGGATCTCACGAGCCACAGCCCACCGGAGCACCTCGCGCCGCCACCGGACAAGCGCAACTCCGGCAAGCCCCGCGCTTCTTCGCCTCGCACCGCCGTCGCAATCTCCGGTAAGTTTCTTGCCCTTGCCATTGCCGATGAACGTGTTCATCCTCACCAATGAACATGTTCCCCTTCTCCGACGAACTTTATTTATCTTCCCCGATGAACTTGCTCCTCCTGTCCGTAGATGCTATTGCTCTTAGTTGCTTAGATTCCTCTTAGATCTTCTCCATTGCGTCTCGCACCACCCGTGCTATAGTTCCTCCGTAGGTTCGTCTAGGTGTTCAACTTATAAAACTTGCCTTTATCCTTTATTTATTCTTCTCCGTAGATCTTTCCACCAAACACTTAGCCACAGATTGGTGTTTCCCGTCCTTTACGCATTTTCCTCTGTTGCCCAAAGATTCCGAGATACTTATCTCGGTTCTTCTGTTGCCTAAATACTCCGAGATACTTATCTCGGTTCCTCTGCCTTTTTTGCAGATCCCTTCCGAGATGTCATCCAGCAATACCCCGGAGCCTGCCGAGGATATCGTTGAGGAAGGAGCGCGCCGGGTGGGAGGGTTCCGACGTAACCCAGGCCGAGATAGACTGGCTAGTCCGGACCAAACGCATTCCGGCACAAGTGATATGCCGGGTTCCCGGCAAAGAGGCCGAGCCGAAGCTGAAAACCGGCGAGCGCGTGGTCTTCGTCGCGCACTTCGAGCGCGGCTTTGGACTCCCGGCGAGCGAGTTCTTCCGATCCTTCTTGGATCGATTCCGGCTTCAACCTCACCACCTTCCAGCCAACGCCATTACCACGCTTTCTGTGTGTGTCTCTTTCTCCGAGGGATACCTCGGACTTTGGCCCACTGTAGAGCTCTGGGCCAAGTACTTCCAACTCCGGAAGCAAAGTGTCCCGGATCCGGAGAACAAGAACTTCCCCAAGGAGATGACCCCGTGCGGAGCTGCTACCATCATACCTCGGAGGGGTTCCGTCTTACCTCGGATTCAAGGGCTGGAGTCATGCCGGAAATGGCAGCGCACGTTCTTCTACGTGAAGAACCCGGACAGCCCAGACAATGCCGATTATCTGAACCTGCCGCTATTCAACATCGCCACCCCCACTGAACAGTTTAACTGGTCCCTCAACCCGAAGGACCTGAACATCGAGATCAACCAGATCCACAAGGTCGTGGAGGAGCTGGTGAAGGCAGGCCTAACGAGCGATGATCTCCTGAGGACCTTCATCAGCCGCCGAGTTTCCCCCCTCCAAGACCGAGTTCACAAGATCTGCCACATGAGTGGCCAGTATGATCCAACTCGGATCAGCACCCACGAGCTGAACAAAGCCGAGATCAGAAGACGTGTTAAGGCAATTGCCCGCACGCTGATGACCGAGGAATGGGAATGGGGTCTAGAACCTCATAACAGAACTCGGCTTCCGGAGCAAGTAAGTAACCTTGCAACTTGCACCGACATATTTTTTCCTACCGAGGTAACTCTTATGCCGGTCCCATAATCCGCTCATAAAGTAACTCGGTTTTACTGCTTCTGGCTTGCAGAGGTTTACCCGGCAAAAGACTGAAGATGGAGAGGATCCCTCCACCAAATGGGGCCAAGATATCCCTGCCCCGGACGTCGCCGAGGTAGAAGATCCGGATGATGAGGATCAGCTGCCAATACCGAGAGCTGGCGCCCCTACCCGGGTAAGCCTCGAGCCCGAGCTTCAATCCGAGATTGGTCAGATGATGATGATTGCGAAATGCTAGAGGTAATTGACGCTCGTCCCATCGCATATGCTCACCCAGCCCGGCATCAACTAACCCGGGTGGCTCTGCCCCGAGTGCACGCCCTGCTACCTCGGGCAAACAAGTGGCATCTCGCAAGCGCGCAGAGACCGGTACCTCGAAAACCGGGACCTCCACATCCTCGGATCCAGCAGCACCGCAGGCGAAGCGACAGAAGAAGGAGCGGTTAAGCCGAGGAAGGGCAAGAAGACACCGCCAGTTACTGAAGGGTAAGATATTCTTTGCCGACACAAGCTTACTTCCTTTTTTCCTTCTGCCGGGATAACTTTTTCCCGACATAACACTTTTTCTTGTTTGACGCAGTGCCCCCCTTGAAGTTGACCAGAGTGCCTCTTCTATGCGCTCGCCCCTTCCGAGTACAGCCGAACCTCGGCCACGTGACTCCGGGGCACCCGCCACCTCAACTGTCATTCCCGAGGTTGTGATCCTCGACCAAGATGATGGCTCCGGTGCCCCCACCACGGAAACCGACATCCCGCGGGCCGACACTTCGGTGACCTCGGGCGCACAGCAACCACCACCACAACAACAACAGCCGCAACAACAGCAACCACAACAACAACAGCAGCAGCAGCAACAACAAGAACAGCAGCAACCTCAACACACCAAGGACAGCAACAACCTCAACAGCACCAGCAGCAGCCAAAGCAGCCGCCCCGGCCGAAGTCCACCACCAAGTCCCCCACCAAGTCCACCGAGTTAGCAACTCGGAAAGCTATTCCACTCGCCAAGCCGGCACAGAGCCAAGCAGCCACCGGGAAACAGCTTGCCAACCCGGAGAGACAAGTGGTGTTGACTCCAACCACTACCCCGGAGCACCAAGCTCTCACCACTTCTGTCTCCCGAGTCACCAGCAGCAGCTGGGTTTTACCCCAGCTCCAAACTCAGAGTGGACACAGCTTAGGCTCGGAGAAGCAGTACCACATGGACTGGAATGCTGCCGACACAAGCGAGGTCTCCTCCGCGAACCCGGTCACTCCACATCCAGCTGGCCCCAGTGCACTTGCTCAGGCCATGCACAATTTGCAAGTCTCGACCCTTCGAGCCAGCAAGCTTGCCGAGGTATTTTTTCCTCAGCCAAACTTTTATTTCCTTTGCCATAGATGATAAACATACACAATCCCCAGTCCCCGAGATTCGGGTTGAGTGACCTGCGCTTGCCCGAGTAAAGATCACTCAGCGCGAATCTTCACAAAATTTTCATCATTAGACTCAAAAAATCCGACACTCAGGATCTTCAAAAATCCGACACTTAGGATCTTCAAAAATCGACACTTAGGATCTTCAGAAAATCCGACACTTAGGATCTTCACAAAATCCGACATCCAGTCCCCGAGATTCTTGTCGAGTTTTACTCGGCAGGAATCTTTAAGAAATCCGACATTCAGCTTTACTCGGCATGAATCTTCAACTAATCATACTAACTCTTTGCTCTTTTCAGGATTGCACCAACGCTCGGACCACAGTGTTTCGGAAGTTGCTTCTGGACCACAACAAGCTCAAGAGGTCCCACAAGCAACTTCAGGAGACGCTGAAGAACAAGGAAAAGCGCACGCCACTGCCCTTCAGAAGGAACGACAGGAAGTGTCTCGGCTCCAGGAGGAACTTGCCCGGGTCCAGGGCGAGAAAACCGGCATTGAGCAGGCCCTGATGCAAAAGGAGGAAGCTGCTCAAAAGCACAAGGAAACGCTCGAGGCGTCCGAGGTTCGCGCTACCTCGGCTCAAGGAGAACTGGATGCCCTCAAGGCAAAATCCGACATCTGGCTCCGCGAGCTCACCCGGCTGAACAAGGAGATGGACTGTAAGTTTCTTTATCCTTTCCTTTTGCTTTCATTACTTGTACCGACATTAAGATATGCCGGTATATAACTCAATTCGGTGATAGCTTTTCTGTCTTCAGATCACTTCGCCCACTCCAAGGCTGCTGCACTCAACACTGTTCGCAAGGCACGAGCGAAGAGAGCCGAGGCTGGCCCAATCCCGGAGGAATGGGATATTGAAGATCACTTGACTGCTCTGAATGCTCGCATCTCTCCTTTGAAGGCCATTGGCCTGGATCTTCTTGATGCCGGTATCAAAGCTTACCGAGCCTTATGGCCAGGATCTCCAACTCCGTCTAGCATTGAAGAACTGTCCAAGTGTCTGTCGGGGGCCGAGGCCAGGATCCGAGAGTGGAGATCCTCAGCAGCTCGTGCCGGAGCTGATCAAGCACTGACCTTTGTGCTCTCCTGGTACGAGTCCATCAACCTCAACGCCGTGCGCTCCCTGCGCCAAGGCTCCAAATGGACCTCGATCCGACACTGATAGAGAGCCGCAAAGATGCAGCCAAATTCATGGCCAGCTATGCTCCCACCCGACACTTCATCCGGGTCCCGCCTACTCGGATGACGAAGAAGATGACCAGGATGATGAAGAGGGAAGACGAAGAAGATGACATCGATGAGGAGATCGAGGCCGAAGCTCCCGACGCTGCCACTGCCAGAGCGACCGAGACAGCTGCTGCCGAGCAACCGAGACTTCCACTGCCGGAGCACGAGACTTCGCTGCTGGAGCAACCGACATTGCCAAGCCGGCTGCGACCGACACTTCAGAGAAGCCGGTAACCGAGACTTCTGAGAAGCCGGTATCCGACACTGCTGGTGCCTCGGCAGCCACTCCAACTCCCGAGGTTGCTCCAACACTGAAGCTTCTTCTGCCGCCGAGACTGCTCCCGAGCCTCGCACCGCTCCAACTGCTCCGAGCTCCTCCGAGGCAGCTGCCTAAGCTTATCAAACATTGAACTATTAAATCCCCGGAATGCCGGGTGCAGATGTAAATATACTTTAAGTATCTCGCAGTGCTACTTTATCTGCTACTTTATCATATTAGTTTCAACAAGACAAGCTTAATGCCGTATCACTTTGCACCAAGTCCCCGAGTTTACTTTCTTGTTTACTATACTTAGTAATCTTTGCTCTTGTCTACCATTTAGGCGTTCGACAGTCGAGTCACAAGATCAATCATTATAGCACAATACTTGTAAATTTTGAGGTAAGGTTTAGAGTCATCCGACACAAGGAAAAGGAACGAAAAAACCGGGTTAGTAAACGACATATGTCGGATCTTTTTAGGACCGAGTCCCCGAGTCCATTTTCATGTTTACCATATACCATAACCTCTGCTCTTGACTGCCATTTCGGCGTTCGTCAGTCGAGTCACAAGATCACAACAAAATAGCATACATTACTTGAACTTTGAAACGAGGTCTCAAAATCATCCGACATATGAACAACACAGAAAAAACCGAGATAAAACACAAGCATATAGACAAAGGCAGTCCCCGAGTTTCTTTTCGGAGTGCCGGCATTTTATTCAAAGGAAAACCGAGATACATACACTGCGCCCTTATGAGTAAAAGGGACGAGTAGAGCTACATTCCAGGGTCTTTTGGTCTCCTCTCCGGATTTGTCCATCACATTTTTCCTCGGTGCCTGTGCATCTATAAGATAGTATGAATCATTGTGCAGAGCCTTGCTCACAATGAACGGTCCCTCCCATGGAGGTGACAACTTGTGTCGGCCTGCTTTGCGTTGCACTAGCCTCAACACCAAATCTCCCTCTCGGAAAACCCGAGGGCTGATCTTCCGGCTATGATAGCGTCGGAGATTTTGCTGATATATAGCTGACCGAGATAAGGTCAGTTCTCGTGCTTCTTCGAGCAAATCAACATCATTTTCCCGAGCTTCTTTTGCCTCGGTTTCAGTGTACAGCGCCACTCTCGGCGAGTCATATTCCATGTCGGTTGGCAGACCGCTTCTGCTCCATAGACCAGAAAAAATGGCGTATAGCCAGTTGATCGATTTGGTGTGGTCCTTAGACCCCACAGCACTGCTGGTATCTCCTCTATCCAACATCCCGGAGTTCGCAACAGTGGTTCAATCAACCGGGCTTTGATACCGGCTAACACCAATGCATTTGCTCTTTCCACTTGCCCATTTGCCTCAGGGTGTGCCACCGAGGCTATGTCCAACCGAATTCTCTTATCCGCACAGAACCGAGCAAACTCTCCCACAGCAAAGTTTGTGCCATTATCCGAGATAATGCTATGGGGGTAACCATATCTCAAAATGATGTCCTTCAAAAAGGTCACCGCTGTGTGACCATCACACTTCCGGATTGGCTTTACCTCGATCCACTTGGTGAACTTGTCCACCATCACCAGCATATGAGTCATGTTACCTCGGGCTGGCCTGAACTCTCCCACCATATCCAGCACCAAACTGCAAAGGGCCAAGTGATTGGAATTGTCTTGAGTGCCGAGGCTGGCAGGTGGATCTTTTTAGCAAACCTCTGACATCCCTCACACTTTCTGACGATATCTTCTGCCTGGTTCAAAGCACTGGGCCAATAAAACCCATGCCGGAATACCTTAGCCACCAAGGCTCTTGATGAAGCATGATGACCACATTCTCCCTGATGAATTTCCAGGAGCATCTCTGCCCTTCCTGCGGCTCGACACAGCGCTGCAGTACCTCGGTCACACTTCTCTTGTATAACTCCTGGTTGATGATGGTGTAGGCCTTGGATCTTCTTTGCACTTGCCTAGCTTCAACTTCATTACTTGGCAAACTCCCATCCATCATAAATGCCATTATTGGTTGTGCCCACTCCGGCACAGGACGCACAGGAAAGATCAGATCATCCACCTCCATGAGATCAACCGACATTACTTCTTCCGAGATAGAGTAACCAGTCCCCGGGTTCTGCCAAGCAGTCCCCGGGTTCTCCCAAATGCATCCGACATCGACGTCCATGGGAACAGCACCAGACTCCGGTTTCGCCGGGATAAAAATTGACTCGGACTCCGGCGATGGTTTGATTGATGGCTTCCTCAGATGCTCCAAGGCTATGCCGGGTGGAATTGGATCCCGGGATGAACCTAGCTTGGACAGTACATCGGCGGCGTCATTTTCAGCCCGAGGTATATGCGTGAGCTCGCAACCTTCAAAGAACCCCGAGATCTTCTGGACATGAAACCGATACAACGCCATGTTGGCGTCTAAAGCATCCCAATTTCCCGAGACTTGCTGCACCACCAAATCCGAGTCTCCGAAACATTCTATCCGGCGAATACCAATTTCTTTGGCCACATTTAGCCCATGAACAAGTGCCTCATACTCGGCCACATTGTTAGATGCCGCAAAATGAATCTGCAACACATATCTCAGTTGATCTGCTTAGGCGAGGTAAGGACTACCCCGGCACCTAAACCAATTTTTGTCCTTGAACCATCAAAGTGCATTCTCCAGTAATTGGGGTCAGGTGGTGGCTCATATTGCATTTCAGCCCAATCCACCAGGAAATCCGGCAGTGCCTGAGATTTAATGGCATCTCTTCTTTCATAGTGAGGAGTGTAAGGGGACACCTCGATAGCCCACTTGGCTACTCGGCCAGTTGCATCTTTACACCCAATGATCTCCGAGATAGGAGCCTCACACACCACAGTGATTGAATGCTCTTGGAAGTAATGTTTCAACTTCTTAGCAGCCAGATAGACACCATATGTCATTTTCTGGTAGTGCGGATAGTTCTGCTTGGATAACGAGATCACCTCGCTCAGGTAATACACTGGCCTCTGCACAGTTTTGCCATCTTCTTCTCGCTCCACTACCAATACGACACTCACAACCCGGTTTGTGGCTGCAATGTAGAGCAACATCGGCTCTTTGGGTAATGGTGAGCCAGTATCGGCGCAGTTGCCAACATCTTTTTTAACTCGGTGAACGCCGCATCTGCTTGCGGGGTCCACACGAAGTGGGTTGTTTTCTTCATGAGTTGATACAAAGGCAATGCCTTTTCTCCCAACCTGCTAACAAACCGACTTAAAGATGCCAAACATCCAGTGAATTTCTGCACGTCTTTGAGACATGTCGGTAACCTCATGCTTTCAATAGCACGGATTTTTGTCGGGTTCACCTCGATACCTCGGCTGACACGAGGAAACCGAGTAATTTGCCTGCCGGCACACCGAAGGTACATTTGTCCGGGTTAAGTTTTATCCGGAATTTCCTTAGATTCTCAAATGTTTCTCGGAGATCATCAATCAGAGAGGATTTCTCCTTAGACTTGATGACAATGTCATCGACATACACCTGCACATTTTTTCCTATTTGATCATGCAAGCATTTTTGCATACATCTCTGGTAAGTGGCACCAGCATTTCTCAAACCAAAGGTCATGACACGATAGCAATAAGCCCCATACGGGGTGATAAAAGCAGTTTTCATTTGATCAGCAGGGTTCAGTGGTATCTGGTGAAAACCAGAATAAGCATCTACAAAGGATAACAGCTCACACCCGGCTGTGGAATCGATCACTTGATCTATCCGAGGCAGCGGGAATGGATCCTTAGGACATGCCTTGTTCAAGTTTGTGTAATCAATACACATACGCCACACAATGGCCATTCGGGTCATCTTTTTTCTTTTCCACCAGGACCGGGTTAGACAACCAGTCCGGGTGCAGCACTTCCATGATGAACCCAGATGCAAGTAATCTGGCCAGTTCATCACCTATCACTTTTCCTCTCATCCGAGAGACGTCGCATAGGTTGCTTCACCGGTTTCATATCCGGTCTGACGAACAAAGAGTGCTCAGCCAACTCCCTCGGAACACCTGGCAGGTCCTGATTTGACCATGCAAAGATATCCCGGTTCTCACGGAGGAAGTGACTGAGCTCGCCTTCCTATTTCTCAGTTAACCCGGTACCAATGATGACGTTGTGGTCCGGACATGCCGGGTCAACATTGATCTTCTTGGTCTCTTTGGGCACCTCGAAAGTTGCATTCTGCTCCGGGTTAGCCATACCCGGCATGCCGAGTTGTGCGGACTGAGCCAATGCCACCACTTCATGGATCTTCTTCTTCTCTGCAGCGATAATCAGTGACTCGGCTAAGCACGATCCAGCCGAGGCACACTCCAGTGCACGCTTGTAATCACCCGAGATAGTGATGATGCCATTAGGACCCGGCATTTTCATCTTGAGGTAACCCACATGGGTGGATATCATGAACTTGGACATGCAGGCCTACCGAGTAAAGCATGGTATGGACTTTCGAGGTCCACTACCTCAAACTGGATGCTCTCAGTTCGGCAGTTGTCCTTGGTGCCAAAACACATCAACCCAAATTTTGCCCATAGGTGCACATGAAACACCTGGCACTATGCCATGAAAGGTGTAGAACTCGGTTGCAGCATGTTTGCCGAGATACCCATCTTCACCATGGTGTCTCGGTACATGATATTGATAGCACTCCCATTATCAATGAGAACTCGGGTGAACCGAATATTGAGTGTGGTCCGAAGAATGTCGGATCCACTACCAATGCATAACCTCCCGGAGTTGGCATAACTCGGGGATGATCCCTTCTGCTCCAAGTGATCTCTTGCTCGGACCAGTGCAAATACTTCGGCACGCCGGCATAACTGCGTTCACCTCCAGTGCACGCCGATGCAAGCTCTTCTTGTCAGTTGGCTCGGTCACAAATATCACATAGCTCTGATGAGCTTCTCTGTAATCTCCCTGGGGATACTCTCCCTGCCTGCTGGGACCAGTGTTGTTATTGTTCCCTCCGACATTCACCTGATTCACAGGTTTCGGATCTGCTTGCCTCGGAACTGGCGGAATCACCGGGATAGCATTTGCTCCGGTAAGCGGCAAGTTTTGCCTCGGCGGAATTCTCTGAGGTGCCCCCACTTGATTTCCTCCGGCTCTGGCTCCTTCTCCCCTTGTGCGCTGATACCAGCTGCACTGCCGAGTTGTATGGTTTGCAGGCCTGCGGATGTCTTGGGTGTGGAAACTGCAGGCCCATCCAACATAGCCTCATAAGTTAAGGATGGCTTCTGGTCACCCCATGGCCTCTTCCCTTCTTGATTCTGGCCCCATGCTGGGCCATTGAACTTCGGACGCTGGCTATTACCGGCATCTGGCTGGTCTTGGTTTACAGCTGCAACCTGGTTCGAGCCATACCGGTAATCCGGTTCTCTCCTCTTGTTACCGAAGTCCTGGCGATCGTTCTGCCTGACTGGCCCGGGTCTGTTGTTCACCGGGTATCTTCTACTCGGCTCTCCCGAGTTCAGCAAAGGTTGCATCGGATCACCCAGTGCATAGCTATCCGCAATCCGGATTGTCTCGGCCAGAGTGGCCGGCATTTCCCTCTGCAACTTCTGCCAGAGCATGGAGCCGTGTCGGCACCCCTGGGCAAACCAAGATATGGCCTGTGCCTCTACAACTCCTTCACAGGAATTGCGAATAGTACTCCACCGGGTTAAGTAATCCCGGTCAGTTTCATTATCCCTCTGCTTGCACATCGCAAGCTGCTGAGGACGGTTTGGTCTCTTGTATGTGCTGGAGAAGTTGCTAACAAATGCTTCTTCAAAGTCCAGCCAGCAATCAACACTGCCCTCTCGCAGGTTGTTCAGCCAAATCCGGGCTGGCCCTCCAACATCTGCGGGATATACCTCACCGCCCATCTGCGGTTACCTCCCGCAATATGCACAGCCGACACATAATCTGTCAGCCAGTCCTCTGGCTTAGTGCTGCCGTCATATGTTTTTGCACCTCGGTTTAGCTGAAAGTGCCGCACCGGTGGTTCCCTCATGATCCGAGGTCCAAAACATGCAGGTCCAGGTGGACCTTGCTCTTCCAGCATCTCGGACATATAAATCTGTCCAACTTGTAGCGTGCATCATTTGGTGACAACTGGCGAGGTCCCAACCGAGATCCCAGTGCACCTTCATATCTCGGATACCCGGCTTTCTCCATAGCCGAGTAACCATCATCATAACGGTTAGCCACCTGTTCAACAACTTGTGGCTGCTGGACATGCCCGACATTTTGCTGCTGCTGGGCGAGATTTTGTGTCGGATACCGAGGTGGATAACCTCGGCCAGCCGAGTTAACTACCCCGGCACCTGGACCGCCCTGACCGGGATTGCTTCTACCCCGGCCGGCACTACCTCGCCCAACTACCTGTTTTCCGGCACACGCCGGTCATACACCTGCATCTGTTTGCTCTTACCGGAGTTTACACTCCGGTCACGATCTCCACCGACATGCGGTGATGAAGCTTGCCCCTTAGATCCACTGGCTCCCCTAGCCGAGTGAACAACATCGGACCCACCTGCAACTGTGTTGGCCTTGCGATAGGCCTCATTCTGCCGGGTAGCCACAGCTACCAGCTCATTAACTCGGTCTTGCTGCCTGCGGAGAGCTTCTCCGGATAAGCCAGACAACTCGGCTCTTGCTGCCTCGGCAGCTCTAAGAGTCTTAGCAGGGGAACTATACTTCGGTTTTTCGACCGATAAGGTACTAGGAGTTTTGCTGGAGCTAGATCTACCATCTCTAGCAATCTCGGCATTGAGGTTTTTACCCTCTTGCGCACATCCTCTACTCGACTAGGGCGAGCAGCTACCGGGGTAAAACCATGTGCTAGGTTATACTCACGGACAGTTATCCCGAATTCTCTTCTCACCTCGGCCATCTCCAGAGCCTCCTGAAGCAAGCTCTGACGCCGTGCCTCCAACTCTGCCTCTGATTGGGCAGCATCTGTACCGGCAGCTACCGGCACATTTTCTCTATGATCTCCTCGAGGTGAGCGGCTTAACCGGCACATGGGATGTACCGGCCTGGCCGGGGAGGTTCTCCCTCCTCTCCAGCGGCACTTTCGCCGATCTGGTAACCTTGGGCGGGATTACCGGCATCTCTTTTGCCGGGGTCTCCTTTACCGGCATCAGCCGCAGTGCCGGTCATCATGACCTCTGCGCAGCTCCCGGGGCGAGCGCTACGCCGGCCGCGAGCCGCACAGATAGCAGGAGGATCCTCAGCCACAAGCACCTGCTCGGGGTACTTGCAGACAACCTCG
The DNA here is from genome assembly GCA_947311845.1 of Poa pratensis. Taxonomy (NCBI): domain Eukaryota; kingdom Viridiplantae; phylum Streptophyta; class Magnoliopsida; order Poales; family Poaceae; genus Poa; species Poa pratensis. The sequence continues at coordinate 67,515,459 of CAMZMU010000020.1, forward strand.
GTGGCGACGTAGGTCACGAAGGTGCCGAAGCTGATGAGGCAGCCGTTCGTCGGGAACGGCCTGCTGCCGAAGCATCCGCGTTGTCGCTGATGAAGTTCAGCGCGCCGAGCTTGCAGACGAGCCCGCAAACGACGCGCTCGCCGGAGTCGATGATGGAGCCCGTCCGGAATGTCACACCAGCCAGCGCCGCTGCCGCCCCACGGTGGGCGCCAACTGTCGTGGTGGTATCACGGCAGATGCCATAGGATGGCTAAAGTGTGGGGCCGATGGACGCTGGTGGAATCCGGGAGAGGGCTAGCGCGCTAAGAAGCACACACGAAGAACACACCAGCACACCAAGATCTACCCAGGTTCAGGGCCCTCGTGAGGAGGTAAAGCCCCTACTCCTGCCTGCTCTCTCTATATATCTCGGTATCAAGTGTACAAGCTGCTCCTTGAGCTGTATAACACAACAATGGTGAAAAGCACAAGGAAGGAGATGAAGCTACGGGTGAAAGTATCTCAGGCATCGTCCCCCACGCAGGAGGGGGTGAGGGCATATATATAGGCTAAAACGAGTTACGGGAACACCCCTCCCGAAGCACTGTAGCCATGCCAAAGGTATGTCATGATGTTACTCCTGTCAGAGACAGGACGTGGCATGCCCATCTCCTGCAGCTCTACAGCACAGCTAGAAAGTACCCTCGGTCAGAGACATGACAGGGCCTGCCCATGCCTCTGCCTCGCAGTCTGTCCCCGGATAAACCGGAGTCAACGGTGGAATGATGGCCTGTCATCTCGCTCCTCACGCACGCCCCCGTGTCAGGCGCTTCCGTGCCAGACGTTCCCGTGTCAGACGGGATGCGACAGGAGCATTGACTCCCGTCCGACACTAGGATAACCCGGCATGGATATGCCGGATTCTCCTTCCTCAAATAACCTTCCCTGCACATAAGAAAAACATACAAGTTACCGACATACATATGTCGGTTATGTTATCTCGGATCTTTATCTCGGATCCCTTGTCTCGGTCGACACATGCTGGCTGGCACCAGCATGGTATCCCGGTCCCTTCTGGCCCAGGTTATCTCGGTAAGCCTATGTCGGTTTGCACCTGCACCACACTCTGAAGCCCAGTTATGCCGGTTTAACTGTAACTTGGCCCACACCTGGGCATAGCTTTTACCACACCATGACCCTACCCGGGGGTAGCCCCCGACAACCTTGCTAGCCTAAACTCTGTACTGAGAGGGAATGCTTCTCGTGCATCCAAAACCTTGAGCCAAAATCCATCCCATCTGTGTCCACCATAACTACCTATATGTGGTATTTCCTTGCCATTCCAAGTAAATTTTTCATGTGCTACCTTTAAGCTATTCAAACATTATTACTCCTATTTGGTGTCAATGTTTACCAAGCTCATGAGGACGGGGTGGATGTCTTTATGTCAACTGTCAAACAGACTTTACAACCGGACTAGCGGCATATACATCCGCTTATCCATTAATTTTGCAAAAAGAGCTGGCAAATGGGGTGCCCAGTCCCAATTAATTACAACTTTATCCGCTTAATTCTCTTCTCATTTTTGCCCTGATTTATCAGTCAAGCAATGACAAACAGTGAAATATCTGCATGTGTAAACAAAAGAGAAAGATGGATGATCTGCCTTGCTGGTAGAAATAACGTCCTTCATGGGAGCCGCTCTTAAAAGTCTGGTTGGCAGGGGTCATATTGTACTTTCCATTTTCTGATTCGTTGACAATTAACAAACACCTCTCAAAACTTATATTTTTACTCTCTTTATGATTTCAAAAACTAAAAAAGCTCTAGCACATGATTTAATCCTTGCTTCCCTCTGCGAAGGGCCTTTCTTTTACTTTTATGTTGAGTCAGTTTTCCTACTTCTTTCTATCTTAGAAGCAAACACTAGTGTCAACTTTGGTGCAAGAATTTTTATATGCTTGTATATTGCACTTATTATACTGCTTTGTGTTGACAAATATCCATGAGATATATATGTTGAAAGTTGAAAGCAATTGCTGAAGCTTAAATCTCCCTTTGTGTTGGTTAAATACCTTTTACTTAGAATCTATTGCTTTATGAGTTAACTCTTATGCAAAACTCTTTGATGCTTGTCTCGAAAGTACTATTCATGAAAAGTTTTTGCTTATATGATTCAGTTGTTTGCTCATTATCTACTTGCTAGCAAACTATAGACCATTGACCTGGATCACTTCATTCTTAACATGTGCTTTACAATACTATTTGATCAAGATTATGATTGTGGCATGTCACCTCAGAAATTATTTTGATTTTATCGTTTTACCTACTCGAGGACGAGTAGAACTAAGCTTGGGGATGGTTGATACGTCTCAAACGTATCTATAATTTCTGATGTTCCATGTTGATATTATACCAATTGTTACATGTTGATATACACATCATAGCATTTTTATGAATTTTCTGGGACTAAACTATTAACAAGATGCCACAGTGCCAGTTCCTGTTTTCTGCTATTTTTGTATTCTAGAAAAGCTAGTCTGGAAATATTCTCGGAATTGGACGAAACTTGGACATAACCTCCTATTTTTCCAACATGAGCACGGAGTCCAGAGGAGAGACGGAGGAGGGCCACGAGGCACCCACACCATGGGGCCACGCGGCCCCCTGCCGCGCCGTGGGGTGGTGTGGGGCCCACGTGGCTCTGCAGCCGCCGCCCTTTCGCCTATTTATTCTTCCCGACACGAAAACCCTAAATACCCGAGCCATTATCCACGAAAAGTTCCAGAGACGCCGCCACCGTCAACCCTAGCTCGGGAGGGTTCAGAAGCTCTTCCCGGCACCCTGCCGGAGAGGGGAATCATCACCGGAGGGCTCTACATCACCATGCCTGCCTCCGGAGTGATGCATGAGTAGTTCATCCTTGGACTACGGGTACATGGCAGTAGCTAGATGGTTGTCTCTCCACTTTATGCTATCATGTTTAGATCTTGTGAGCTGCCTATCATGATCAAGATCATCTTATTGTAATGCTACATGTTGTGTTTGCTGGGATTCGATGAATATTGAATAATATGTCAAGTTGATTATCAATCTATCTTATATGTTATTTATGATCTTGCATGCTTTCCGTTACTAGTAGATGCTTTGGCCAAGTAGATGCTTGTAACTCCAAGAGTGAGTATTTATGCTAGATAGTGGGTTCATGCCTCCGGTAATCTGGGAGAGTGACAATAACTTCTAAGATTGTGGATGTGCTGTTGCCACTAGGGATAAAATAACCGATGCTTAGCTTAAGGGTGCGCCGTTAGGTCTAATTCATTTGTTTACATTACGCACATTACTTAATGCGATTATCCGTTGCTTGCAACTTAATACCAACGGGGAACTCGGATGACAACCTGGTGATGGCCCTTCACGTAGTTACCCCACAATGGTGCCAGAAAACAGTTGCTAGCCCCTTCGCGTGGTACCTGCGTGAAAAGTAAATGGGTTAGGTTGAGACTCCAAGTGCAGAGTGTGTAGTAGTGGAAGACTTGTTTTCCCCACGAGGGGTGACTCGAGGGTTTAATATCGAACTCTCGGGGAATCAGTAGTGTAGATTTATCTTCTATTCTTCTTTTGGTTACCTACAAAACAAAGTTAAATGTTTTGGTCCTCAACCTCACCTGTGGTTGTCAAGCACAAGGTGTAAGAATGATATCAAGATAGTTATGTAGTGCAAACAGGAAATAAATATGCAATGGTGGTGGATGCAATGGTAAATGATATTTTTGGGTTTTTTAATGATGTATGCAAGATGAAAAATATTTTTGTATTTTCGGATTTAATGATGGCTGAAAATAGAAAAGTGGTATATGGTGTTGGAAAGGTGTTTCTTATGATTAAAAATGGACCGGGGTTCATGGTTTCACAAATGCACTCTCTTTATAAAGTGGCAGACAATGGAACACACACAGAGTTAACATATGAGATTGCAACACAAAGTTTGATAACAAGTTACTTAGATATATGGGCATCACGTCCTAACATAGAGACTTTTGGTTATTAGTCTCTCTTATACTCCACCAAGATGCGAACCAAATCATAACACCTCAGTAATTAAGATGACTCAGAGTATAGCAATAAGTTTCATGACATGAAGTGAAAATAAGAACATGCTGGATCTAGTCACAGGAAGAAGCTTGGTCACCCTCAACCCTTGCAGCATGGTATTTTTGTTTATCCCTAGTGAGGTAACAAAGTAAGGTAAACACCCAAGTGGATCGCGATATTAAGTTGTCAGCTTACCGCACTCACCACTCCCCGTTACTCCAACTAATGCACACGTTCCCCCCACACGCTCTCATAAACATGCTTGATCATAACAAGTAGACAAGAACGGGGTACATAATATGCATCTATACTCATAACTGAAACAAACATTGCAATCTCAAACATATATTAACTCATAGAAAGATCCACCACATAGGTATTACAAATATGACCGTAATCATGTTCAGCAGCTCATACGGTACTAATTAGTGAAGCTCAAGAGAGGAGAGATACATAAGTTACTTCCACAAACCCATAGTCCAGAGGTGGACTACTCCCTCTTCATCATGGAGACGGTGGAGAAGTCGATGGAGAGGATGGAGACCACACCGGCAGCGCCCCGCCGGAGTTTTCCCCCTCCAATCTGCAGCTCCTGATCTCCGTTTCGGTGTTTCTGTGTTTGTGCGGCGCTCCCTTCGCGAAACGCCAGGGGACCTTTTTTATAGGCGTTTTTAGGTCAAGACGGAGTCGGTGGACGAAAGATCGACGGCAGCGGAGCCACGAGGGCCAAATGAGTGGGCCCCACGCGGCCACAGTACCTGGCCGCGTGGGCCACCCCTTTCTGCCTTCTGGCCTCCGTTTGCTTGCTTCCTTCGCTCCGAGGTCTTCCTCCTTCCAAAATACTGACGCCTGTATTTTTCCATAATTTTTGGACGACGTTTGGGTCCCTGAAACATAAAAGGAAAGAAATAGGGTTTTCTGCCTGCGCAGGGTTAATTCCATAAAAATAGGAAACAATTGATTTATTTCCTAAAATCATTAAATAACAGTAATATAACCCTTATATGATGCAAATATGATTGGAATATGTGTGATATAGTGCAAAGTTCATGTATGCATTTTACATGCATCAACATCCCCAAGCTTAACCAATACTCGTCCTCGAGTATGAAGGTGATAAAACTAACATGGGCTTTGCAATATAGCACTAACAATGGATATCAAAGATGATTGCTACTGCTACATAGAGTCAAATGATTCATTCTTCAAAGGAGTAGCAATATGCAAAACAGTTTATGAAGTGATATCAAGTATTCAATGCAAGGATGTTCAATGATAGTTCACAAAGTGTAACATAGCAGATAGTATATGGACATTCTTACTTTTGCATACATGTGGTCCATAGAGTGATAATGAAAATCTGAATATGTTTGGTGGACACTTTGGAAAGATGAATAAGTGAGTAGAGGTAAAGCATGCATAAGTTTCATCTAACCTCCAAACTCTCCTACTTAAGTTAATGATTGCAATGTGGTAATACTTGGTGTCAAGCTCTCATTCCCCTATCATAGCATCTTGAATGATTATAGTTTAATGTGAGAGCAAATATGAGTAGTGTGCTTGACAAAGTAAAGGTTGGATGTCTCATGCCCCTTGAATACAAGTACCTACACCATGATTACTCAACTTAGGAAACAAAGCAAGTTCAAGTTATATATCATTGTAAGTAATAATAGTATCATCAAGAGCGTCAACTGGGGTACCTCTTGTCCCAGGATATGGAACAAGCCCATATCAAAATGACAAGACAAACAAACAAGATGAAAAACTCAACACCCTTTTTATTTACCATTGGAATAGCTTTTATTGTAAGGTGTATCATAGATTCACCATAGCATGTAAGTAAATTTCCACCATGAATGATGCATGGCTTAGATTAGCGGCCCAGGCGTCTCTCTAACCATTTATACAAACTCATTTAAACTTCTTCATTTCCCCTCATTTCACCATGATAGGCATCCATAACAAAATACATGATATCAACTAAATGATGAAGGAGCATGTTGAAAGCTTTGCATGTGACAGCACATATGGGCTAACTCCCAACCTCGAACATTTATCAAGCCACTAGCATCATAATCTTAATCACAATGGGTCATGTTTTATTTATTGCAATGATAGTAAAAATGTGCATCAAGTTCATGAGAGCTATATAACCAACTTTTCCCATGGCAATCAATAACATAATCATTTTCATTCAGAGGTATAGATAACACAAATATCATGATGAACATACTCGGAATAGCATATAGCTAGTAGGTAGATATGGTGGACTCACTGGAATAACTTTGGTTGAAGGTGTTGGAAACAAGTTTTGACTTGTTGGATGTTTGGGCTAGCAAAAGGGAGAAAGTTGACCATCTAGATGCATGCATGAGTGTCCATAGAACTAACTAATCCATGTTAAACCAAGTAAAATAACAATCAGCACCAAAACATGAATAAGTTATAGCTCTTCAAAAAGGATTTGCAAACTATTACTCATAAACAAGCTCATGAATCATGCAACTATATGTATCATTAAAAATCAACTCAAACATCCCTTTTCCCAATCTTATAAAAGCATCCAACATATTTCAACCCATATTTCCAGTAGCTCTCCCATATATAAATGATAGTGTGGTGGTCTCTCAAAACAAATCAAACCAAAACAAAACAAAAGACGCTCCAAGTTTATGCGATAAAGTGTTTCGATCGAAAAACAGAAGTTGGACGTGCGCAAACCGAGAGTGTGTAGGTCCAGTGGGGTTGTCTTCACATCCCCAAGCTTATGGTCTTCACCATCCTTGGATAACTCTTGGTGCATCTCCTCCAATCCCTGTGAAAAAACTTCAAAACACCGTTTCTCCCATTTCTTTTCTGTGGGGTGCATTAATAGTGATAAACAAATATGTTTCTTGCTGCATATAATCCTTGAACAAAAATTCATATGAGATGTCCAGAAAGTGTATAATGTTGTATGCCTACTCATAAACTCAATTGGATCAAAAAGATTCAACTTAAAAGCTCAAAGCATGCATCAAACAAAATGGGACAGAATCTGTCCAGAAAAACAGCAGCAGTAAAACGTATTTTTCTACCCAACCAAACTTTCTCGAAAAATTCCGAAAAATTCATGCATACAGAGGATGAAAAGTTGCAACTACAGTTCAAATATGAGCTCATTCGGAGTTACAGAATAAGAATTAAAAATCATACCGTGCACTGATTCGTGCAGGAATAAAATCTCCGAACGCTATAAGCAACTTTTTCAAACCAAAAAGGGTAAAACTTGGCACTTTATTAAAAATTCCAGAACCTAAACTAGACACAAAGTCTCTTGTTACAGCAAGAGGACACAAAAAAATCACACAAAAAAATAACCGGGTTGCCTCCCGCAAAGCGCTTTCTTTATAGCCATATAGCTAGGCTTCTTACTTGTTGTTTATTGTGGACGAAGCTCATGAGGGAGCTTGAACTTTGGTGGTTCCCTCTTCCTTGGGAAGTGTTCCATGCACTTCTTGTGTGGAACTGAAACTTCACATTCCCTTCCTTTGAATCAATGATGGCACCTGTGGTACGAAGAAAAGGTCTTCCAAGAATAATAGGACTAGAGGTTTTATTCCCCATATCCATGATTAGAAAATCCACAGGCACAAAAGTCATATGTAACTCCACCATAACATCACTTACTTTTCCTAAAGCATGTTTAATAGAGTCATCAGCAAGTGCAAGTTCAATGGAGCATTTTTCAAGATTTTTCAATTCAAGCACTTCATATAGTTCTTTAGATAAAACAGAGACACTAGATCCTAGATCAAGTATAGCATGGTGTGTCTCTTTTCCAATAGTTACTAGTACCTTAGGAATCCACATATCCCCAAGCTTAGGTGGTATCATAGCCTCTTGGTTGTACCTAGCAATCTTTTCTTTCAAGACATGATTAGCAATATAAGAACCAAACCAGCTTGATTAGTGTTGATGGAAGGATCACTTGCAAGTTTTTGTAAGATAGATATTAATTCATGCAAGCTACAGTTTTCTAAGTCAAGCAAAGGATCCTTGACTTCACTAAGCATTTTAACTTCCTCAACTTTCTTTTCTCTATTGTATAGGTTGAATATTTCATAACGGTCATCAAAGACATCTTCAGGTACTTGGGCTTTTTCTAAACTTTCTTTAATTCTTACTTCCAAAAGCAAGCCATCAAGTAAATAGTGAGTATCATTAGCAGCAGTATTCATGAAGGAATCCTCACATTCATTATCCAAAAAGACCCTAGAGGCTTCAGTCAAACCTCTATAAAACACATGCATGAGCATCCAATCTCTAAGACCATGTTCCATTCCAAAAGCTATGCCTCTAAACCTTTCCCATGTTTTCACTAGAGGTTCATCCTCTTCTTGTTTAAAGGTGATAAGTACTTGTCTTAGGTTACAAATCTTTTCAATGGAACAAAATCTTTCAACGAAAGCAGCTTTTAAATTAAACCAAGTGCTAAAATTTCCAGGTGGCCATCTTAATATCCAATCTAAGGCTTTTCCACCTAGGGAGTAAGGAAAAAGCTTAATTTTAACATTAGCATGGCTCAAGTTTAACATTTTGCACCTTTCATCAAACTTCTTAAGATGTGGTATAGGATCTTCTTTAGGTTTCCCATAAAAACGGTGTTCATAAATCACTTTCACGATATTAGGATCTACAACACATTTCTCAACAGGGATATTCATATCTTGGGGAAAGTTCTTAACACTAAATGGCCAAAAGGTTCGTTTCTCCATTTTAGCAAGTTTTTTTGTATTTTTTTATTTTTTATGCAAAACTGAAAATAAATATGCAAGCGGAATATGATATGCAATGACACTAACAAAACAAATAAATTGCTTTGTAAGTAAAGATGGATAAGATGGTGCTCACGTAGGTGCAACCTCCCCAAGCTTAGGTGTTAGCACAAGTTGGTGAAGTTGACTTCGTTGTGAGATGAATGCGATGATGCACACCCTTGGATAAATCTCTCAGCTATGATTCCCCGGCAACGGCGCCAGAAAACAGTCTTGATGGCCCTTCACGTAGTTACCCCACATGGTGCCAGAAAACAGTTGCTAGCCCTTCGCGTGGTACCTGCGTGAAAGTAAATGGGTTAGGTTGAGACTCCAAGTGCAGAGTGTGTAGTAGTGGAAGACTTGTTTTCCCCACGAGGGGTGACTCGAGGGTTTAATATCGAACTCTCGGGGAATCAGTAGTGTAGATTTATCTTCTTATCCTTCTTTTGGTTACCTACAAAACAAAGTTAAATGTTTTGGTCCTCAACCTCACCTGTGGTTGTCAAGCACAAGGTGTAAGAATGATATCAAGATAGTTATGCAATGCAAACAGGAAATAAATATGCAATGGTGGTGGATGCAATGGTAAATGATATTTTTGGGTTTTTTAACGATGTATGCAAGATGAAAAGTATTTTTGTATTTTCGGATTTAATGATGGCTGAAAATAGAAAAGTGGTATATGGTGTTGGAAAGGTGTTTCTTATGATTAAAAATGGACCGGGGTTCATGGTTTCACAAATGCACTCTCTCTTTATAAAGTGGCAGACAATGGAACACACACAGAGTTAACATATGAGATTGCAACACAAAGTTTGATAACAAGTTACTTAGATATATGGGCATCACGTCCTAACATAGAGACCTTTTGGTTATTAGTCTCTCTTATACTCCACCAAGATGCGAACCAAATCATAACACCTCAGTAATTAAGATGACTCAGAGTATAGCAATAAGTTTCATGACATGAAGTGAAAATAAGAACATGCTGGATCTAGTCACAGGAAGAAGCTTGGTCACCCTCAACCCTTGCAGCATGGTATTTTTGTTTATCCCTAGTGAGGTAACAAAGTAAGGTAAACACCCAAGTGGATCGCGATATTAAGTTGTCAGCTTACCGCACTCACCACTCCCTGTTACTCCAACTAATGCACACGTTCCCCCACACACGCTCTCATAAACATGCTTGATCATAACAAGTAGACAAGAACGGGGTACATAATATGCATCTATACTCATAACTGAAACAAACATTGCAATCTCAAACATATATTAACTCATAGAAAGATCCACCACATAGGTATTACAAATATGACCGTAATCATGTTCAGTAGCTCATACGGTACTAATTAGTGAAGCTCAAGAGAGGAGAGATACATAAGTTACTTCCACAAACCCATAGTCCAGAGGTGGACTACTCCCTCTTCATCATGGAGACGGTGGAGAAGTCGATGGAGAGGATGGAGACCACACCGGCAGCGCCCCGCTGGAGTTTTCCCCCACCAATCTGCAGCTCCTAATCTCTGTTTCGGTGTTTCTGTATTTGTGCGGCGCTCCCTTCGCGAAACGCCAGGGGACCTTTTTTATAGGCGTTTTTAGGTCAAGACGGAGTCGGTGGACGAAAGATCGACGGCAGCGGAGCCACGAGGGCCAAATGAGTGGGCCCCACGCGGCCACAGTACCTGGCCGCGTGGGCCACCCCTTTCTGCCTTCTGGCCTCCGTTTGCTTGCTTCCTTCGCTCCGAGGTCTTCCTCCTTCCAAAATACTGGCGCCTGTATTTTTCCATAATTTTTGGACGACGTTTGGGTCCCTGAAACATAAAAAGAAAGAAATAGGGTTTTCTGCCTGCGCAGGGTTAATTCCATAAAAATAGGAAACAATTGATTTATTTCCTAAAATCATTAAATAATAGTAATATAACCCTTATATGATGCAAATATGATTAGAATATGTGTGATATAGTGCAAAGTTCATGTATGCATTTTTCATGCATCACCTGGCGGTGGATTATTAGTCATAGACGCTGTTGGATAACGGTCTATGTATTTTGTCGTAATGCCCACATGAATATCATAGTAATCATCATGTCATATATATGCATTGTCATGCGCTCAATATTTTGTCAATTGCCCAGCTGTAATTTGTTCACCTAGCATGTTAGTATATCTTTTATGGAGAGACACCACTAGTGAACTGTGGACCCCGGTCCATTCTTTTACACTGATAATACAACCAACTGCAAACATTGTTCCTTTTCATTCTCTTCAATTTACTACTGTTTTCCACACCATATGTTTAATCCTTTGTTTTCAGCAAGCCGGTGAGATTGACAACCTCACTGTTTCGTTGGGGCAAAATAGTTTGATTGTGTTGTGTGCAGGTTCCACGTCTGCGCGCCACTGACAACCTTCAGAAGTGATTTCTTACTCCTACTGGTTCGATTAAACCTTGGTTTCATACTGAGGGAAACTGCTGCTACACTGCTTCATACCTTCCTCTTGGGGTCTCCCAGCGAACGTGTGATCCACGCAATCACCAAGCGCATCCTACGCGCTCACACGCGCGTCCCGAATCGCGGTGGCGCGACGTCGGCGTGGTCCACGCCGCCGCGGCAGAGTCCGGCCACTTGTGACGTCACTCTGACGTCACAGTGGGCCTGGGCTGGGGAAGCTGGGTTTCTAGCTGGGCTGGGCCGCTTTCTGTGCGGCTGGCTCGGCCCCTTTTTTCTTTCGGTTTTGTTTTCCTATTATTCAAAACTTTTGTAACTTTTCAAATACAACTACAAATCAATTCAGGCCAACTTTAATTTTTTTGTGAAAACCACGACAATCATTTCAAATACTTTGGAACCTTTTCCAAATTATTGCGAATCTAGAAAATTTAAATTATACATAATGGCTCATTTGACACCTTTATGTCAATTAATAAAATATGAATTTCACAAATCTCTTTCGAACTCAAATAAAATCCACAAAAATACCACAAGTAAATGAATCAATAATACCAGTAGATGAATTTCAACAATTCGAATTACAACGGGTGCGGTTAATATGTAGACAAAATCCAAATTGATTTCGTCTAATTTCATGCATTTTATTTTATTAAATTACCAGCAAATGGATGTATCTCCAAAAATTCCTATCCGGGAAAAATGAAAAAAATACAACAAAATGTTCCGACAAAATAAATACTAATTATTTATGTCAAAAAAATATGTTTCAAGATTTCGAATTGGTGAATATTTGAAGAAAATCCTAATGCATTTCCTCCTTAGAACAATTTCTACAACATGAAAGTATTTCTATAAATACCCTCACCAAAATAAATGCTGATTATTTGTGCCATACAATCAAAATTCAAATTTACATAATTGAAAATCTAAAATAAGTTCAAAATCTACTCATTTTACAAACCAAAAATAATTCGAATCTGAAAAACACCCCAACTTGAACAATTTCCAAAATCTAAACAACAATTATATTTGAGCATTCCAACTCAAATTACAAATTTGAACATTCCAAAATTTTATATGACTTTCAAACCTAACCATTTAGTAAACACTAAAAGAATTCACATTTGAATATATTCTAAATTGTACAGTTTTTAAAATCTCTTTGATCACAAACATCACAAACATCACAAAAATAAATGCTAATAAATTATACCAAAATGAAAACAAATTTACACATCTCAATTTGGTAAAAAATTATAAAAATTCTATATACACTTGCTCCAATTATATGGAGTTGAATTTTTAAAAAAAAAATCTCTACTTATGGAATCCAAATGAATAAATGCGCATTTCCACCCATTATGGACTTTAAGCAAAATACTGGCAAAAAACTAAATTAACTTTCTCTAAATATGAAATTCAGATGCAATTCCTCGAATTATATATTCACTTTACTATATGCTCATACAGTACACATCTTCTGATTACGAAGCTAAATTAATTATTTATACCAACATACAAACATAATCAAACATTCAAATTTGCCAAGTATTCGAAATTATCGTAGCATTTCTAATTTTTTTAAATTGGTCACCATTTAGATATAACTCAAATACATTTTCTCTAATTACATTTAAGAATTCATGGCAACATAGAAACATATTTAAATACTTCAATTTGCTAAATATTAGGATATTCTCTAAACTATATAACAAATACTCAGAAAAAATCAACGCTAACTATGTATGGCAAAACACAAAACATATTTACACAATTCAAAATAGTCAATATTTAGATGTAATATAAATGAACTTTCCCGAATTGTGGACTCGAATCCAAAAAAAAATATTAGCACTAACTATGTACTTAAATTAAATATTATTTGGAAAATAGAAGTATATTTCGATATTTCAAATTACTAGAATATTAGAGGTACTACAAAATATATCTACATACTCACAAAAATAAACGATACTTATTAATGACAAAATACAAACCTATTTAAACAATTCAAAATTATAAAAAAAATACAAACTAACACAAGCGCGGCGTGACGCCGCGCAAAATTCCACTAGTACTAACCAATAGTGAATCTCAACATGCAAATGTTTAAGGAGTGCTCAATGACTGAACCAGCCTACAATGCTTCTAGATAATGATATTCTCAACTATTTACTTTTATAGGCTCATCTATTTTATGTATTTTTGAAACCATGTGTCTTCCTAGAGGATGATACTTCTTATCTTCCAGAGACATTAATTGCCGAGTGTTTATGTTCGGTAGCACTGGCGGAGCTTCGTCAGGGCCAACCTGGGCCACGGCCCGCCCAGGTTTTTTGTAGAAAACATATTAAATAGTATGCATGTAAGCGGCCCAGCCCATCGTCACATAGCTTGTTCGCTCTCGTCTCCCAGACGGGAGCGCCTACCTATCGACCTAGGCGGAAGAAAAATATCGCTCCGCATACCCTGGCGGTAGTGGGCTCGGCCCATTTTTCATGCCGGCACCTTTCCGTGCGTTTGTTTAGTTTATTGTTTCGCTCGCACCTTTCCACGCGTTTATACTCTGTAGAGTGCACGAAACAAATGCAGGTCTTGTTTGGTTGGTGAGGGAGGGCTCAACTATACTTGGTTACGTGCTCGTTCCATTTTTTTGCCCGCAGCATACCCAAACTTTACTTTGTTCTCCTCACCTCTTCTAAACTACTCCATTTAGCATAGACAAATATATTTTGATTCAAAAGAAAGTGTACATGAAAAATATGTGTGTCGACAAATAGGTTCCTTTCCCATCCTCGGTTTCGAGTTTCGTCCATTGTAACTTCTCAATTTCGATCAGATTACGGAATACATTTAGACGAATTTTATCAAATTCGTCGCACTCAGTTGACCGTTTGAAATATCTTTTCACGAGGCGGTTAATCTCAACGTTTCACACAACTCTAGTGTTGTAATTTTTCCATTTAAGCGGTCATATACAGGCAGATCTTATAATGTTGATTTTTACATGTTTACACTTCGTTCAGTGTAACTCTTCTTCAACATATGTCGCCTTTCTGCGCATTTATAATTTGCTGGGAGTGTACGTTAGATTTTCTTTGTAGAACATACAAGTCGAACGTTCTTCGTTTATTTTGGAAACTAGGATATGAGCGGATGTTTAGGAATTCATAAGTAGGTAAAAAAATAGAAATACAAAAATCTATTGTATCTTTTTTAGATGGAGGAGCAGACTGTAATCATAGTAAAAAGAACAATACAAAAAGGAATGGAAATCATGTAGGGTTGATTATTACAATCGAGTTAACATTTGCTAAATATGAAAAAAAAATTAACATGAACATTTATATTATGTCAACGATTTTAAAATATGAATATTTATGTTACTCGGACGGTTTTTCAAAAATAAGAACATATATTTTAATTGAACTTTTTTCATTTAGAACATTAACCTCATTTGAACGGTATTAAAAACTGAAGAGAAAATGGAGGTGAACGAAAACAATTTTGAACGATTTAAAAAATGAACAGAAAATGGCGTTGAACGGAAACTATTTTTGAACAATTTTAAAAGTGAACAAAAAAGGTTGGTGAACAAAAACTACTTTTGAACGATTTTGAAAATGAAAAGAAAATGATAGTTAACGGAAACTATTTTTTAACAATTTTGAAAGTGAACTGAAAAGGCCGGTGAACGAAATTGATTTTTGAACAATTTTAAAAAGTGAATAGAAAAAATCTATGAACGGAAATTATTTTTGAACAATTTTTTAAAAGTGAACAAAAAAACTCTATGAACGGAAATTATTTTTGAACGATTTTTGATAAATGAACAATTTTCAAATCTGAACATTTTTCAAATATGAACAATTTTAAATTATGGACAATTTTCAAATTTGAATTTTTTTAAAATGTGAACGGTTTTCAAAAAATGAAAATTTAAATAATATCTAAAAAGAAAACATAAAATTAGAAAGAAAAAAGAAACATCCAAAAACAAAAAAGAAACACATATTTTAATTAAAACATTTACCTCATTTGAACGGTTTTAAAAAGTGAAGTGAAAATGGCGGTGAACGAAACTATTTTTTGAAGGATTTTAAAAGATGAACAGAAAATGGCGGTGAACGGAAACTACTTTTGAAAGATTTTAAAAGTGAACATAAAAAGGCAGTGAACAAAAACTATTTTTTAACGATTTATTAAAATGAACCAAAAAATGAGGTGAGCGGAACTATTTTTGAACGATTTTGAAAGTGAACCGAAAAGGCCGGTGAACAAAATCGATTTTTGCATGATTTTAAGAAGTGAACTGAAAAAAGCCTATGAACGGAAATTATTTTTGAAAGATTTTTAAAAAGTGAACACAAAAAACTCTATGAACATAAATTATTTTTGAACGATTTTTTAAATTTGAGAAATTTTCAAATCTGAACATTTTTCAAATATGAACAATTTTCAAAAGTGGACAATTTGCAAATCTGAACATTTTTTAAAGTTGAACGTTTAAAAAAATGAAAATTTAAAATAAAATCTAAAAAGAAAACAGAAAATAAGAAAGAAAAAAGAAACAGCCAAAAAAAAGAAATAGGAAAAAACGAAAAAGAAGAATGAAAAAAGAAGCAGTAAAAAAAAAGGCTGATGCACTTATTGGGCCGGCCCTTAAGCCACGGGGGTGTGCGGAGCGCATTGCGCTCCACCTGGTCGTGAAATAGGATTCGCCTCCCAGACTCCCAGTCTCCTCATGAGCGGTCTCTGCCCACGACAGAACTATGACCATGGAGATGGCTAGATCCAGCGATTTGGACAGGATTTAGACAAGAAAAGAAAGGGAAAAGGGGGAATTGTTGGAGGGAATTAGGAGGTAGAAGCGCTAGCTGCCATCGGCAGCTAGGGGGGCGGCCACTGGGCATCGCTGGACGAACACATCGCACCAACAGCAGGTCCAACAGCCGGCAATCGACGCTGCTACCCTACTTCCTACGAATCGATCCCTATTCTTCTCCAATTTCTCTGCCTAGATACTTCTTCTTCTTCTTTTTGTGTTGGCAATTTGCTAGCACAGAAGATTGCTTACCGTATTTATTTTTCACTTTTGCACAGCCATGGCAAAGACAACTCAGAGAAGAATTGATTTTGTCTTGAAAAGAAAAGGAGATGACATTAGTGAAGTTTGGTAGTAATTGTATATAGATGTATCTATTGATCTTGTAACCAATGGGAAGAAAGAATTGGAGTAATGACTAATAGAGTACTAATATCCAGTGAAGTGGTATGGTTTAGAGCAAAAACAATTGTGTTCTCATTTCCTGGCCCGCCCATGAATTTGTTTCAAGCTCAGCCATTGTTCGGTAGGCTTTCTTTCATAGAGGCTGAACCATATGTTTATATATCTCTACTATATAATATGAATAGACGACCGTGGTACGTCCTACATCGTGGTACGTCGCTCGCACGCGCTCCGTCGCCTCGCACGCTTGATCCGCTCGTCCGTGTCGATCGAAGTGGGCTAATGTTTCTGTCAAAGAGTCCAAGCGATCAAAGTGGGCCAGGAAAAACCTTAGCAGGCCTTTCCGTTTACGTACGTACGTCGCACTGAAAATCCGATTGGAATCCGTCTGTGCCTCTCCCGTGTATGCACACAATTCTGTTTTGGTCCGCTATGGTTTAGGGCTCTCGTGGAAGTAAACAACTCCACGTCGATCGGGTTAAGGGTTTCATAGCGACCTTCAAATATGGGAGCGAGCAATTGCCTTGATCAAATCGATTGGGTTTAGGCTCTTAAATCGAAATCGGGTTTAGTCTTACGATCGAAATTGAGCGTTACAAGCTGCCAGACACGCAAGCTAGGAGTTTGACGAGAGATCAAGCAACAACCATGGCGGTGACCACGGTGGACAGAAACAAAGTCGACGAGATCGTGGCCGAGAAGAGCAAGACGATAACGTTGATCAGCTCCGACAGCGACCGCTTTGAGATCACAAACGAGGCGGCGGCGCTTGCATCCATCACATGATCGATTACGATCGCGTCGAAAACTGCGTCCTGCTCCCCAATGTCAAAACCCCCATCGTCACCGTAGAGCAATATGCATGTCGCCGCCGGAGGAACCAGCTCCACCGACACCACCAAGTCCGGCGAGCAAGACCTGAACAGCTTTGAAAGTGGATAACGCCTGTACGACATCATCCTCACTACCAATTATCTGGAATTGTTGGGGCGCTGGTACATCTGGCTGATGAAGAGGTGGAAGGAGTCTCGCGCTCGCTGGCTGTCTTCCGCATGAGTGACGACATGTTCCGCGGACTCCTGATGGCCCTAATGGCAGAGGACGGACGATGAGCACGACAAGCAGTTCGAACTGTACAAGAGTCACGGCTATGCGGGTGTGCCTGTTGGCGCTGCTCTAACTCAAGAATAGCGGGCGCGCTTACGCGCCTCCATGGCGTCTCGTCGCTCCCCGTCCAGGTGCGGCAAAGTCACCCTCTGCATGCTCGCCACCAGCTTCTCTGTCGTGAACTCGTGACCCAAGAGCTCAGCTCGTACCCATGGGTTGAGGCGCAAATCAACGGCAAGCGCTTCCTCCACGGTTCCATGGCGCGAGTGCGTGGGACAGGCAGCTGCTCTACTTTGGAGCTCTGGTGCGTGCCAGCTTCTTGTGCATGCATCCATGCTGCGCTATGCTAACTATTAAATGCTCTTGCATACTTGCATGGTTAGGCATGCCTATTCCTGAAATAGGAGGCTCGGTCGGTCTGAGTATCCAGTGCGTGTTTTGTTCTCTGAGGATCGGTCGGTCTGAATATTCAGAGTTTTGTTTTGTTGACATGACATAATGGCAAGCATGGCCTCGGTAGGCAGTGGCACCACTCTGTACACTGTGATGCTGCCATGCCTTTCAACTACGTAGTGCCGATGAAAGAAGAACCGTGGAGCTCAGTGTGGTGTTGCAGGTAAATCATTTTTTTTCGATAAAGGGATCTTTAGTACTTTTGGATATCCATGATATGTAAACACAAGTTTTTATTTCTCTTTTCATAATGGTTGTTGTATAGATGTATAAGTGAACATGTAAGAAAACGAAATCATGGGTCTAACCAATATATTTTGAAGGATAATTTTGATATGTCAATATGGACTTCTAAATTCTGATCCGTTGCAACGCACGGGCACTTTGCTAGTATATAGATAATGTGTAAACTACTGTACCAGACGGTTGCACATGCTATCTTCACCTTAGCTGCCTAACGGCATTAATAGAAGATATGTTGCATAACAGTTTCATTTTTGTTAACTTCGCTGGTTTTTTTATAACCACCTTGTGTGATCAGTGGATTGTAAAGTATGATTGATAAACTTTCCAATGAGAGAGTTGTGTGCATTGATTGATTCAGAGTTCGGTGTTATTCCGCTTTTCGGGAAAAAAATGAATCAGCGGTGGTGAAATTGACAAAAACAATCTAGGCAGCAACAAATTCGGGTGTGTGCAGCTGTGACCGCGCGTGGTGCTGGTCATGCACCACTACTTTCCCTGCGGAGTCAGTATCTGCAATCAACAAATCCCCTTCCTTGGCCTCCCCGGCGAGAATCATGTCCGCGAGCTTGTCCTCGAGCAGCCTCACGATGGCCCTCCGCAGCGGCCGCGCGCCGTAGCTGGGGTCGTAGCCTTTCTCAGCAACGAGCTCCATGAACCCCTCCGTGACCTCCAGCCCAATCCCCTTCTCCCTCACCCGTCCGACGACCTCTCCCAGCATGATCGACGCGATCTTCTTGACATCGGCTTTGCTGAGCTGCCGGAACACGATCACCTCGTCGAGTCGGTTCAGGAACTCGGGCGGAAACCCGTGCTTCCTCTTCATCTCCTCCTCGACCATCAAGCTCGTGACCCCGTCGCCTTCGCCGTTCCCGACCACGAGGCCGCGGCCAGCGTTAGACGTCATGACGATGAGCGCGTTCTTGAAGTCCACCGTCCGTCCCTTGCTGTCGGTCAGCCGCCCGTCCTCCATGACCTGCAGGAGCATGTTGTACACGTCCCGGTGGGCCTTCTCGATCTCGTCCAGCAGCACCACCGTGTGCGGCCGCCGACGGACGGCCTCCGTCAGCTGCCCGCCGTCATCGTGCCCGATGTAGCCCGGGCACGCGCCGACCAGCTTCGACACCGTGAGAGTCTCGCTGAACTCGCTCATGTCCAGCCGCACCATGGCCTCCTCCGAGCAGTAGTAGCAGGACGCGAGCGCCTTGACGAGCTCGGTCTTGCCGACGCCCGTCGGGCCGGCGAACACGAAGCTGGCGACCGGACGGCGGGGGCTCCCGAGGCCGGCGCGCGCTCGGCGGATGGCGCGGCACACGGCCGCCAGGGCGTCGTCCTGGCCAATGACGCGCCGGTGCAGGGTCTCCTCCATCGTGCGCAGCCTTTGAGACTCGTCCGCGGAGACCTTCTCCACGGGGACGCCCGTCCAGGAGGAGAGGACGCGCTGGATGTCAGCCTCGGTGACCGCCGGCCCGGCAGACGTGATCTGGGACATGAGTTCCAGCTGCTCGCCGTGAAGCTCTCCCGCCTGTAATCATATCATTCGAACAAATGTGAAATTATAACTTCAGATGATTAAGTCGCAGGGTGATTAATCGATTCGTAGACAAGACGACTGATTACCAGCTCGAAATGCAGGCAGCGGACGGCGTGGTCCCTCTGTTTTATAATCTCCTCGCGCTTCCTGTCGAGATCTTTAACTTGCTCAGGTACCTGTCAGGTATATTTCCAAATTCAGATTTTTAGATGTTGTAAACAGCATGCGAGGTTTTGGAAATCGCTTAGATGTCCATCGTTCAGACAACCTTGACATGTTGTAGCCTGACATAAGATCCTGCCTCATCAACCAAGTCGATTGCTTTATCTGGGAGGAAACGATCACTGCAAACAGCAGACGGTGTTGAAAAGAACCTCACGAGAAGTCAAGACATTGGAGGCTTGGAACCATCTAAGTAGATGGTAAGACACATTTGTCTTAACCAGATGGATTTATGATACACTAGTATTCTCATAATTCACAAACCTGATGTATTGTTCCGAGAGTTGAGCAGCGGCGATCAGCGCTCCATCTGTATATTGGACCTTGTGGTGGATCTCGTACCTCTCCCGGAGCCCTTTGAGGATTCCGATGGTTTCCTCAACTGTGGGCTCTGCAACTTTTACAGGATGGAAACGCCTCTCCAGTGCAGGGTCTTTCTCAATATACTTCCTGTATTCATCGAATGTAGTGGCTCCGATGCACTGACAACAAAGTTTTAATATGTTACTACGTACCATTTAGATAGAATATTGGCGATACTAGATCGGGAAGTAATTAGAGTATCTTCCTTCTTATATATAAATATCAGAGTAGTTATTAGAAGGCTACATTATATATACTAGGCAATCCACGGCTGCCATGCATCTGCATACCTGAATTTCACCTCGTGCCAGTGCTGGCTTTAATATATTGGCAGCGTCCAGACCTCCTTCTGCTGCTCCTGCTCTTAGCAGCATGTGAACTTCATCGAGGAACACTATTATCTGACCGTTCTGTTTGATTTGTGCCATCAAGTTCTTCAACCTTTCTTCAAACTCTCCACGGTAACTGGTACCAGCAACTATAAGTGCCAAATCAAGGGCGATAACCTACCTTGGTAGATTAGAACAAGAAGAGCTAATTAGAGGCGCACGACAGCTCAAACTAATTCGATGTCAAAACAGTTTTAGTACTAGAAGAGAGGTCATCAATTTCGCCAAAAAGAAGAGGTGTCAGCACGAACCGTTTTGCCTTCAATTGTTTGTGGCACATCCCCGTTGGCGATGCATATAGCAAGACCCTCGGCGATCACCGTTTTCCCAACACCTGGCTCTCCAATCAGGCAGGGGTTCTTTTTCTTCATTTTGCCCAAGATTCGTATGACACTCTTGATCTCCTTTTCTCTGCCGACAACAGGTTCTAACTTCCCCTGTAGAAAAAAATGGTATGTGTTTCTCTTCCAAAACTTTCTCATTTGTGCTGAAAACTAGCAGTGTGCAGTCAGTCTAGTAATATTACCTCCAGTGCTAATCTTGTAAGATTTGTCCCGTACTGCTCAAGTATTGGCATCTTAGTTCCACTGCTTCCGTCCCCGACAGTTGGACCATCTGTGGCTCCAAAAATCCTTTTGAAGATCTGGGATGCAAGAGACAAATTTACGACGATCAAGTATGAACAACTCACTTTCTAAACATCGAAGCGTAACACGGTTCGGTCGCTCCGGGAAAAACGGATTGCACCAAGGCGATCTAGGAGGCGATCGTGGTTCCCTTGCGTGCCGCCGGCGCCGCCGCCGGTTCCCTCTCTCTCCGTCTGCCGCTTCGGCGGCGGGAGGGAGGGGGAATCTCGGGTCTGTGCGTTCGGTGGGTGCGCGGTAGGGTTAGGGTTGAGGGAGACGCTGCCGAGGCCGCTGCGGTGGTGTCGCGTCGGAATAAATCTCTCCGGGCTCCATCCGCGGTCAGGCGGGGCTACTGCCTTCGTCTAGGAGCTAGCGGAGTGGGGGATCCCGGGATCTCGTCGAGGTCGCGGGCTATGGAGTCTGGAGGTCAATCGGCACGGGCCGGTTGGGTACTCAGATGGGCGATGGGTGCATGGAGACGAAGACCCTTCTTCCTCCTTGTCGGTATGATTTGCTGCTGCTGTTCTTCTCCTTCCTCTGCGCTGATGCTGGAGGGAGATCCTGCTTTGCCCGGGCGGATGGCCCGGCCGCGGTGCTGGACCGGTCGGATGACTCGAGTTCTCTTCCTCCCGGAAGGGACACTTTTCGCGGTACTCAAAACCAAAGATGGCGACGGCTGTTGCAGGTGTGTTGGATTGGTGTCCATACCCTCTCGGCGCTGGTGTCAAGGAAAGAGGAAGCAGCGTGGCGGCAATTGTACCGTGGTCGAAGATGATGACCTGCTTGCGCCTGGTTGCAGATCTTTCTGCTGCAGGGGTCTTCTCTCAAGATTCTGGGATGATGACACAGGGCTCCGGAGATCTTCATGTGTTATGGTTGTCTTAGGGTGTTCTAGGTGTTCATGGTCCTTTGTGATTGTGTTACAGTGTGCTTGTAAGGGTCAACTACTTTGTATTATTTCGTGATTTGAATGCAAAAACTCTCAAAAAAAAAAACTCACTTTCTAAACATATATAATACTCCAAATATGATTTACCTGATCCAACATATAGCCCACAGCAACTGTCCATCCGTGTGCATTCTTGCGACAACTCGCATTTCGTCTTTTGCGAGGGCGATGACATCTAAAGCTTGTTCGGTGAAATCATCAAACATTGCTCCGGTGGTGAAACGGGAATTCCTTTTCCTTCTGGATGATAAAATTCTCAAGCATTGCTCAGGTGATCTCAAGCCGAGGCCAGGCGTAACCGGGGGAACATGTGCTGCTCGTAGACCAGCATGTGCCGGCATCTTACCGTCGCGGCTATGTGCCATCGAAACCACATTGGGCCACAACCAAGATGATATTTGAAAAATTGTCTGTATGTACTACTCCCTCCGATCCATTAAAAGAGTCGTGGTAAACAACATGAACATCACAATTGGTATATAGACCTTCCGACTGTTTTTACGGATCGGAGAGAGTAACAAATTAAAGAGACAAAAATGTAAGTACAAACCTGCAATCTGTATCGCGCTTAGGGAATGGCTGGAGACTTGTGCCATTTGCGGCTTCAGCACGGGCCCCCAACATTGTAAGGCCATGATTGCGAGAATATGTATTCACAAAACCTGTAAATGCAAGATTATTAGATGAATCTAGAGCATCTCATTGTATACACCCAAGTAACTAATTATCGTAGTAAAAAAAAAGTAAATAAGCAGCAAACTCTACAACTTCCCGAAAAAACAAATTCTACAACTATTCTCGCAGAAGAAGAAAATAATTAATATTCTGGTCTCTGCCTCTCTCTCCGTCTTTACATCTACTTAACAGGTTTTCCCTGTCGACGAGAAAATCAACGGGAGGCCCAGATCGAGCACCGATGGAGTTGCCCCGCAAGATGCGGTCGCAGTCGCAGGCATACGTCTACTCATCTGATGCGAAACAATGGCCGACACAAGGCAGGGATGGAGCTGCTTCTGACCTTAAACCAGCCGAGTGCTTCCTGATTCTTGAACAGTAGCTATCACTGTCTCTCCCTGTGTGCGTCGTAGGTGTCCGGCGAAACGAGCGCTGCCTTGCCGCCTAGCTCCTCCCCCTTGCGATTCTATCTTTTCTACGACCCTCTCTACGCCGGTCTCTATTTGGCACACGAAAACGATTGACTGTGATCCTAAACCGATACAGCAAAGGAAACGGAGGGCCAAACATGGAACAGCCCGGGACAGAAACGTGATGTAGAGAAACACGAGACAAGAAACGATTCAGCCGAGAACCGGCCTGTGGTAGATGGTTGTACCAAGCCAACCAGAGTTAAAACCACAGATTTAACATTTTGTGTTTCTTATTTAGGCGGAATATTTTTCAGTGGGAGACGACGTTCCCATACCGGATTAGTATTTTGGAGGTGCTCATAGGAGTTGGGTATGCGTTCATAGGGTTGAGTGTGTGCACGTGTATGTGAGCGTCTGTATTTGTACTGTGTTTTACAAAAGAAAAATATCAAAATATTGGTTCATCAAATTCCCAAATTGAAATGTCGACCGAATAGTTTAGTGTGTGTTTCTTTCTTAATTAAAAACCAGATTAGGAAAATGCCCTAGTAGTAACAAGGAAAATGCTCTGATCAAATAAGAAAATAAAATTGTTGTTGTTGCGATTATGGTTTCGCCCCTTGCATCAAGGTACTACATGACTTTTTGAGACAGTGCCCCCAATGACTTAGCACATCTCTAGCCGATCCCTTAAAAACGGTTAGAGGAGAAAAGAAATCTCAGTTTTCTCCTCTAACCCGCACCTAACCCAACCCTTATAATGTTTAGGGGAGTAAAATTATAAGAGTGTCACCCTTATATTTAGGCGCCACTCTCTCAAATATACTCGATCGGCGTCTCCTGGAGAAAAAAATTCGGTCTCCAGCCATGTCGCGTGACTTCCTCCTTCCGGCCACCAATCTCCCCAACCACCGCCGATTGCCCCGATTCTAGCCAGAATGGAACCAGAGCTCGTGTCGTCGACACCTCCGCCCACTCTTGCCCGCGTTACGCCGCCGGAATCGCCCCTCGCAGCCCTGTCGGCGGCAAGAAAGAGGTTGGGGGAAAAACCGTGGTGCGGCCTACCGGCGCAGCGCCCAGGAAGGCCACCAAGGGCATGGGCCGAAAGGCCACGGTGACGGCTGGCCGCCCTCCCCTTGCTCCATCCGGCGACAAGTGGGCGAGGAAGCTGACGATGGCCATGAAGGAGCTCAAAGAGGTGGAGGCCGCGGAGAAGAAAAGGAAGGTGGCGGCGACGACTGTTCCACTTCCGGCGGCTCGTACCGCATCTCCGACTAGGGGTGGGAACTGGTAGCGAATAATCCGAATTATCTGACTTTAGTATTCGAAAAATTGAAAATGGAAGTGGTAAAAACGTTTAAATCTGAATGAAATAAAAATGGAATTGGTAAATATCCAGATTCGCTTTAATAAATACAAAAAAATGTGGTATTAAAATTTGAAACGAATATGAATATGCAAATGGATATATCCGTATCCGGAAAAATGAGTTAGCCAAAATTTGTAATTCTAACGTGTTAATTAACCAACTAAAAGAGTAAGAAAGTGGTCAAACATAATTTTCTTTGACTAAACTTTAAACCATTGTGCATTATATAGCTATATTTATCATTGTATCGTTCTATACTTGATTCGGTACAAGACACGAGTCTATATATTCGTTTCCGTACCGAATTGAAAAAACATCTAATCCGCATTCGTATTCTAGTAGCATCCGGTCCGCATTCGTATCCGCTAACATCCGTATTTTTATTCGTATTCGTTTCGAAAATATAAAAACGGACGTGGGAAGGGTACCATCCGATCGGGATCCGATCCGTTTCCGCCCTATCTCCTGCATAGGCCACGCGTCTCCCTCCGGCGAGTTCTCCTGCCGGAGCCGCCGACGAAGACGATGCCCACAAAGTTCTCAATGATATGCCCAATAGGTATGAATTTCCGGTGATATCTTTTCGGCGGTTGAATTCAGTCGGTGACTTGTTCTTGTTCAATGTAGTCCGGCTACGAGTGAGGTGGCCAATTTGATGACGCAATTGGATGATACGTGCTTCGTTGGCCTTGATCCGATGAACTATATGTATGACTAGTATTTAGTTGTCGTGTATGTTTATTTGACTTATTTGAATGATTTATGAAATGCCGTGCAATTGTTTGAGATGTATGTGAGAAAGTTTTAAAAGTTTGGGTAACGTTTTTTTGAGGAGTTAAATATAGGGGTTCGGTTAGGAACTGCCGCCCTTTAACTCATCAAATTATAAGGGATCGGCTAGAAATGCCCATATGGTATGAGAAGATATCAGCCATTTGATCTGACGAAATGGATGACCTATAGTAATCCCAGGTTCCATGAAAAAGCAAAGGCGTGTCTGTTACTCTGTTCCAATGATTTGTGTTCGTAACTTCGTATCATCATCGAACAAAGTCAAGATTCGTATAGATTTAGCCGGGACGAACTTCTGAGTCTCCAGTTAACGGTCCGACCTGGGTACGAAATAGTACAAGGGCGTAACCAGATTTTCGGTCGTGGATGCAAACTCACGTAGAGTGCAAACACGTGTCTGTTCCGGTATCATAGGAGAACAAAATTCGAATACAACGCCGAACCCACGGTGCCCAGGTCTCTTCATCTCGTCCTTCACCAAACCACAGGCGCAGTACCCAACTTCCCAAGCCGAGCCACCGCGACATCGAAAACCTCAGCGGCTCTGCCACCGGAGTTCGCCGGACCACCAGCCGCCTCCGCAGGACACCGTGCTTCCGAGGGCCGCCGACTCTGATCGAGTGCCGTCGCCGTTAGGTTCGTTTCTGAACTCCGTCGCGTTTCATCCTTGCAGCTACATACATACTGGTTCGGTAGTTTTGGTCTAGTTGCTCCCCGGCGATCCAACTGATTAGATAGTAGGGACGCTTAGCAGCAGGCGCATAGGTAAGGGGATGATTACATTTGCTTCACTGAATAATTTGATTAGTTTTGGCGAACAGAAATTTGCTACTAACTGCTGGGATAACCGATTCTGACATGTCCAGAAAACGGAAGGATTCATGGTAAATTCTAAGGCAGGGCAAGACTGATCATTGCTAGTATGTTGTTCCGTTACTTCTGTGCGAGTGTGACTTATAATCAATCAGAAAGCTGCATTGGTAGATGGTTAAATCGGATAACATGCCGAAGATCTAATTAGTTAGTACTCTTTGTTTGCAATCCCAAGAAAATACTCTTTGCATTGTTTGCTCTGAATAGTGGATTGTGTTGTAGAAATAAGGTTTGCTCAGATAGTCGTGAGGCTCAGCTCAAGAATGAGTCGACAACGCATCGTTCTACTCCCACTGAAACAGAGGCAATTGCATAGCGTACACATGTCTCTATATGCTTGGCAATTGTGGGATCATCTGTGAACATTTGTTTTTGCTTAATTTTGTATGTTGTGTCCATTTGAACAATCCAGTTCGGGCTCCTACTTACTTCAAATTTTACATGTTACTTTTTTGTGCTCCATTGTCAGTTCAGCCCCAACGGATTCTTCAGATCATGCAACCAGCGCAGCAACCGTTTCGACCTCTCGTTGAGGCCGTGCCAGGAACTAAAATGGGCATGCCAGCGCAGATGCAACATTTTCCGCATCCTAACCACCATATACCTATCGCCGGTCATGTTCTGCCTGCATCACAAGTTGTGTTACCTCCTGGATATACACCCATGATGAACGCCCCTATGCTGCCTATTTTTGATTCCGTATGTGATTCTCTGCTTTACTTCGATGTATGTACACATCTGGAATGATTCTCGCTCCAAGAGGTATATACATAGAATGTTTTTCCTTGCTGATAAGTCATTAATGCTACATTCCAGAATGGCACTTTGTGGTTTCCAGTGCTAGATCAACCCTGGGGTACAACTCGGCATCAGTCTGTGTCAGCTGCATTGCCCTCGGTAAGTAACTGTGTGTCATGCATGTGGTTCACGTCCATCACTGGATTTGGGTCTACTATGGATATGGAAAGTTGAAGACGTATGGAGCATCATTTTTCATGATGTTACTGCATAAAATTGAATATCCTTTGCCCTTGCAATAACTCTGTTTGCAAATCTGCAGGTTAGCTCAACTCAACCTAGCTCTTCGGACTGGGGAGCGTACACTGCAACAGATGGCAGGAAGTAAGTCTCGTTTGTCCTTCTATTCCAACCAGTAACTTCCTTTGCGATGTATGTCGTGATTCAATTAATTGTTGTGTGTTTTGGTCTATTTTGCTTATCGGCTTCGCTTCGTACCATTCTTTATGTAGGTACTATTACAATAAGAGGACAAAGTTTTCAAGTTACGAGAAGCCTGCTGAATTGATGACACCTTTGGAGGTTAGTTGTGAACTTGTGATGTTTACTTTTTTCTTAATTAGTTGTCCTACTTTTGTCTTTGTTCTCATAGTCCTTAGTGCGATTTCATATATATTTTTTCTCAGCTTTGCTTGTTAATTTATACATCAACATAGATTTCATAATTTTCATTTGACTCTTAGCTGGTACAACGCGCCTGTGTGTTGCTGCGATACTTTCGATGATGTTAGGCTTAAGTAATCAAACTTTGTTTTTGCTTGTGTACGTACGGTGATTATTGACCTGAATCAGTAACACATGTGCACCTTTCTGCATTGCGTGCCTATTCTTTTCAGTTTTCACATGACTGGTATCTGAAGTTCAAAAATTGATTGACCCAATGGAACAATACTACATCATTATGCTTTCTTTCTTCAGAAGCATTATCAATATAGCACCTGGTCGCTCAAATAAAAAAAATCTATGCAGCACCATAAGATTTTTTTCATGTGATACGTGCAATTGTTTTGTTCCACTTTGCCAACTTTTATTTTTTATTTATATTTTGTTCTATTTCAGTATCATAAATATCTTTATTTACTGTCGAGGATTCTTTAGTTTTATCCGTCCGGAGGGCAGTGCATATGGTAGCTAACAAACCGTGTGCTGCCACTTCACTTCAGTGTATGCCTTTTCTTCTTTGGTTTGTATTATAGATTGGTTTTAAGACATTCATTACATACCTATGCTGATGTAACAGAGGGCTGAGGCAGCAACTGACTGGAAAGAATATATTACAGCCCAGGGTCTTCGGTAAGTTCATATTGAATATTTTGGCTACTAATAATGTCATCTATTTTGTCAGAGTAATATATTTCCTTTCTTTGGGAGTCTCAGTGTTCTATTACTCCAGGTACTATCATAACAAAATGACAAATAAATCTGTATGGACTATTCCAGATGAGCTAAAGGTTGTTCTTCTGACGTTACACCCATAATTATTGTCGACTGAGATATTTGAATATTTAAAAAATTCATTTTGATTGGGTTGTCTGTTTAGAGGGCCCTGGAGCTAGAAGAAAAGGCGTCAAGTCAACAGCCTAATCGGGAGACACAAATCACTGCTGGTGCCCCTGTTGGATCCAGTTCTGCTTCTTGGGAGCCTTGTTCTTTACTTGCCAACCGGTCTTCGTATAATATGGTAGAAATAGTCGCTCCAAGGACACATGATGCAGTAGCGGTCATTTCTGAAAGGTTTGATAGAGTTTGGATTTGATTCATCTGTAGTAACAATAGTTGCTTCATATGCACACGTGGTGTATTTATTGGTGGTCATCGGTGAACGGTTTGATCAAAAGTTGTGGATTTGAGGAAAAAGCATTACTTATTATAATGTTCAAAACTGTCATTGAGTTGTTGTTCTGAGCAGTTTACTCTATTTGATGATGAGAACCTGTAAATAGACTGGCAATAGACTCAGTAAACAACAATCCTCCATACCTCTTTCTGTCACGTGTTTACACTGCCGATAGACAAGACGTTTTGCACATCCTACAGTTTCTCAAACAGCATAAACTCTTTAGACCCCACTGTGTGTATGCGGTTCAATCAAAAAGCAGTTTTCTTGGAGTCGCCTCAAATTGTCTCTGCTGTGTATAATCGAGAATGGCAGCTAGATAGGCCCTAACTAGAATAAAACCAATTTCTTCTTCTCCATGTTTCTACTTACTGACCAATTTGGTCCTTGGAACCGCTTTTACTCTCCGATACAACAAAGTGCGATGATTTGTAGTGTATAAAGCCGGCTCAAAAAAGTATCTCAATCGCTTTAAACCAACATAGTGGATGCCTTAGCGAAAGGTGTTTTGTAGCACTAGCTACATGTAGGCCCTTTTTTTGAAAAATTCAAAAAGACAAAATGAAGTTTCGAACAATTTTGAAAAATTTCCTAGATGTAGATAATGATTATTTCCACCAGTGTGCAAAATATCGACACAAAATATTCTGTAGTTTGTGCTGTGTAAAAAAGACAAATTTCAAGATCTGAGGTGGTGAACAGTGCGGATTTCAAAATTTTCAGATCTGTCAGAAATTTGTTATTTTCGTGTAGACCGGAATACATAATATTTCCTGTTGAAAATTTGCAAAAACTTAGGTTAAGTGATTTCGCACCTCTATGATTTTTCTCAGATTTTTTAGAACTTTTAAAATATTAATTACAAAAAAAATAAAAAATAGTCCTAGTATAGCCCCGGCTACATGTAGCCTGATTTGTGAATTTTTTGAAAACGCAATTTTAAAGTTTCAAACAATTCTGAAAAATATCTAGACAATAATAATGATGTGTTCTTCCAACATGCAAAATCTCAATCCTAAAAACTTTGTATTTTGACCCACACAAAAAAGACAAATCTGACAAATTTTGGATATTCAGATTTGGGTACTGTTCACTACTTAAAATATCCACTTTTGTCATTTTTACACAGCCTAGAATACAATGTATTTTGATTTAAAATTTTGCACATCGATATAATACATCATTGTCTATATCTAGAATTGTTTTCAGATTTTTTTGAAACTTTTAAATATCGCTTTTCAAAATTTTCAAAAAAGGGCTACATGTAGCCCGGGCTACAAAACTCCACACCCGTCTCTAATCTACACTTACCTTACTTCCATCTTTCCCTCTTTCGCGATTTGACGTGTGGGTGGGGTGGTTTTCCCCTTTCTTCCCAAGCATCTTGTACGTGTTGGGTGTTGTGATACCCTCCCCACGTGGGTTAGGGCAACTCCAATGTCCCCCTCCTATTTGGTTTTCTCGCGCCCGTTTCTATATGGATAGACATAATTCAGGGCACCCCAAACGGACAGCCGGTCCATTGCCTGTTCGCTTCGACCCATTTCTCGACCTAATTTGGGCCGGATTTGCGGTGCGATCAGCGTCCGTGTTTACCGGCGTCCGACTCTTGTATGTCTCTGCCCAGCAAGTTGGCGACCCCGGCCACTCCACCGCCTCTCTCCCCAACCTGGTTCCCACCTCTCTCTTCTCTCTGTCGCTTCGTTGCTACTAGCCTCCACCGTTGTTCGCCCATTCCACCGCCCTGCTACTGCAGCTTGGGCCTCGAGCCAGTGTTGTTTCCACTTCTTGCCGGCGCTAGAGGATGTCGGCCCTAGAGCCATCACCGTTGTTGTCCAGTGTCGTTATCGTCCTCGCCATGGTCACGTAAATCCATCGTAATAGAGAAGATGTCTATCTCCAACACTCAAATGACTACTTCAAACTTGTTTGGCCACTATACCCTATGTATCTTTTCTTGCGACGCTTCGGGTCTCCTCCATGGAAGCTCCTCCTCGTGGTCTTGACTTAAAACATGAAACTGAAGGCATCGACACCGGTAGAGCTCAAGGGAAGATGGGGGTGCCATGCATGGGCGATGAGTTTGACTCACTAGATCCGGCTCCGACTTTCCAATGTTGCACACGTTATTTTAAGATGTTGCAAATTTCCATGTATATTGCTGTAAACATACGAGCGAGATGCTGCAACGATTCTTTATGATTGATGCAATTGTTGTTTTAATGGTTCAAACATTTTCGTCAGCAGTTGTAAACGGTGTCAACCCATGTGGCATAAAGCGGGTTGACTATTTTCGAAATTTGCTGGAACGGATGGTCATTTGTTACTAACATGGGATTTTGTTGCACGGTTATATTTTTTTGGCTGCATATGTGCTTACAGAATGGTACGGTGTTTTTCGTAAAGTTTTCACTCAGCTAGGATGAAATGCTGCAATGATGCTGCAACAATATTTGTGTTCTGCTGCGCGGGTGGTGTCATGTTGTAAGGATCGGATGACCCAGATTTGGACTTCTGTAAATATCCGATGTCTGGGATGGTGGCGATGGAAGATACGTGTATCCTCTGTTTCACTTCTCGATCTTCTCTCCTGAAAAAATGACGAGAGCCACAAATAGAGGAAGAAAGAGAAGGAGACGGGCAAGGCGCCATGAGTCCCGTCCATGCAGCGCGATCAGTTGGTCGGTTATAAGAACGGATCGAGGAAACACAAATTACAGAATCATCCATGGCATGCTGATCCTGATCGAACCCATCCATCGTCAGTTTACCGCCAGTTCTACTCCACGCCCGATCCTATAGTCCCTGACGGCGATCAGGAATTAATTTAATCCACTACCGGCGGCGGCGGCGGCGGCGGCGAGAGAGCGCGTGATCGATCCGGCAGAGCGTTGGTCGCCATGGCTCGTTCGAGCGCGGACGATATGAATCTGAAGCGCGCGTGCGAGGCGGGCATCCTGAGCAAGGAGAAGGGCCCAGAGAAGGTGGTGCTGTCGATGCGCGTCGCCAAGGGCCGCGGCGGCACCCGGGGAATAGCCGGCAAGCTCACCTCCCGCCACAACATGGCCAAGCCCCGCGTCCTCGCCGTCAGCAGTCAGCATTCGTTCTAATCGATCCATCAATCTCTCTTCCATCGATCGTGCATTCATTCTCATGAATCTTCTTTGTTTCCCCCTTGTGTGTGGTGGCAGCCAAGGCGAAAGGGCAGAGGACCAAGGCCTTCCTGCGAGTTCTCAAGTACTCCAATGGCGGAATCCTCGAGGTGACTTCTCGATCAACCTATGTAATCAGTGCAATTTCATTGAGCAAATAAGAATGACTGATCGTTTTCCTGCATCGATCGACAGCCAGCAAAAGTGTACAAGATAAAGCATCTCCACAAGATTGAGGTCGCCTCCAGTGATCCCAGCGGCTGCACCTTTATCTTGGTATATACACATATCGTTCCTCGCGATGAAAGCACTACTCGTACCTATGTACCTCCGGTCACGGCAAAATTAAGTCTTTGTGTATCGTGTGTTCGTGTACAGGGGTTTGATAACCTAAGGAGCCAGAGCGTCTCGCCTCCTCAGTGGACGATGCGCAACAAAGACGACAGGTGACGCGTCAATTGGTTCATTCGTTTGTTTAAATTTTGCGCGGCCGTCGGTTTCCGTTCATTTCTGGATTCTACACCTTGCAGGAACCGTCTGCTGATGTGTATTCTCAACCTGTGCAAAGAGCTGCTGGGTGGCATCCCCAAAGTTGTTGGCATGGACATCGTCGAGATGGCCATCTGGGCCAAGGTAGGCAAGCGATTCAATTATTTCCTTACCGTTTCTGTAGGAGATTCGAAATGCTATTAATTCCCACCAGTAATGTGCAGTAGACTTGTAGCAAATGTCCACTCATT
The DNA here is from genome assembly GCA_947311845.1 of Poa pratensis. Taxonomy (NCBI): domain Eukaryota; kingdom Viridiplantae; phylum Streptophyta; class Magnoliopsida; order Poales; family Poaceae; genus Poa; species Poa pratensis. The sequence continues at coordinate 67,548,553 of CAMZMU010000020.1, forward strand.
CTTGCAAACGATCCTTTTTCCGACAGCTTAGCATACATATCTTCGTTTCGCTACTCGCTAGTGATGCGCTGAGGCTGATAGCCATATAACAGTAGACTATGGAATTCCTTGAACTTTATAATATTGCCAATGACTTATGAGAATAACCGGGGGCACTAGAACCAGTAATAATCAATCCAGAGAGGAGGTCTCGAGTTTTTGGTTCAGTTAAGTGGAGTGCATTTAAACAATAGTTCATTCAAATTCCATGAGAGGCTCGAGAGTAGTGTATTTAATCGCATAGGCTGTTCGCCGAAATGCCCACCAGAGCAGAGCAATGCAGTGACCGAGTGAGTCACATCTTGCATGAAGATCACCGTCTTTGAGAATATGCAAAACTCTTATGGCACAATGAGGATATTTATGGCATTTTCAGCATATTAAAATTACAATAAACATATGAATGACATTTTTTGCACCACAATTTTGACCACTTCCATTTGTAAAAAAGTACTAAGTTTCACATAAAACAATACTAAGCTTTATCATGGGTAAATAAGTGTCGGAATAGTCTAGCCGGTATGTTTGAACACTGAAGTTGTTACCTTACGAGACAAAATCCATAGTCCTCATGATGAAGGCACATAGGTTAATTATTCCTGTATATTTACCTCTACTTGGACTGTTTCATTGTTCAACACTAATCGAAGATGCAGCATATTAGACTCGGAAGTCCTATATAATTGTGTATAAATTGATGGAAGCACAATGCTAAACTACAATGCAGGAGAACACTACGACAAAGGTTACTCAGGCCAGCACGAAAGATGGCCCCTTTGAATCAGTATTCGCAGAGGCTGAGTCACAAGTTACCGTCGAAAAGGACCTGGTCTCACAAGCAGAAGAAGAGGACATTGATGCTCTCCTCGGCACGTAAGTTACTGAACCTATAGTGAGATACATGGAACCTATGGAGCACGCACATTTTTCTATTTTTGCATAAAAAATAGGATCATGATGTTGCAAATTTTATTACTGCAGCTATGTCATGGCAATTGGTGAGGCAGAGGCATTTTCAGAAAGGATGAAACGTGAACTTGTAGGGCTTGAATCTGCAAATGTTTATGCCCTCATGGAGACAGAATCTGTTGTCGAAGAGGTATGTGAGAATTTTCGCTATTCTGGATGCCAATCAGAGCATTATTGTTACTTTATGTAGCGGTCAATGCCAATTCAGTATCTGACTTTTGGCCACTTTGATCTCGTGTAATTATAAACTCACATTTTCTATATTCCCAATTAGTATGAGGTTCCAACAAAATATTGGTTATTTAGATTTCTATTTTCTGCTTACCATTCCATGGAAAAATAAACTAATTATCCTTATACACACCTCCTAAATATAGTCATGCTATTTTTTAGAAATGAGCTAAGATAGCCATTCGTTAATTAAGAAGAGAGAATTGCGCAGTCAATTAGAGGAAAAAAGGGAGAAAACTGATATTTGTTCGCGAAAATGGAAAAAAAAACATTGTGTTTCGATGCATTTATAGAACATAAAGTTTATGTACAAGTCCGAGAAGGATACAACTCAACCCAAACAAGAAAAAGTAGGGGAGCAGCTGGCAAAGGCCACGGCCCTGGCATTTTCCCATGAACTGGCCTCGGACTTAATCATGTCAAATAAGAAGGCCACGGAGGGCCAAGCGTTGTCGAAGACGGCTGTACATGTTTCCAACCACCAGCCCATAAGCGTAATCAATGACGAAGTTCCCTCGTGCGGGGGGGTGTGGATTGCAGCGCAAGCGACCACAAATCCGCAAAATCGTCCTCGGCAAATGGAAGCCTACAAGTGGATCGGATCCGAGACAACACCTCGAACTAGATCGTCCTCGAGGAGAAACTGCTATGGACGCGCGACATTGCCTCCTTACACTAGTCGCATGGTGGGAAACTTGTCGGGTGTCGAAGCCCATGCCGCGTGAGCCGCCCACCATCCAACATATGTCCTGGCAGGCAAGACAAATGCAGAACATCACCCTAGGGGCACCCTCGACTTCTGGTTAAGCTTCTAGGATCTTGATACAATTTCTCCCTAGAAAAGGGTGTTGTAGCACAATCGAAAGGAGTACTGGGAGTCGGACATCCACCGCCATATCAATGTATCTGGCTCCACCGTAATATGCACATCACGAAGCCGGATCGACATCTAGACATACTGCCAAAGGTCTAGCGGGCTCAACGCCCTTGTGATGTCGTTGTCCAGCGACGCTCGATCAACACCTCTCGTACCGTACGACCCTTCCTTGGTCGCCTCAGGATAAGTGCAAAGAGATCTAGTGCTATCTCTTGTAAAACTTTCCCGCCTAGCCACCAATCCTCCCACGAGAGGGCAGAGGTTCCATCGCCAAGCACAATCTCAGTGGATGCGTTGAACATGTGTTGTTCATCCCACATTGAGCCCGTGCCAAAGTCGCAAGGGGTCTGTTCGCATCCTCCAAAACAAAAGAACCTGAAGGTTGGCATAGGCCGTCGTTTGAGACCGCTGTGCCCACCCAAAGGAACCCCCAAAGGATCTTCTCCACCTGCTTGAGAGCCTTCTTACTGAGGCCTAACACCATGATTCGATGATGTGGGATTGCCGCGAGCACTAATTTGACAAGTTATTGGCGGCCCACCTTCGCCATCATGGAAGCCTTCCAAGTGGGTAGCTGGTCCGCCAGCCAGTCGACCAAGGGTTGGAATGCTTAACTCGGTAACTATTAGATCGTGAGGTGGTCCCGAGATATTTGACGGGGTAGGGTGCTAACTGGCACTCTATCACCACCGCCGCTTCAAGGGCCTCCGGGCAATGGGGGAAACCGATCACTTCACGAAGTTGGTATGCAGCCCTCAGGCTTGCGAGAAAATCTCAACGATGTTGCATACAACACGCGGCTCTGTCTCACCTGGGTAGCAAAAGATGACCACATCGTATGCATAGAGCAAAACCAAGGTCATCAACTCCTGGCGTGTCAAAGGATCCCAAATCAGCATCATGAACAACATCGGCGACAAGGGGTCTCCTTGTCTCAAGCCCCTACCGTACCAAATTAGGGGGCTGGCTAGCTCGCCATTGAGCAACAACCTCGTACTTATTGTCGACAAGAATATGGTAATTCATTCGGAGATCCTTTTAACGAATCCCATCTTTTGGAGGACCTCGAAGAGGAGACCCCAGGAGAAGAATCGAAGGCCCGTGCAATGTCCAACTTGAGCATCACAATGCCTCCATGAGCCTGTGTAGAAGTCAGGTCGTCTTCTGAACCAACATAAATTTGTTATGGATGCAGCTCTTCCGAATGAAAGTGCATTAGTTCCTATCCACCAGTGACTCAAGCATGGGCGCCAACCTCGAAGCCAGGAGCTGATAGGATGGTAATTACCCAAAGCAGATGCATAAGGGTGCTTGGATAGCATGCAGGATCAACGGCACACAACTGGTCATCCTGGGACATGATAGCCAACAACCGGCATCATCAAACCTCGTACTACCAACATAAACTCCAAACGCGCGCACACACACATGTAGAGAAAACAAAATCCATCGAGGGTGACAGAAAGCATCATCGTCATCACCCATCATCTTGATACAAGACTCTGACTTTACCGCAGATGACTACCAATGTAGCAATCAACACAAGAGCTACAGGAAGTCAATGTCGGCTTATGCTAAAATTTTGGCCACACGCCAGCACTAAGCAACTTTGTTTCTTTGGTTAGCTTTGAAGAAGAAAAGAAAAGAAAAGAAAAGTTCGCTCCGATCAGGAGTTCAGGATCACTTCTTCGAGACCACCTATCAGAGGTCACCGCCAGAACGACACTGCGTAGCTCCAACTTTGTAGCGACAAACTGAGCACAGATACACAGTGGAGCGTAAAGACAACTACCAAAACCTTGTTGCGACCCAAACCCTACACATCACCGTCAGCATTGCTATGAAAGACGCAGATGGATCCACCGCAACCACCAATTCGCCGCTGATATAGGCTCCAAAGATGATGCCTCCAAGGAGGTCAGAGACCCTGAGCACCAAGATTGTCCGACATTGAAGACCTAGACTTGAAGTTTTCCTCCCTAGCCCGGACCACAGGGAGGAGCCCACGTTGGCAAGGCCTGCAAGGACGGGAACGACAGTCGGCAACCGCGGACGTTGTCGTTGGCACTTGCAAACCAATGCCGGAAATCAAATTTCACCTGGAGATTTGCACTGCCCACATCAGACCGTCAAACCACCCATGGCCACTGCACCGCCCACGCAACCATGCCGAATGTAAAAAAGCACTCAAAGAAACCTACCCAGGTCAGCAAGCCCCAGCGTATTGTGTATCTGCCGCACTATGCAGCCTGAATGGATTCAAAAAAAATTGCAGCAGGTAATTTGACATGTCAATGATGCGTATAGTAGTTCTAATTAGCATTACATCTATTGCTGGAGAACCATGCCCAAACACTAACTACAGTAACATACTCTCCCTCCATTTTTATTTACTTTGCGTTTCAGGTTTAGTCAAAGTCAAACTTTTCAAGTTTGATCTAAACTATACAAAGTTTGACTTTGACTAAACACAGAACGTGAAGTAAATAAAAACGGAGGGAGTATCAAATTCTGTAGTACTATTTTTCACTCTCTGATTAAACCTCTTTCTTGATCATGAAATAGTAGGGGCCTCCCTCAGTTTTTGGATTATTGTTAGTGGCCACATTTGGATGTCCCGGTTCTAAACTTATTTTTGTTTTACATAATATTTATGGTCAGAGAAATCTAATGCCTTACATCGTCAAGTTTTGAGTTCACAGGTATTGCAGGGCTTAGAAGTAGCTAGTATATGTGTTGAAGATATGGATGAGTGGCTTGGCATTTTCAATATCAAACTCAGACATATGAGGGAGGATATACAATCTGTAATGTTCCTTGCTTCTACTAGCCTATATTTGTGAACTATATTCTCTTGTTTCTCCAAATATGTCCTTGATGTGGCCCTTAACAATTTGCTTGATACCTGTAAATGACAAGTTTCCGGACTTTCATAAGCTAAAAGAGATTTTAATCATATGATGTCACAGGTTCACAAATTCGTTTATATTATCATTCAGACCTACAATATCTGGAAATATAGTAGTTAATAAATTTGACGGGTTTTTTCTTAAGAGAACTATAATTGGGTTTTATCTTACACATACAAATTTTCTAGTTAGAATTTTGAAATCATATTTAGCAGCAAAAATACTGAAGACAATCAGACAGAATTACAATATCCAATTACTGTTTTAGAGTCAGTTTTTCTTTAGGTGTGTGAGTTGAAGTGAATGGCTAGAATATTTCTTTCATCACCTTGAGTATAAGCTTAACTAATGCCTTCCTTTGATTTTGCAGATAGAATGGCGAAATAACAGGTTGGAGCTGCAATCTGTAAGTAATGTGGCATTAAGCGATGAGCTAGACAAATTGCTTGTACTCCTGCAAATACCACCCGAGGTTGGCACTGAATAAGCTTACTACTCTTCTGCACTATATCCATCTATGATATGGTAGTTACAAAATTCATGTGATTAATGATGGTGTAGTATGAGGATGCATTGACTGGAGGCTCATTGGAGGAGGGAAATATGGTCAGGAATATAGAAGCATGTGAATGGTTGACTAGTGCTATAAAGAACCTAGAAGCGTCCAATCTTGATCCATGCTATGCAAGATTGCGTGCTGTATGTTCTCTCTTTTCCTTGTATTATCATTTTTCTGTCCTGGTGATTACCTTGCTCAGTTTTTTCCTTTAAGAATTATTATAACATAATTATTTTGATTAAACCAAAGTTTTTTAAGAACTCCATCCGCAGGTAAGCTGCCCACTGATTTGGAGCACATATAGAAACATGAAGGCTTAATATGTACGCTCTAAATGCATCTAACTGAGACTAGGAGAAACTTACGGCAACCACGCAGATTTATCCAAAATGGATGGTTGCTGAAATGATATTCACCTCGAAGAAAATTACGCGAATATTTTCGAATCGCTTCAAAGCTTTATTCTATATTTTTTTAAGTTGGTATTCAGTTCTTCACAAGCCAAACACTCATTTTTTTCTTCTATTTAACTTTGCTACGAATTTCCAGTAGTGATATCCTATCAACATGAAAAGTATCTGAGTATCTGAGGGTTCGTAACTGCAAAGCTGCAACAACTTTAGTTTTAAAGGTTTACCAAATAATATTTTCTGAGCCAGCGCATTTTTCTGTTGAAATCCATACAGGTTAGAGAAAAACGTGCAGAATTTGTACTTCTAAAGTGCACATTTGTTCGGAGAGCAGCAGAATTTTTAAGAAATTACTTTCCAAGTTTGATTGAGTCTATGCTAAATGATAAAGGCAACTTCTCTCAGGTAAAACCGACTCCTATAATTGCAACAACTTTAATTTTTTTGGACCAAAACAGGACTTGTGTGAACATAATTGTAGAAACTTGCAGAAAGGGCAACTGCAGAGGCCTGACCATTCTGATATGAGGTACAAATGCAGGAAATATGCACGGCTTCTACAATTCATCAAGGTTACTTGCATGTTGTCTTGGTGTGAGATTAGTATCTTCTGCAAATAGAGAATGATTAGCTTAGTTGATGCTCACTTCATTCTACATTTTTGTAGAGTCTGGACAAAAGTTGTTTGGCCCCTTTGCGAAAAGCTTACTGCCATTCTATGAACTTGCTAATTCGACGGGAGGTAAGGTAGTTTATGTGCTTTCTCAAGTGAAAGCTTAACTGTTTACATTTCAAGATACCTGATGCATCGATTTGGTAGAGCTGCTATGACCTTGCAAAAACAAAGACTCTATTTTGATAAATGAACATCAATTTTGGTATAGCACGATTGTCAGCGAGCGCTGTCGCGGCAACATGGTCGGTAAGGTCATAGTTTCCGAGGTGAGTTCCACGAGCATGGCTACTCACGAAATTTAGCGCCTTGAGGTTGAGGACTGCCTGCAAACACTAGAAGTGCACCCTTTCTCTGTGTGCTGATGGAAAGACTGGCCTTGAGTTTGTGTAACTTTATTAGCAATGCTAACCATGCTGAAAGAACAATCAACTAACTCGCTGACCACTCACATATCCCAGCATGTTGCGCACAACGGCAACTAGTTTTATGGGAAGCTATCCACCAGAACCGCGAATTACTTATGTAATGCATAATACAAACTTAGTTGTTTTGTGGGCACCTTATTGAGCTATGCAGAAAAATGGAAACTAAAACTGGACATAACATGTGTATGTTCTTTGTAGGCCCGTGAATTTTCTAATGAGCTCCGATCTAGTTCAAAAGCATCAAAGAGCAGCACACCATTATTTGAGGGTCCTGCAGGTGCAAATCATCCAGCTGGTATTACAGATAGTTCTGCAGATGCGTACTCCAAGATGATTACTGTATTTATTCCGCTTCTTGTTGATGAGGTTGTTTGTAATTCTACGCATTTTATGTGAAATTTAAACCCTGGTATGTTACTATATTTCACATCCAATCCTTTTTATCATGCAGAGCTCGTTTTTGGCACATTTTATGTGCTTCGAAGTTGCTGCATTGGATGATTCAGATAGTGAGGCAAATAGTTCTTCTCCAAGCACTTCAGAAGCCTCTGCAAGTAGCGTTAAACCAAGTAAACAAACCACAGACACTCAAGTTAAACAGTGTTCTCATGATGATTAAATTGTTCTTGCTTTCCATGATGTAAACCTATCATCTTAACATTTTTTTCAGGTAACAATGCAGCTGATTTGGGATTGCTGAACGGATGCTTACAGGAGATGCTCGATGGTATTCAGGTTGGTGTTCTTGTCATCTCCACTTGTAAATTTGGAGGCAGGTTAAGTACTAAAAAGATATTTTGGATAAAGACTAGACCATAATTTGAGGTATTCCAGGTGTGGAGACTTCACATGTTTTACATGTCATATTTTCAGGAGGACTTCTATGCTTTAGTTGACTGGGCATTCAAGCTAGATCCATTGAGTTGTATAGCAATGCACGGCATAACAGATCGGTATATATCTGCTCAGAAGGCAGAGGTTGCGGGATATGTGCCTGTGCTGCTTGATGACTTGGAGACAAGAATAACCATTTTGTTCGGCAGGGTTTGACTCTGCCTCTAGATAGCCATCATTCTGCTTGAGACTCTATTCTGTTCTTTACTGTTTAATTTTTTTGGGCAGGACAGTTCGTTGACGACGCATGTTACCAGATCGAAAAGTATGAGCGCAATGTAAGACAGGTTGGAGTGGTGCCATATATTCCTAGGTACATTCCGTTTCGTAATACTTATGCAGAATCCAGAAAGACCAGTGTGTTGCTCAACGTAATGCATAGCTAGCTTATGTCTATATATATAGGTTTTCACTGTTTCCTTTTATATAAATAGGTTTTCTCAACTTGCTGCGCGTATGGAGCAGTATATCAATGGATCCAGGGATCTTGTTGACCAGGCATATACGAAAATTGTAAGACTTTACTACAGTGCGGAGCATGCATTTCTCAGTGATCAAATTATTTTAACTAAAAACCATGTTAGATGATAATCACTGACAGTTTTGTTCAGCCTACTCCAATACTACTAATCGGAACTATAATTACACTATATACTAAGTTCCTGATTTAGGTAATATTTTTCTGTGAATGAAATAGGTGACCATTATGTTTGTGACTCTGGAGAAAATTGGTCAAGTGGAGCCCAAATATGTTGATATAGTACTCTTGGAGAATTATGCAGCTTTCCAGCACAGGTTCTTTTTTCTTTCCATTCCTTTGTGCACCTTCAACGTACAACATTTAACAAGAGTTAACACCACTTCTATTGCAATTCTGGATATCTAAGTATGTTTATCCGCAATACTAATGGCCTGACTAACTCATTAACCTTTTATATTCTATCTGCCATACAGTCTATATGATTTAGCGAATGTTGTGCCAACACTTGCTAAATATTATCATCAAGCCAGTGAAGCTTATGAACAAGCTTGTGCGCGCCATATTAATCTTGTTATATATATTGTAAGTTTTTTTAACCCTTTTTGTCTCCATACTGCCTTTGTCCATGTATACAGTGAGGCATTTATATTACCTCGTTCCAAGCTTTTGTTTTGTATACTTGTTTCTTTCAGCACTTTGAAAAGTTATTCCAATATGCTCGGAGAATTGAGGAACTGATGTACAACATGAGCCCTGAGGAGGTAAGTAGTTGCATTTGGTCCTGCACTTAAATTTGAAATTTGATATTGTTTATAGATCATAATTTCCATGCTGCTCTGGTGACATGCTATTGCACTGCTAATATTAACCTCTTCAGGATTGCCACCTAATTTTGTTAATCCATTTCAGATCGTGGTGCATGTCTTGATCAATTATCTAGTCTCGGTAGAAAAGAAAAATAAGTCTGTCACACCAACAATAACATGAAATTTGATATTCTGTGTTTTAATAGAAGCAGGACACGGAAATATTATTGATTTTTCCCTAATGAAACTTACTTTTTTAGATTCATGTACCAAGTTGTAATATGAAATCTCTCATGTACAAAATGTACTCCCTCCGTACCAAAATATAAGATGTTTTCCGTCTTTCAATATGGACCACATACGGATTGAAATGAGTGAATCCTCCGTATCAGAAAAGTGCTCAATATCTAAAACATCTTATATTTTGATACGGAGGAAGTATTTGCTTGCCAAATACATACAATCTGTTACCTAACTATTTAACGCATACAAAGTTTACATACTCAAGGTTTAGTCCATAGTCATCTTTTTGTTAATACTTTCTCCATGAATCTCGCTTATTAAATAATTGCAGATACCATTCCAAGTTGGAATGTCAAAGGTGGATTTCCGCAAGATGCTGAAGTCAAGCCTAACTGGTGTATGTAAAGAGTGCAATCATGTTTCTTATGTTCCCTATTAATTAACTGGACTGATCTCAATATACTTTTTGACCATTTTAATTTTATGACAGCTGGACAAAACACTCAATGCAATGTATAAAAAACTACAGAAGAATATAACCGCGGAAGAGTTGTTACCTTCTCTATGGGAAAAATGCAAGGTATTTTATCGTCTTCAACTCTAGGACTAATAAATAATGAGCAGGCTCAGTTCCTTAATGGTACATATTAGTTTCATGTGGGCTGGTACATTTGATTGCTGCACCTGATAAAGTTTAGCTTGTAAATCGTAAGTAGTTCGTTCCGATTAACAAAGAGAAGTATCTTGCTAATTCTTTCTTGGGTGATTCCTTGGTTGCAGAAGGAGTTTCTCGATAAATATACAACCTTCCTCAAACTGATTGCCAAAATATATCCCAATGAAACGGTGACATCTGTGAATGATATGAGAGATACTCTAGCAGCTCTGTAGCAACTTTGCTGTTTGGTTAACTTCACAAAGGTAACTTTGCGCAATTGGATTTTGGCTGTTGTATCTTTCTACTTTTTTTTTTGCATGTAGCTTATTCGTATTATATGTTCTTTTTTTGTGTGGTGTATTAGCTGGTTTTCCCTTCTTTATTCAACTATTTGGTTTATAGCAACATTTAAGAATATATTTATTTCACACACTCACTTGTCCAGGCATTCTTTCGTTGTGAGAGGGTCGAGCGGATCTGGCATCGAGCCTGGGCGAGTAGAGGTGCTTGACGGCATGCTTCACCAACTGATCACCATCATGTAAAAGTATATCTATGTCAATGGTGAGAAACATAGGGTTTTTTGTTTGTTTGCATAATGACAAAATGTAGGGCAGTATTCCTACTATTCATGCATATATGTAAGAATAAAAATAATACAGTGTAGATTTTGTGAGACATAGCTCCTGCATTCTGGTTTTGCACATGAACATGGCACCTAGGCTGCCATTCTTGCAAATATTTTCACCAATATGACCGTATGTACACTCTGGTCGATCACTTTTTTTTACTTGCATTGTCTTTGATTACATGAAAGCACCAATGTCGTCTCAAACTATCCGAAAAGAATTTATATCCTAAGTTGCATATATATGGAAAATGAATTCCCGTTGTGTATTTCAGTAAAGCAAAGGATCAGAAGTTCCGAAAGAACACTAAAAGTTGGAATCATATTTAAACAAGTCTGCAATATTTGAAGGCCCTTCGAGAAGTACCTCAGATGTTTGGTGTGTTGGGGCTGGAGAGCAACAACGAAATGCACCAATTCACCGATTTGGCAAATATGCATAACACAACCACCTCAACTTGAAGAGAACTTTGAGGATAGTTTCAACCAACAGGAAGCAGTGAAAATAACATAATACCATGCACAATTACGCGGTGGTGGTTTAGCGTCGTGACGCTCCATCGGCTCCGTTGGTGGTCTTTTGGCTCGATTTCCCTCATAAACATGCATGTCCGCTTTGTATGGCTTTCAGACCTAGTTTTCCTTATAAACTGCGTCAATCCGGTCATCTTGATTTTCTCTCGAATGGCAAAATGTAGCAGATCTCCTGCTATTATTTTAAAAAAGATATGTGGATGATGGAATGTCCTGCAGCTCAAACACACATTGAGCAAAATTACAAAGTTTCACAAGGAAATATGACCAGAGACAAAGTTTCACATCGCCGGCATCATTTAATGCAAATAAGTTATGAATACACACCTCGTCATTGTTGGTCATTACGTCAAACAAATTGTCGTTGCTCCCAATGTCGCTCTGGGGCACTCATTGCTGGCGTCGCTGAGTGACGTTAGTCGTAGCGTTGGCAGAGTTGCTATAGGGAGCCTTCTGGTTGAGGTCAAGGCCACCTTGTCCACGCTCCCGGGCATGGCCGACGGGCGCAACAAGGGAGAAGATCATGCTGGGGTCGATGGTCTCATTCTCGCCCGTCTCTGGGGAGGAAAAACGTTTCAGCTGAACAATTGTGGCGTCCTTGTGGTAGTATTGTGGGGAAGACGGCGAGGAGCTCCCTGAACCGCCGGCGGTGGTGCTCCCTTGGCTGAAATCTGTTATCATGTCGGCGCTAGCTGGTTCCAAGCAGAGGCCTGGGTTCCTCCTTTCCTTTGGCGTTTGCGCTAGTCAGGTCGTTATGTTGTGTGCTGCCGATTTGTGGTGGCGGCAGCATGTGGGGGGGGGGGGGGGGGGGTGCATTGGTGAAGTTTTAGTGGTCCAACAGACGGCAGTGTGAAAGGGGATAAGAATTCGGCGCCCACGTGTGGTGTCGCCCACCTGTTGGAGTCGTACGCTACACGTTTGGCACCTCCGAGCCGGCTCCAAAAGTTGGGGGCGAAAAGGGGATGTCGGTCAGTTTTTTCGGGTGCTCCATACCTATGGGGAACACAGCTGAGGCCGATTTTTGTGTCCTGACCCCGTTTGGCTGATGGGTCTGAGTGGGGGTGGGGGGCAAGGAGCTAACCTGGGGTTCTCACAGTGGAACCCTAGGATGTCACTACTGCTCGCTGCTACTCTGAAGTTAGCCCACCCTTCTCTAAACAACGGTGACATCAACTGGAGCATAGCATCATTTTCTTAGGCAGGAGATATGTACACAAACTGGACGATAATACTATCCAAATACTAGTATCGACATTATTGTAGGATGCAGACTTGCAGAGGCACAGCTCCAGAATGGTGGTAAAGACACGCAAGAAACTATCGCCCGGCAGGACAGATATTCTCCAAGCTGCAATAAGGGTAGGAAAGATTCAACTGAGGAACCGTCATACAAGCTGAAAATTTAGTGCAGATACAAGTCACAACTGACCTTTGGCCCAAGAACTCAATGATGTCAGTCGTGACGGTTGATCTCTTGTTCTTCTCAAATGCAACCGACGCAGCTTTCCTGAGCAATAGAGAGCCAGCAATGCACCCAAGAATCATAGGATTCACGCTGCATTGCAAAAAAAAAAAACCTTGTTTAGATGAGAGAGTTTAATTAGTGAGAAACAGGAATAAGTATTACCTCTTCTCTGTAGGTTGCTCATTTGACAAGAGATAATGCCGTGCCCATGATGAAAACACTGCCACGCTATCACCAGTAAACGAGGTTAGACAACTAACCAACCTCAAATTTTTTTGGAGTGTGTTTGAGATAAAGGAAACATCAAAAGTCCACATTCATAGTTAAAAACTGAATATAATATTGAACGTCAAAAAGAAAACCAAACAGAACATGTCAAAAACACTAGTAAACGTGTGAACTAATGTTGAACTGTGATTACCTATGCTTAAATAACACTAACTATGCACATTACAAGTAATGTAGGGACTTATCAGAAGCAAATTTATAAATCAACTATGGGCAAAGTGTAACTGTTAAAAAATTGAAGTATAAGCAACACACGAAGGTGGACCTCTGGTAAGTACAAAGATATTTCTGAGCAATTACGGATGACGTCATATGCTCTAAGCATTATATGCACATATATGGAGCAAACTTTAACACATATCATCTACATGAGCTCAATAGAAGTATTGCGTGGAATGAGTTTGATCTATTTGCTGTGGAAAATGTAGCATAGGTACACATATCATTTAATTCAAAAGCTTGTTTGTGATTTGACACCGATAAAATTCATAAAGCTTTTAGAGAGAAAAAAAGCAGGTTTGAATAGAAATAACTAGGTTTTTCATAATGTTACCTAATGAAGATTTACAAAACAGATTCCAAAAGAAGCTACAACGAATAAACACATGTTTACAATTAAAATACTTATATGGGTGAAAGAGAACAGAAACATTAAGATTAAGTATATTAATGGTGAGCGCTGATGTAAAGCTGTACAAATCACAATTAGAGGTAACACAGTCAGCAGGGCTCAAGGAATACCCAGCAACGAGAAGGCCACATACCTTCCGGAGAGAATGTCGCCTTGACCACCACATCGCCTTGGGGAACCAAAGGTACTCACTTGTGTGACTTCAGAAAAAGAAATATCCAGTAGTTCAAAGAAAAAGTAATTAGCAGTGATCCCAAAAAAAATTGCAGCACTGGACACAAAAAGATGAGGTTCAAGCTTGAGCTTAAGCAGTTTTCTCACCTTTTTTACCATCACTAATTAGATCTGCTTTTCCTTTCCTCATGATGGTTACACCACCAATTCTGAAAGAAAAGAACATTACAAACGAAGATTACAGAAAATATGTAGTAAATATTATGTTCATACTTTTGGCAAAGTGCAGTCAGTTGCTCCGAAGCATTTTCCTCATTTACTTCACAGTTCAGAACCTTCTGGACAAGTCGCTTGTACTCATATACATTTGGTGTTAAGATGGCAAGAGAGTTATCTTCAACAAGACCAATGTTATTGGTTATAAGGAAAAGGCCATCCTGTAGACCCGTACAAAACAAATTCAAGATCAACCCCTAAGATGAAGCGCATAAAGTACATTAAGGAAGTTAAAAGTCATACCCCATCGACAACAGTTGGGATATTAGCCTGACGTGCATGCCTCATGATATTACTGACACAATCCTACAATTAGGTAAGGTGAAGTAAAGTTAATATAATCTGAATACTATGTATTTGTACTTAAACCTGGATAACAGGATCCAAACAACAAATTTATATGAGATACTAATACAAAAGAAATATCAAATTGAAAATTATAGCATTGTTATATTTCTTTTAATCTCAGAATTTTAACAGTGTAACTTCCATGCCTAACGATTCAGGACTAAGTTCACCATCTACATGTGCATATTTCTACACCCAACAAAAAACATACCCCTTACCATCTAGCAACATTATTGCAAACATATTTGCAAATGCTGGAAAGATTAACAAATTAGACTCAATGATAGGTTTTCACTTGAACTAGCACCAATACGAATATAATTGCCACCTCATTCAAGGTTCAAGCTGAACACAAAACAATAAATGTGAAAGAGACAAACAAAATACTAAGTACAAAGATGTTTGAGGAGTTAATGATAATTGCAATGCAGCAAGAGTCCTATAACTAGCATCCAATTAAAAAATAGGACAGATGAATTAGTTATATATACGGAAATGTCAGGTATGTAAGCAAACCATAAGAAACGAGTCCCTTCCGAGGCCGGGACCAACAACAATGCAATCAAAGCGCTCCATCCACTTTGTAACTTCAGTGAGAATACTAGAAGAAACAGATTCTCTTTCATCCTCCCTACAAAAATAGATTTGAGGTTATCGAAAACATTAGAGATATTACAGAAAAAGTGCTGCAAAAATTTATTCTGAAATTACCTTACACTATAGGACTCCTCTAAGATTGGATGCACAATCAGCTCGGGGCTATAGCTTTTGATTACAGTTGCAGCATCTTTTGTGCAGAAAACATGTGAGAGATCTGCACCCTGAACAATAACATGTCAAAAATTTGCATTGACGCACAATTGACAAGATCATAAATTTCGGAAATACTGACAACTTTCAAGGCAGAGATGGCAGCAAAATAAGGAGCGCCAGTATACTCGCGACATCCACCGATCACTGCTATCTTGCCTGCAAACATAATGACAATTTTTTTGTAAGAATATGCACATGCCACAATTTTAAATAAGATCCAACACCCATTAGAAAGGTTCCGCGAATTAGGAATGTTCCACTTTTTTTAGAGCTGAAACACAGGAAATATGAAGATGAGATCACTTTTCTGCACAAATCTCGAAACGTTGGATATGTGTAATTCGATGTCAAAATTTTGAGTCGTAAATCCATGTCCGACAACAGAAATGCTTACAATAATTACTTGACGTTCAAAGAAAACTATAAAAAATTAACGTCCACAAAAAAGTTTTTTTGTATTCCCGCGTGTAGGATTAAAAAAAGTACACTACATCTATCGATAATGGGTCCCATCTACTTATCATTGTGGATTTCATTAGCTCAATATGCAATTAGTTGGATTCCTGTTTTTCCCCTCTCGAAAACTATGTTTTGTACAACGCATGTCATATTTTTTCATGGTTTTCAAATCCATTATTTTGCAGATGTATGGATATCAAAATACTTTGTACCAAACAGACCCTAATTTGATGGTGTTTGTCAACCATGACTATAGTAAGGCTTGCAGCTTGCTTAGGCTCGATGGTGAACCCAGAAACTTGTTGTAGACTGGCAAACTATATAGCTGAAAGTGCTTAGAATGCTACTTTCTCTAAACCCTGTAAAAAAAACCACTAAAATTATGGTGTTGCGCTGCAGTCAAATTCGGGGCGCTAGGTTTGCCCCTGTTTAGGCTCTAAAGTTAACCAAGCTTTACCACTAATAACAACAATGCAAAGCACACCTCCCAAATTGGGCTTCCAAATTTGATGCGAGGTTCCTAATAAAAACTTGGGGCCTGCAACAATTCATCATGCCCCCCAAACACCAATTCTCTCCCATGATGCATCATGTTTCTTCGTGATGGTGCCTCGTCTTCCCAGTTCCTACCAGCCGAAAGCTCATGCTCCAATTTGAATTAATATTTCACGATATTTAACATCCACACCACAATTCACAATCAAAGATGGACACTTGACCCTACCCAACCCAACTGGTAGAGGCATGGGTCTCTTGTCTCGCCTGTGAGTGAAAACCATGGGCAACCGGTTAGATCATGGGTCTGGTTTTCAGCACATGGGTAACCGAATTGGCGCGTCAATAATACTAATACATATTTAAATTTTATTGCATACCATAAGGACCAATAAGTCTTCGGTGGAGAAACATATAAGAGTTAATAAGCACTAAATCCTAATAGATTATTATGTTTTTGGACCCTCAACATGTTGCAAAGTGTGGATTTAGTCCCTAATCTCCCTAAGCCAGAAAAATATAGCCCCTTACGGCCTTCGACCCATTCCGGCAAACCCTTCTGCCGTTGTGCTAACTGAATTCTCCTCTTTGCGGACTGCACTGCATAATTTTGAGATCAACTCAAGCAGCCAGATACAATTCATTGGACGCTCAGTACTCTGCCAAATCTGCTTATCTGATTCAGTTTGAAGGAAGATTGCACAATTTTTTTGCCGCGGAGGCTTGGGAAGTTTAAGCTCCACCCAAATGCCAGTTTTTCATTTGGTTGGTGATCCACAACAAATGTCTCACAGCGAAAAATCTAGCCAAAAAGGGCTGGCCTCATAACCCTGTCTGCTCGCTGTGTCATATTCACCCTGAAACAACTACTGACCTGTTCGTTGACTGCTCATTCACGAATGAGGTATGGACGAGGCTTCTTCCAAGACTCAACTTTCTCACTGCCTTGGCAACTCCTAGCAGTGGCAACTCAACCACCTTCATTGACTGGTGGAATAGCACAGCTGCCCTAGCCTGCTCCAGGCGCAAGGAGTGGCGATCCATCCAGATCCTGGCATCTTGGATGATTTGGAAGGAGAGAAACTGGAGAATTTTCAATAACAAAGCTTGCTGTGCCGAGGATGTCTGCGACAAGATCACCTCTGAACTGAACATCTGGTGCGTTGCTGGTATCCCTGGGTTCAGTGGTTTAAACCACTTAAACCAGAGCACTCCTGTTTTTCACCCCATGTTGTACAATCCTCTCCTGTAACCTGTAATTGTTTTTCTTCTTAATATAATTGAAAGCAGCGCTGCTGCATTTCGTCAAAAAAAAAGTTGTTGAGGCGCGGTGAGCACATTCGTGTGTTCGGGCATGGGATTGGTAAAGGTCAACCCCAAGGAACCCAACTTGGCTGCTATCTTCACTCACACTCACAGATTAAAGGAAACAATAAGCTACGATCCCGAGAATCTCACTAGTTCTTGAACCTACAATCCAAGAACACTCCGCTCTGTGACATTCTAACGAACACCGAATGCCCCAGTCTGAGGATCGCCCGCCCAATTCATTACCGAACACGCACGCACATAGCGGTGGCAGGAAGGAAACTAAGGCGGACGGCATACTCACCTGCCTGACCCTTGTGCCGGGCGCGGTCGAGCGGTGGCGTGATTCGCCGGACCACCGCCTCCGCGTCCGCCTCGTAGACAGGCCCGGTCGCCGCCGACGCCGCATACATCGCGCGGGCCTGAAGAGAGCTCGAGGAGGCGCGGCCGCCGTCTAGGCTGGTGGGAGCAAGAGAGCGGAGCAGGAACAGCTGCCTGCGGAAAGCCGGGGAGGCGGCCCACATGCGCCCGCGGTGCTGGTGCTGCAGATGGTGTCGCCACGCGTGGGGGCACGCGCCCATTGACAGGCTCATCGTCACCTCACCCTGTTTGGCATTATATATTTCTCTAGTTGATGATGAGTCAGAGCATACCATAGCAGATACCATATCGATATGATTTATCCGGTAAGAGTTCATCTCGGCCAGAACACACATACACGATATTGGTACTGGATATTTAAACTTAAGAACATATACGAGTTTGCGCCAAATTACATGGTAGAACTTGATCAAAACTACACTAGAACCGAAATTAAACTACACTAGAATGAAAATAAACTACACTACTAACAGAAATTAAACACGGACGAAACCCTAGATCTACTCCGGTACGGCGGCGATGGCGGTGCGACCGCTATCTCCTCCGGCGTCGGTATCGATGGATTTCAAGGTCCTCCTTCTCGACGATGCGGCGCATGGCCCATGCGAGCTCCTGCCCAAGTGCCGCCAATGCGGCGGCAAGCTCGGCGTCGCGCGCTTCCACGCGGGCCCCACGTCGTCGACGAGAACGTCAAGACTGCAGATTCCGACGCGGTTGCCGTCTGTGACGCGGTTGTCGACGGTGACGCGGCACCCGTCTGCCGGAATGGGCGGCAGGTTCGACAGCCGGTACTCATCCTCGAAGTCCTCGGCCGGCTCCGACTGCTCCTCTTCCGGCCTCCACCGGAGCTGCCCGCCTCCGCGTCGTGCGCTCTCTCCGGGAGGAGCCCCGCCATCGGCGGGCCTTATAGGAGTCGCGCTTGCGCGCGCCCTCTGAGCGGCGGCGGCGGACCTCCTCAACTTCCGGTGGTCCTCCGCCCTCCTCCGGCCCGCCATAGCCACGCATGGTCGAGCCGGCCATGGATTGCTGGTGTGAAGGAAGGGGGAGCGGCTGTGCGGCGTGGATTTCTCGCCGGAGTTTGGAGAGGGATGCGGCGGCGCTGTGCTGGTGCGGCGGGGGAGGGGTTCGGTTTTGGTACCGTATCGACCCTTCCGTCCCGTTATATAGTGGGTGAGCTGCCGCTTATCCGGTGGCACGGATATATTTTTCCAAGCCGGACCTTTTTCCGGTATCAAATCGGGCAAAAAAAAAAAAAAGGCCGCGCCCCCCAAATCGGCAGGAGTTTTCCGGGCCGAGGCCTTTATTCAGTATGTGCTAGAGATGCTCTCATACTTTTGTAGAACTGTAACGTGTTCGTGTTGTTCTCCAACATGTTTTCGCCTTGCTTTATAAATAAAGTCAAATAGCCAAACTTCGCTAAAAAAGTCAAACGGCGAACCGATACAAAATGATAAGATGACCTTCTTACAAATCAGATCAGTATAGACAAATAAATATAGGGAATCTAACTTACATCTAACTTACCACCGATGACACCGGAAGAAAACCGAAAGAGATTGGAGCTCCACGACAATGCCTCCAATTAAGAGGTTAACGAAGCCTCACGCCGCCATTGTCAAGGCCGTAGTCCAATGTTTTCACCCGGAGCCCTGATGCGTAGAAGGTAGCCACAACGGCGTCCCAAAGGGGTACGAACTAACGATACCAACAGACATCACCGTCGTTCATGCCGGGGCGATGGGCTTTCGCCCAAAAAAACCTTCACACCATACCCGGTATTTCAGACCGCCCATAGTCACCGATTCAGGCTGCCAAAAAGCGATCTAGGAGCTGCCTTTGTCGAAACGCGACCAACACTAGGATCACCCGCATCACCAGTGTCACGTCGCTCGCCGAAGAGACACCCGTGCAGCCCACCTTGTGAGGCCCGCCTTGGCGCGATATCGCTAGCCCAGAGTGCGACCAAACACCACCACAACCAGTCCACCGGAATGGACATGAGAGGATGGGGCCAGCTAGTCGGCCCTAGGACACTGAGAAACAACCAACAGGACGCACCCGACAGTCAAACCCGCAGAGCCCGTAACAAGGCTGCCAGATCTAGGCCCGTCGGGCCGTATCCAACGCCCCAACCATCCATGATCATGGGGGTGGGCTCTCAGACCGGCAGCCCCTGAATCCAGTCGACCCACGAGGCCCAGCCAACCTGATCCAGCCCCAAAGGGCTGAGATCTGGGCCGATGCTAGGCACATCGCCATCGCTGTCCAGCTCCACCAGCAACCGTCCAAAGGTCGTGCCAACTCAATCCACTGCGTCGCAGGCTCCGTTGAGTCACACCGCGCCCTGCCGAACTGCACCCGCCGGCTAGGATCAAGACGATGCAGCTGCGAGCGCCGCCACCCATTGCCGCCTCCCACGCGCGAGAGATCGCCCTTGGCGTAACACGCCGACCTCCGCGGATCTTCACCGCCACCAAGAAAGACGCCTCCCCGCCCCGATCTTCTTGCGCCGTGTACAGGAAGTCCCGCCGCCGCCAGCACCGCACTGGCTTTACCCGGCAGCGCGTCGGCGGTGGCCGGGAAGGGAAGAGGGAGAAGGGAGGAGGCATCCGGAGGGTTTAGGTTTTCGCCTCGAGCAAGGAGCGGGTAATTGCCAGTTGTTTTGGCCACTTGTCAAGCGGAACATATTTGGTTCACAAGCCATGTAATGCATCTGATGTGATGAAGTATAAAACCACCAGCTAATATTATTAAAAAAACTGTTTTTTAAAAGTGTCGTAAAATTTTACATTCATCCTACCAACTAAAAATAATAACATACAAATTGCATTACGCTAGTAGGTAATCTAATCTGGAATGTTGTATGTGTACTCCCCCCATCCAAAACACAATTTTCAAATATGGTTTATACTTATAATATAATATTTCACAAAATTAGTATAAAGATATGAAATAAAAAATTGCAAGATGAATCAACGATACCATTTATATATTTTCAATCCATATGATTTAGTATATATTAGTGGTTAAAATAGTACATCAAAGATTAGAAAAATAACGCGCCTTGTATTTTGCAAACATGGGAGTATTTTTTAGGCACGGAGAAAATTGTCGAAATCTATAAAAATGAAATTTTTGAAGATCTCAAATTGTGGAATACAACAGTGAGAAATATTCATAATTTGTATGAATGATTATAAATATATTTTGTTTTAAATTTTGAATAAAATGCATATAATCATCTTACACATCCCATGTGAAAAGAGAAATCACACTAAAACTCTCTCTCTACACTGGTCAAGCATATCACGTCGTCGCGTGTTAGGAAATAGAAAATGCAAAATTTACCTTTTGTAGAGACCGGTCTTTTTTAAACGATTTCCCATTATAATTTGATTGTAAAGAGAAAGATAAAGAGAGTAACCCCGAAGCCGGAGAATCCTCCCGCGCCGCACACCCCTGTCCCGCAACGAGCCGGCCCATTATTTCTATTTTCTGTTTTCTTCTTTTTCTTTTATTTTCTGCTTTTACGTTTTTGTTTTTACTTTACTTTTTATGATTTAAAAAATGTTCAGATTTTGAAGATGTTTAGATTTGAAAATGTTCAGATTTATAAAAATAAGATTTGTAAAATGTTTAGATATAATAAATATTTAGATTTCCAAAAATGTTCAAAATGTAACAAATATCATATTTGTTCAGATTTTTAATTGTTCAGATTTGAAAAGTTAAAATTTAAAATTTCTGATTTTATTAAATATTCAGATTGTGAAAAAAAACATATTTGAATTTTTTCAGATATTTGAAAAACGGTCAGTTTCTAAAAAAATCGGATTCAGAAAAGAAAAAAAACAAAATAGTACCTGATGGGCCACGGCCTAACTCGCCGCGCGCTGTGTGCACACGCCTCCGGCAAATAGGCGCCCCCGTGAAGCTGGACTTGGACTAGGCATGTTCGTAAGTGTTGGGCCAATATATGTGTCATTCCTAAGATCAAGTTAGGCCGTAGGCCCAGTGGGCTGTCTGTACTGTTTTGCTGGCTTGGTTTTGTTTTTGTCGATGTTTCTCATCGGCATGTTTTTAGGAGACCAAAATGTTTTTGCGCGATCCTATAGATGTGTCGCTTGCCAGAAACTTGTTTCAAGTAATTCTAACTTTCGCCAATTACCATACGTGCAACCTGTGACTGTGAGATGCCCGACTAACTGTTGCATTTGTGCTGCGCTCGACCGTCACTTCATTTTCTCACAAGGGTATGGTAAAGATTGCCCACAACACGGATACAAGTTCACAGCGGCATATAAGGCTCCCTAGCCACTCTAAAGAAAAGGGCTGGGTAGCCGAACTCAGCAAACTATAGGCATAGGCGTAAATAATTATTCCCTTCTATCCATATTAACTGTCATTCAGTCGGATATACAGAATAATAAAGTATGTTAAATACATCTAATTTAGTAACAATTAATATGGATCGCAGGGAGTATAAGAAGTAGAACTGAAGCATCCGAAAAGAGAATATAGAATTGTTGCACTAGCCATCTTAAACAAAAGTCTGAACTGATGAAAAAGGGCTAGGCAATATATTTATATTCAACACTCCACCTCATCGTCTAGACTATTTTAGTTCTTATCGTGGTATCAGTGTAGGCCACGGGATTTTTTCTGTTTCTTTTTAATACTACGTGAGCAGGGTCAACTCGAGACTTTTTGGCTCTGATACCATAAAGAATTGCTGCACTAGCCATCTTAACCAAAAGTCTGAACTGATGGAAAGGCGCTTGGCAATATATTTGTATTCAACAGATAAGACACTCATGTTCAAAGATAAGAAGAGTGGTGCCATAGAGAAAGGCAATTGCGATAGCTTGATTGATGATCTTTGGTTTTTCTGCTTGACACGATGGTTTGGGCCGTTCCGTAGTTTTGTTGTTGCCAATTGCCTTTTGTTGTCATCGAGGGCTACGTTACGGTGTTCGGTTGTCAGGGGGCGGTTGTTGCCTGTTTGGAGAGCTTGCCGGGTTGCCGATGTGGCCGTGTGGTGTCCTTACTTTGTGAGTAGTTCTGTTTGTACAGTATGTATCGGTTTTCGTCCATTTTTTCATAAATTAACTGGACAAATTTTTCTACTTACCTAGTAGATTGGGGCAAATCTTTTGCTCCCATTTCAACGAAAAACAAATATCCGTATTTTTTCCCTAAAATACAATAGGTCGGATATATGTTTTAGCTTTGTTTAGTACACAAAAAACAATGTTGGGGATATTGCTTATTGGAAACTTATCGGTCAACCCAATATAAGGGGTAAATCGGTCGGTTTATCGACATATCAGTCGATTTATTAACCGATTTATCTTATCGTCCAGACAGCGAGAAACCATAAATCGACCGATTTATCGAAAAATATGTTGAACGGCTCCAAAAAAACACATGTTGTATATGAAGCCATGACACCAGCATGCATTTTCGTCATTCATACGTACCCAAGTGCTTACTACTCCCTCCGTTCTAAATAAGATAACATCGTTTTGTCTAAATATGAATGTATCTATACTTATAATATATATAGATACATCCACATATGAACAAATAGAAGTCATCTAATTTAGAAATGACGGAGTACTACACTACATGCTTGCGTTGCCACGAAAGCCCGCCACACTGACGTGTGACAATTGCAGCCAGATATACATACACTGATACACCACAAATCAAATCCAAGTAAGTGCGCGCTATACCTACCTGGCTAGTGGCCACCATCCCCTTCCCAATCCCAACCGTGCTGCAGTGGGTGGAGCCAACCCCCCTCGTTCCAACGTGTGAAAGCCAGCTCGTCGCCGAGCAGGATTAATTAACTCGAGAGACATGTTTGGTGTAATTAACCAGGCCACGCCACTCTTCTACAGATAAGATGCACAGCTCGCGGCGCAATTAGTCAACTAAATAATCGTGGCTTGATCTTTGTTTGTACCTAATGAAGTGACGTCGCGGGGCACTACAACTGGGAATCAGATTCGGTTGAACCAGCTTAATTAGCCTAGTCAGCAGAACCACCTTTCTTGAGCAGATTCGCATCCGAGGAGAGAACCGATGCTGATGCCCTATGGTGCGTGCTCGATCCTAGTCAAGACTTGCGGGCTTTGGTCGTAGTCTTTTTGCCCCCGGCCATTCGCCTACGTGGATTGCATAGCATCAGCGGCCTTTCTTATTTCGAATATATACCCTCTCCTTCTAGGAAGTTTTCTATGGAGTACTCGATCCTATATCTTGTAGCGTACCACGTATCCACTCAAAGCCTCATACATACTTCTTCACTCTTCTTCATACCGTTTTGCGTATTAAATTATATATCTGGTACTTATGAAAGGGAAACAATACCAAGTACAAATGAGATAACCTCGACACAAGACGACCAGTACAAAACAAAATACACCGATATCTTTTTCTTTCTTTCTATTGTTCGACGGCTAACGAGTATGGAACATGCACTGACCAAGCATAAAAAGACTCGACACATGCAAACACACTCGTCAACCAAGACTTTGAAGACCGTGATAGCTACTCACCGTGAAAAGCGAGATCGAATAACCGGCGATAAAACTTCAGCTGGGGCAACACCCCAAGTAGCACAACCTTGCAATCCTTCATCACCAATTTATAGGGTTGCAAAAAGGGACCTTGCCGCAAAAACGAAGAGAGCAAATATGCCACAACATAGACTAGTCAACGGCTTTCACAAAACGACACGCGAAACTGCTAAGATACAAAGAAATCCAACAGATCTGACAGTACCTACCTCATTGGCCCTTCGCTTACGTCGGATTGAACGTTAACGAGTTAGGGAGGGACTGGAGCGATCATATTTAACATGATAATGTTGCCACCACCTCCTCGATGTCGATAGGAAGACCAAAACCTAACAAAAATAAGGTTATGCAAGAATTAGAACAGAAAAACGGGTCCCCACCTCTCTTGTTGCCGACGAGACTACCTAATGGGAGAGAGGAGGGGACCAAAGCGGCGGCGTAGGAAAGCCTAGCTTGATGGAGGGGAGGGGGGAGGCAGTACATGTGTACTTTCGTTGCACATTCGTATGGTTCTGCTGCTGTGAATCAAATATGATTAAACTTTGAACCGACGTACGTAGTTCTTATCTTCTCCACACTTTTCCATATCAAATGAAAAAAAGATGACATTGAAAATTGACTTGGCCGGTCCTCTCGAGGAAGAAGATATGAACTTCTGAAAACTTTATTTTTATCACCATACCGTATCTATCCATCCCATTAATTCCAGGTATCTGCACTGAATGAGACGGCTTCATCAGTTAAGTTCCTATATATTTCCATCCTATCCTTTCATTGAATTTCATTTGTCATTGCCTTTTTATTATCTTCCAATAATAGAGGCTAGTAATATTAACGTCCAGAAGCCTGTACCATTCAAATTTCATCATGATGAAAATTTTATATTTTTTATACGACCTGTCAGGAAACTCAGGATATGCTATTGTGCTTGCTGCAACATGAATTGATTGGTGCGGCTAATTGACCTGGCCCACCACTAGCATACGATTTGGAATACTCAGTTCAGAGTTATTACCTCGTCTGTCGATTTTGTATTTAGCAGGGTCATAGTCCATGGCGGTGAGAGTCAATGGGTATCAAAGTTGTCTAACGTCGGAGCTAGCCAAGTAACCATCCATGCAATAAAAACTATCGATAATATCTTCATATTACTGACAAGATAGAAACTACAACGAAAACACCATTTGTGTTTCTGAGCTCGCATCCTTAAATAGACACGCATCAGCTGACAGAGAAAGAAGATATTAGCATGCACAATGTGAAACATCATGAGTACAATGCATGTGCACAAGATAACACTGCAATATATAGATACGTCGCATCCTTACAAATGCAGGCATGTTCTTCCGGACAAAATGGAGATAAATATTCGTAGCGGTCCGTAGGCTAATCAGTCCGTAAGTCTAGAATTATTGTTCGTAGCGCTCTCAAGAAAATAACTAGTGACCTAACTCACGCAAACCCGGAACTTATACTGTATCATCTACTCCTAATTAGCAAGTAGACCTACCGTTATGGGACACTTGTATAGCCTCTATTATTAAGCTACTCACGGTAGGCCCAACGGTCGCCAACACATTATACACACATTACAGCTTGTCCAATGCCCATGGTTCAATTAATATATTGACACTAGGTTATCTAGCTAATTGCAACTTGCAAACAGAAAAGATGTTCTCCAGTAACTTGAGGCGAAAGGTTCACCCGAATGTTCTTTGTTGATCAAATCAAATCCATGTGATGCCCATGTTAACGTTTTTGTTCTGATCAAACCAATAACCTTGGAATTAGTTGCCACACCTAATGATGAAGTTAGACAAAAATGTCCAAGACAGCGCACTTAATTTGTGGCCATTTAGCAAAAACACGCCTTAAAGTTGTTCTCATTTGCTACCACATGAACATCGTGTGCCAACCGACAGATTACCACCATTGATCTGTAGCAAATTAAGGTTTCTGAAAGCAAATGAACAGACTGTTCTTGTGTGGTGTGTTTGAAGTACCAATGAAATGAAGTTCGGACCTGACGTACGCTAGCTGCTGCTTACTAAGGCAAACATAATTGATTTAATTAAACACCATCATCGCCACTTGTTAATGCAGACGCAGTGCCCAAGAAAGTCGAACCAGTAAACTAATGACTGATGAGCAGAAAAACTTTTGAAAAGGAGGCTCGTCCAAGCACCTGAGTTGGATTCCTGTTTCGAGCAAGTCGCGGCCATTTTGCCTTGCAACTTTACAGTGCACATTGAGCCGAGCTTGCCAACATGACGGGGAGCAAAGGTTACTGGAGAGGCTCGAGACGGGGAGCAAAGGTTACCAAACGATGATTAGTTTTCTTTTGCTGTTGGGTGAGACGTAGAGCCGTGTGCGAATGATGCCGCCGCACTGAACTCGACTTGTTTAATGCAAGATGTGCCTGTCAGTGGCCAGACCCAGCACAAAAGGGCGGAGGCAAATCTTGCCAGCGTTGTAGCCAACTAAACAGCGCCCATGCGAGGCACGAGATCATGGCTAGTTGGAGTATAATCTAATTGATTGCTTGAAGCCATTGATTTGCCCAGCGATGCTATATATCTTGCAGTTAGAAGTCGTCTTCCTCTAAACAAAAGCTTGGAACTGTTCTTGCTTTCAGACCTAGCTAACTTGTCAAGTAGGTTGTGTCGAATTATTGTTCTAGAACACACCGTGAAGAACAAAAACTCACTGCAATGCATGTGAGACGAATAATTGGCTGGTGGTTTAGTTTTTCTTAAAACGAGGCGAAAGACTTGCCATTTTCATTAATTAAAGTGAAGTTTTAGAGTTTATAAGACATAGAACATTTACTATGACTTCCAACAAAAGACTACTCTTCCAATATTACATTATTCAAAACCTCCTCCATCGCCGCCTTGAATGGGGCTTGGAGTCGCGCCGCCAATCAGGAAAAAGGGGCTCGCGGCGCAGCCAAATCTGATGAAGACGGAGCAAGTGGAACTGGCCGGAGGGGGGGGGGGGGGGGTCATGACGGAGCAGCAGATACGCTTCACGTCATCGGCCAGCTTACGAAGACAACCCGGACACCCCCCACAATGATGGCCGCGGCATCGACCTCAACCAGGACGCCACCAATGGCCAGTCGCCCGCGCTACGTCGATCGGGAGGCCCATCCGCCTCCGGGCAGCAGTTGTTCGGTGATGGCGCTCCAAACGTGCTCGGCGAAATGGGCGTTGGCTCTATCAATTGTATGCAATAAATAGCGTCGGCTATGTGATTTGTGTGCACCAATAAATGGTGTCAGCTATGTGAATCGTGTGCATGGGGCATGTTTATCATAGGTTGAAGCCACCGCCACCATGGCTGACCTTATTGTAGGCGACGCCTGCTATGCCGACCAGGTGGAGGACGGCTAGGGCGAGTTCTGCAAGGGTGAGCACGAGCAAGTCAATGTGCAAAGTGGAAAACACTCTGTCTCTCAATGCGCCGAGTAAGACGCAAGGCTGACCATCTAGATGAATCCCAACTGTCGGGGCAAGGCATTATCGATTGGTCTGATGGCAACAAGGAATCAAAGGCGTCCAAGAGGGCGGCGGGAACATCTAGTGCCTCCTCCAAGACTTGATCGACTCGTATATGAAGGAAGTCACCCCATTCAAGGTGAAGATGAACGAAGAGAACCAATAGAGGTGGGGCACCTACTTCGGCGTCCAAAATCAAAAACTCAAGAAGATGCAACTTGATATGGAGAGCATCGATAGGGTGCTCAAGATCCTCTCCACCGACACCACAAACATGAGCTCGCCTCAACGATAATTCTTTGCCGGAAAGGTGGAGCGCATCATGAATGAGAGGAGGGGAAGGGCTATGGATGCGAGGACCCAAAGATGATCTACATGTTCTTGACGTATTTTGGGTGCATTTTGGTGGCCAGCCGTGCTCGTGGCCGAGACTTTGGTGGCCAGCCTTGTTGTTGGTCAAGCCTTTGTTGGCCGGACTTGATGTATGTATATTTTGGTAGCTAAATTTGGTGTTGGCATAGAATGTTTTATTGCAATGAAAAATGAACCGGCCAATTTGAGGGTGCAGAGACGACCTGGAAATGGCAGAACCAGTGTCCAGCACCATCACCGGGTGGACCAAATTTGGGGTGCCAATAAAGATGCTCTTAGACCGGACAGATCACACTATTTTTTTGACACTAGGCCAGATGTGCATCCCCCATGGCACAACCAGCCACAGTTCATACCACGATACAGCCATACAGGCGGGTCCCACATGGCAACCACCCATACCTCTCGTACCAACGCGGCTGTATTTATAGGCCCACACCCTCTCCCACCCAGAATCATCCAGCAAAGCAAGAGAGAGTGGCGAAGACGCGCAGCTACCGCCTGAGAGAGCGAGCAGAGAGCTCAACGACCGACGCAGCGGCCGCCACGATGTGGAGCTCCGACTCCGACCGCGAAGAGTCCGTGTCTACCACGACCACGGCGGCTTCCTCGGTGTCCCCTTCTTCCTCCCTGCAGCCGCAGACGCCGCCGCCTCCTCGCCGCCGCCGCAACCGCAACCGCCGCCGCCACCAGCGCCGGAACACGAACGGTGCGGCGGGAGAGGATTCGGAGGATGAGTCCCAGGCGGATGCGGAGGAGGTGTGGTGCGGCGCGCAGTGGGAGGCGGCGTGGCCGCGGAGGGCGCGGCCGGTGGTGCTCGCCGGGGAAGACGGGTCCCCGGCCGGCGCCGGAGATCCGGGCGTGGGCCGGGCCAGGAGCCTTACCGACGATGACCTGGAGGAGCTCAAGGGATGCGTGGATCTGGGGTTCGGGTTCAGCTATAACGAGATCCCCGAGCTCTGCGGTACGCTGCCGGCACTCGAGCTCTGCTACTCCATGAGCCAGCGGTTCCTGGACGAGCACCACTCGCCGTCCAAGGTCGAACAGGTGGCTCCGGAGCCGCCGGCGGTCGCCCCGGCTTCGCCGGCGCAGCCCATCCCCAACTGGAAGATTTCTTGCCCTGGTAAGCTCAAACTGTTGCTGCGAGTTAGCTTGTCTTCGATCTTGCTTTCTGATGTCAAATACTTAGTCTGTCCATCAACATCATTTCTTGATTCATCCCAGTTCTCTAGAATGATCAGTTCCTGGATTGCAAAAACCTACTGTTTGGATTGGATTGCTATTGAACAACATTTGAACTAACGTAATTTGTCGTCGCGCTTGCAGGGGACAGCCCAGATGAGGTGAAGGCGAGGCTCAAGTACTGGGCGCAGGCGGTGGCGTGCACCGTCAAGCTCTGCAGCTAGTCAAATTGCATCTTCCATCTTCTTGCATACGCAGGAAGACGAAGCCAACTCATTCTTGATCAACGGCATCCGACGTCCTCGTTGCGATTACAATGCTCCCGATCGGAAACCCGATTCCGATGACCATTCGATGTACAACGAGAGCACGTCATCTGCCGAATTGCTTGGAAATTACTACATCGCATCGTCACGGCAAGCACAAGGGTACACGCATCATTGTTGTAAGATCTCGTCAATGCTGATTCGGAATTGCGCCTCAATGGTAGAGACGAGAGAGACGAAGATGTCACCAGCCATTTCTGATATTGCGCTCACGTATGAATCCTTGATCCACGATTGTAGTTATTCATTCATTTCATTCATGTAAACTACTCCAACGTACTACTTTAAAGTATTCTTCAAATTCATTGGAAATAAATAATTGACACCATGCATTCATGCTGAGCTGTGCCTTGTTTTCTTTTGTGTTTCTTCTCGGGCATCCTGCCGTGTACCAGCTACCTTTGCTTGATTAGGAGGGCAGTGGACGAGATCAGCTGACCAGATCAACCGCGAGCTGTAAAAAAAGCAACGCGCTTATCACTCTGTTTCTAATCATTACGCCATTGTTAAATTATTCAAGTGTGAAAGCTCCCGATCGAGTTTCGACCTGAGATCTGCAGGGTGCAACTTGCGATATTTTGCTACACTAGTTAGCTTGCACGTGCAAGACACGTCTCCCTTAATGCAAGACGACATAACATGCCGCCCACAACTTCCTATTGTGATTAGCATATCACAATCCTTGTCTCTATTTATTTCCATGTCACATTTTACTCCCGACCCCTAACTACATTTTGTCTCTAATTCAAAACTATAATTATGATGCATTTTTTCTAAATTTAATAAAAGATAATTCAATATTCAACCAAATGTACAACCCATAATTCTTAATAGCATCCCATGATAATAACAGCACCCTACTATAAATATCATGGTGAGTATAACAGGGTGGTCAAACAAAAGGTCAGTAATAACATGGAGTTCTCCTCTCACCCTTGGGGATACATGCAAAATTATTGTACATTGCTTACTATCACTTTGAAAATTTTACTACAAGAAAAGTAAATATTACGTACACACTCTTTCTATTCTTGACTGGAAGAAAATAAGAAACAATACGTTACTACAGAAAATTCCGACCACTTAATCACAAACAATGGTGTCCCTCACATACTCTTCATGCACAAAAGAAGGATACAAAATAGTTCAGTAGGAGTATATGTTGAATGTACAAACTAATCAGCAGATCACGCATTAGGTCCAACATCACTATGGAAAGATCCCTAAATGAACACACCCAACCAAGAAAATTTGCAAACCATCGTAGAATCAAAAGCTAAACTTCCACACCACAGAAATAAAAGAAATAGAAACGTATGGCTGCTCACCTGCCCGCGACAGACACGGATGTCGGCACAGCAAGGACAGACGCGTCGAAAATGCGGTATGCCCGCAGCTTCCGAGGAACGACATATTTTGCAACTGGTTGCTTTGATTTCTCGCGATTCAGTCAGTCACCTCTGCGGCTGGGCCTTCGTTCCTCCCGATTCAGTCAGTCACGATCGGCTGTAGGGATGTGGGTTGACACAAAATTACAATTGCTCGTCTGAAATGTAAAATACAGCATGGATTCAACACGATTATTACTTCTGTTAGAAGATGGATGGCAAAAGTAATGGAGAAAGGGTGGCAATGGACAGCACCAAACAGAGAAGTGTTAAGATTTCAGGATCATATTGTATGTTTCGACAATACAAATCACTTTGTTTTCTAACACGGTCCATGATACCGGACCATTACAACAAGCAAGCAGCTAAAAGTAGAAACTGATCTTAGGATCTTGGAGTACATGTTTCAGCAACCATCTGCTCATGTTCTCTCCTCTTGTGCGCTGCTGGCCTGCTGCTGCTTGCCATGAATCTCCTCTAGCGGAGAGAGAAGAGCCAGTGAGAAGAAAGATAATAGAGAGAGGGGGAAGCATATACCGCGGTGCGCCGTCGCCCTGCACGCTAAAACTGCGCCGCCACCGCGCTACCTAGCTGTCGCGGCCGAGCGCCCTCAACCGGCACCTTCGCCTCCCTGCACCCTCACCTCAGGGCTCAGGCCACCGCGCCCCCAGCATCCTTACTACCTCCTACTCCGTCCACAATTCGCACTGGTGCGTTTGGGACTCCCGACGACTGTCGCAGCAGGTGAGGTCGCATGGGCTGCCATGAGCTGCTCCGTCGAGCGGAAGGCACGTCGGCATGCATGGTGGCCGCGGAGCCGAGTAGGGTAGGAGGGAGGAGTTAGCCGCGTGGGCGTGGAGATAGGGGCGTCTCGGCGAGGAGAGGTGCCGCTGTTGAGGCGGCGGCCATGGGCAATGGGGAAGGAGGAGTTCCAAATAACACGGTAACTGATTGTTTTCCAAAAAATCCGGCAAGTCATCCGTGGGTAGTTTTCCTTCGTGGAGGTGTGGACGCTGGTGGGCGGTGGGGATTTGGCAGAAAATGTTCTGCCGATCGACAGGATTGATCGGATCCGTCGAACGGTTGACCGGCCAGTTAAGTAGCATGGATCGTCAGATCTGATTAATTGAGGATGATCTAATGGTTCTGAATGTTATGTGTACACTTTTCCGGGTGGACGTTGTAAAGTTTTAGTTCTCTCTTTTATTAGTAGTGGAGATGGCTGGTCTGCTCCACATCCAGTCAGAAACCTGTGTGACCTTCCAAGTTTTAACTGTAACTGGACTAAGAGCATCTCCAACAGGCGCCCAACATGCCCGCGCCCAAAAAAATATTTACACCGCCATTTTAGCACTTTTAGCGCGTCGCGGCCGAAATTGCTTTAGCAGATGCGCTAAAATTCAGGCGTAAAAAACATCAGTTTAACAGACGCACTAAAATACAGCGCGCAGCCTGCAGTAGCATTAACAGAGTATAACAAATAGGTCCCTAAATTTTACAAGAACAACCCTACACAATTATTGAGAAAAACAATTGGGTCCCTGAAGTCGTCCTCTACCACCACACCATGGCCGGCGGCCGATTCCGGTGGCACGAGGGCGGCTCTGGCCAGAAGGACGGCGCCCGCGGCCAGAAGGAGGGCGGAGAGTGAAGCGGCGGGCGGCTCCGACGGTGGGGCGAGGAACTACGGCCGGCAAGGGCGGCTCCGACGGCGGGGTGAGGAACTGCGGCGGGCGGCTCCGACCGCGGCGCGAGGAACTGCGCCCGCCCTCGCCCGGCCTCGCTCGCCCTCGCCGTGCCCCGCAGCGCGAGGAACTGCGCCTGCCCTCGCGCGACCTCGCTCGCCCTCGCCGTGCCCCGCAGCGCGAGGAGCCGGAGTTGGCGGCGCGAGGAGCCCGTCCGCGACTTGGCGGGCGGCGACCTCACCGCCGCGTCGCTCCTGGCGGTCGGCGACCTCACCGTCACGCCCCGCGTCGCGAGGGGCCAGTGGGCGGCAAGCAAAGGCGATTCCGGCGGGCGCGGGCAAGGGTTATTCCGGCGGGCGGCGGGCAAGGGTTATTCCGGCGGGCGGCGGCTATTCCGGCGTGATTCCTACGGCCAGGTGATGGCACGGGCGGCTGCGTGCGTGCGGGGAAACTTCCGAACGACAGTTGGTCCTCGCGCGCGTTTCTCAGATTGTCCAGCGCGCACAGCTTGGCGCACTAGATATACAGCATTTGGTCCAGCGTTGCCCAGCGCGCTGGTCAGATTTTCTAGCGTGCTGGATTATACAGCGTCTGTGGCATTTTTAGCCCGCGCACTAAAAAGTCGTTATTTCCAGCGTGCGCTGTTTTTAGTGCTTCTGTTGGAGATGCTCTAAGATCATAATTTAAGCTTGCATGTGCATCCCTGAATTCTGCAGCTAGATTCTTGCAAGTTTAGATCTTTGGCAGCGTGTTTTGTCACTTTTGCCCGTCCGCGACTTGGCGGGCGGCGACCTCACCGCCGCGTCGCTCCTGGCGGGCGGCGACCTCACCGTCACGCCCCGCGTCGCGAGGGGCCAGCGTGCGGCGAGCAAAGGCGATTCCGGCGGGCGGCGGCAAGGGTTATTCCGGCGGGCGGCGGCTATTCCGGCGTGATTCCTACGGCCAGGGCGATGGCACGGGCGGCTGCGTGCGTGCGGGGAAACTTCCGAACGACAGTTGGTCCTCGCGCGCGTTTCTCAGATTGTCTAGCGCGCACAGCTCGACGCACTAGATATACAGCATTTGGTCCAACGTTGCCCAGCGCGCTGGTCAGATTTTCCAGCATGCTGGATTATACAGCATCAGTGGCATTTTTAGCCCCGCGCAGTAAAAAATCGTTATTTCCAGCGTGCGCTGTTTTTAGTGCTTCTGTTGGAGATGCTCTAAGATCATAATTTAAGCTTGCATGTGCATCCCTGAATTCTGCAGCTAGATTCTTGCAAGTTTAGATCTTTGGCAGCGTGTTTTGTCACTTTGTTCAGACTTATTCATGGCTAGACAAGTAGCATTTGAACACTTCATATGGAGCTCCAGCATATTCCAGAGTATCAGCTAGCAATAGCACCACATGAAACAGCCTAGCTCCAGAATTCCAGATGAACTGAGTTTGGTTTAGGAGTCTGCCAACCAAATAATAAACAGGCTTCCACAAAGAACGCAAGTAAGGACTTCTCTACGATAACTACGACATGGAAGAAGCGAAGTTTTGTTTCCCTTGTGGAGCATGGCGTAATGCCTCTCTCTCTCCCCTCCGCCTCCTTTCCTGCCTCTCCAATCCTCTGATTCTAGCTCGCTCGATGAGTGCAAGACCAGATCCCCTGCTTTCTAGTCAGATCCGCCACCCTCCTAGACCTCCTTCTCCATCTCAGCCTTACCCAGTTCTCGACCTGCATCCAGATCCAACCCCTTCCCCAAGTGTGTTCCGTCAGCTTCAAATGGAAGGCTTCAGCAATAGAGGCCTTCCAGCCTTCGTCTCCGCGCCGGATGGGTCGCAAGCCAGGGATCTTCTCTCGCCGGTTCTCCCGGAGGAGAGCCCTGTCGCGCCTCATCACCCTCCTGTCCTGCAAGCTCCTGCCGTGCCGCAGCTTGCAGTCAACTTGCAAGCGCTCGCCATCAGAGAGGAGCCGCAAGAGCAATTTGCACTCTATATGAAAGTTGCTGCATCTGGAGGCCCTGTTCGATCTCCCAGCTTAGCGATAGTCCAGCAATCTCTCAGGAAGGCCTGGAGGGCCTGCTACCATGATGTTATTCAGGTGCACATTTGTTTTTAAGGCTATATTTGCTTCCTACAGATATGATGTGGGTGTTCAAGCGTCAACCCTGGCTTGTTCAATCTGATACCTTGCTGCTTGAGCTCGCGGGAAGAACAATGAAGATTTTGAGAAAGAGCAGCAGAAGGCGATGGAGGCAAGCAATATTCCAGGTATCGATTTAAGTATGTCTATGTCACTGTCAGGGTGTATGGAGTGCCTCCTGATAGTAGAGATCTTGATCTCCTTATGGATATACTCAGAGTCATTGCCCTCTGAATTTCATGAGCCATCTGATGCTATCCTCACTACACACCAAGAGTACATGTGGGGAATTGTTAGGTATACTATCTGCAACCCTGTTCTCGATAGAATTGAGCTTCAGCTTCCAGAAAATCAGCACAGCTTTGTTTATCTGCATTACGAGAAGATTGGAAGGATTTGTTTGTTCTGCGGTGTGATGTTTCACACCTCAGGGAATTGCCAGCTTCGTCAGAGCATTATCACGGATCGCCTGAGTGCGGGTCAGTCAGCAGAGGAGGTGCCGTTTCAGAGATATGGTCCTTGGGTGATCAACTCAGAGAAGCTGCCCCAAAATTTAGGAGACAATACGGTGTTCAGCACTTCTCAAGCAGCTCAACTTCTGGAGTTCAATGGATTGTTTGCAACAGAGGAAGATAGAGACTTGAAGCTCACGGAGACCAGCACGATTGCGCGGCTTCAAGCAATGGAGAAAAGCCGAAGGAATCCGTGCTTTCAGCCAGGCCAATCCTCGGCGTCCATGGCGATCGGCCCTCATCTCCAACACGACACTATTCAAGCTGACAAAAAAGTCAAGCCATGGGTCTGCCAATCCAAGCTGAGTCACAATTCCAGGCCATCCAGGGAAGATACGTTGCAGTGCTACAGAAGCCACATCTAGAGCCTCCGGCATCGGGTCAGAGAATTGCCGACGATAGCCTCGTTCAGCTTGTCAACCGTTCAGACAGTGGTTCCCCTTCCCGCCTTCTGGATGAGATGGATTTCAGTTTACTGGGCCGGTCTCGCATGCCCACACTGCACACCGCTCAGCTTCTAACTTAGAGGATCTCCCTTACTCGGTGACTGAAGAAATACCCATCTTACAAGGGCGCAAGGATCCGCATGCCGCTTCTTCTTCAGTCCCAGGTGGTTCCCTCTGCAATTCCCCTGCGGTTCCCTTTAACATTCAGAGCTCCAACACCTACCTCCTGCCACAATCAAATGCTCTACCAATGCAACCGCCTACCATGGAACCTTGTGCTAATGATGTGCTCGAGAACAACTCCGGACACCTGGACAGTGCCTCCCAGAACCTGCCCCCAAGCCATAAGCGGCAAGCGCCGGACCAAAAGCTCTCTTTCTTTCCAGTCAAGAAGAGAGCAGTGCAGGAGATCAGCACTAAGCATGTTCCGGCGATGGGAGAGGGAGGAGGAGGGCCGCCAAGAGAAGCCATCGCGAATGCCGTCCCTGGGATCTTGGGTCCCAGACCCTCGCCGCCGCAATCGACAGCAACCGGAGCCGCCCCACGCCTCCTCCAACAACCGCCCCCAGCTGCAGCCCAGCTCCGCGCCACCAGTGCAAAGGGTGGGTCTCGCCTCCGACAGTCTCGCTGGGAGCCTCAGGCGTCGCCTCCGCCTGGAGGTATCTACGGACCTCCTCTGGGGCTACTTTCTATAAGCCTGGCGCTGCCTCTTGGGTCCGTTAGGGAGGAACCACTCAGGTGGGCGGCAGCCGGTCTGTGCGCCACTCTTGCAGCTCTCCTGTGGGATCTGCGTGCCGGTCCACCACTCCGCCGCCGGGCGGAGCTTATAAGGGTGGCGTCCCTGATGTCGCTGCAGATTACGACCCGTACCCCCTCCACACGCCATCAAATTCTTTAGTGGGCACAGTCGACTCTCGCATTGGGGCTTTCTCACCTCCTCATATGGTCGGCGCACTCTACGTGGCTGGGCATGATGGTGCTGCTGCTTACGGTGCCAGTGAACAGAGAGATGATCGATCCCAAGATCAATCTCCAACCTCTCGTGAAAGGTCTTTGCTGGATCTCCAGGAGGGCATGGGCCGCAGCGATGGCCAATTCGACGGACAGGCAATGGCGCTAGCCTCAAAGGCGCCATGGGGGCCATGAGGCCCTCGGATGGAATTGTCAAGGCGTTGGCAGGGGCCTTGGCAATCCAAAAATGCTCCACCTTGCCAGAATGATCGTCGCTGCAAAAGCCCAGGTAATTTTCCTCTCTGAAATCAAAACTTCCAAATTCAGTTCCCATAACCTTGTGAATCGTTTAATATGGCTGATGCTGTTGTAGTCCCCTCTCGGAAGCGCTCGGGAGGTCTGTGGCTGATGTGGTCTGACGATGTTCATCTCACTGTTCATACCGCCTCGTTTCATCTTATCTTAGCTAGAGTAACGGATAGGTCTACGAACCAGGATTTTGGCCTCATCTGTATATATGGTGACCCCTACCATCGCCAGTCGGCTTCTAGGAGCAAGTTGCGAATTTTGTGTATGATAACTGTAGCTTGCCAATGCTTTGTATGGGCGATATGAATGATATTTTGTATGACTCTGATAAGAGTTCCCCTAGCATCAATCGTTCTCGTGTTCAGGCTTTTCGCTCTCTTGTGAAAAATTGTGGTTTGTTTGATCTTGGTTTCAGTGGCCCTGCTTATACTTGGACTAACCGTCGCTTCTCTTCAAAACCCCTGTTTCAAAGGTTGGATAGGTGTTTGGCAAATCATGAGTGGTGTGCGCGGTATTCAAACACAAATGTTTACAATATGCCTTTGCTGCACTGTTTTAGTGATCATGCTCCGATTCTTTGTCTACTGATGGGAATGCTCGAAAAGCTAGGAATACTTTTAAATTTGAAAACTGGTGGCTCAAAGAACAGGATTTTCAGGCCATGCCAAGACCTGTTGGAGTCAATCGGCTTCTCAGTCGTTTCACCAACGTACTAACCATCTCTCCAAGAATCTAAAAGTTTGGTGCAGGAAGAAAAAGCCATTGCAGGATGAAATTCAGGAGCTTGAGCAAAAAATTATTTCCTTGCAATCGCAGCCTCTGCATCTACAGGATCATGCGCTGGAGGCTCAAATGATGACAAGGTATGAGCAAACTGTTACGAAACTGAATGATTTTCATGTGCAGCGTGCTAAAAAGAATTGGGTGAAGGATGGCGACCGGAACACTTCTTTCTTTCATAGGTCCATTGCCAAGAGGAAGCGTAGAAACACTATTTACTCAATCAAGGATGAAAATAATCTGGTTCATTACATGCCTAATCAGATAGCCAGGACTTTTGTCTCCTACTTTCGGTCCATATTTTCTTCTTCTGCTATGCCCCCAATGTTTCGTCTGCTGCAGATTTTCCGCAGGATTCTCAAGATCCCACCTATTCAATTCCTGATAAAAAAGAATTGTGGGACACTCTCTCGGAGATGAAGAAAAATGCTTCGCCAGGCCCGGACGGATTTAATGTGGAATTCTACATTGCGACCTGGGAGTGGATTGGTGATGATGCCTTTGACCTAGTTAAAGGTTTCTTCCTCTCAGGTAACCTTCCAGCCCATTTGAATGACACGCATATTGCTCTTATCCCAAAAAAGCTTGTTCTCTAGTGCCGGCAGACTTCAGACCCATAAGTCTTTGCAATGTAATTTACAAGCTTATTGCTAAATGCCTAGCCAATAGACTTAAGCCTCATCTGTCGGACTACATTCATCCTTCGCAACAAGCTTTCATTGAAGGAAGGAGAATTAGTGACAACATTATTATTGCTCAGGAAATTACCCACTCTTTTCATCTTTCCTCATGAAACAAAAAACCTTCCTTCTAAAAATTGATCTTGCTAAAGCTTTTGATAGGCTGGAGTGGTCTTTTGTTCTGGCAACGCTAGCACGTAAAGGTTGCATGGTCATTTCATAAATTTGATCCACGCCTGCATTTCATCGCCCACTTTTTCAGTTATTATTAATGGTCAACCGTTTGCAAGATTTGTTAGTGACAGGGGTATTCGACAAGGTTGTCCTCTATCTCCGTATCTTTTTGTCCTGGCGATTAATGAATTGTCGCTTGCGCTTCAAGATGCGTTGCAGGCTGCTGCTTTAACAGGTATATTGCTCGGTCCGAATTGCCCTCCTATCCACTCTTTACTTTTTGCAGATGATCTTCTAATTTGTGGGGCTGCCAATCTAGCTGAAGCCCAACGCATAAACCAAATTCTCCAAGACTTTTGTAATGCCTCAGGTCAGCTTCCGAACTGGTCAAAATCTGACATTGTCTTTAGTAAATTGTGTCCACTACGATTCAGCAAGACATCATATCAGTTTTTCCTGTACCTGTGATGGATGCTTCTTTTACTCATCTTGGTCACCCGCTCATCCTTCCTGCAAAAAATCGCTCTGAAGCCTACAGTTTCATCTTAGATAGATTTCGATCCAAACTAAATACTTACAAGGCGAATTCTCTATCCCATGCTGCCAGATTAGAGCTAATCAACTCTGTCTTTGCTTATATTCCAGTTTATTATATGTCCAATATAATTTTTTCTAGGAAGTTTTTAGCAAAGATTACGGCAATCATTAGAACCTTCTGGTGGTCTGGAGTTTCTTCCGAACCTTCTTCAAAACCTCTCTATTTAAAAGCTTGGAAGGACATCTGTGCGCCAAAAAATGAAGGTGGGCTGGGAGTTCGAAACTTGCAGGCTGTCAACCATGGGCTTATTCTGGCAGCAGCTTGGAGAATTGCTGAACGGCCCAACAGTCATCTTTATAGGGTGCTGCAGTCCAAATATTTTTATGACACTTCTATTTGGAGACCCAAGTCCAATTTACCTAAATCTGCCTTCTGGACTGCTGTTCTTAAGGTCTTACCTCTCTTGCAGCAAAATTCTTTTTATCAAGTTATGGCAGGTAATATTTCCATTTGGAGTACGCCTTGGTGTCAAGCTTGGACAAGGGTGCTCGATGATCTCATTGTTCATGAGGAGCCTTTTACTTACCCAGCTCGTGTGAATCAATTATGGATTGCGGGGCAGAGGGCCTGGGACACCACTCTTATTGACAGCATATTTGAACCTCAAACGGCCCAAGTTATTAAAGATACTCCCATTATTTCTTCTCATGAAAATGATGTCCTTGTTTGGAAGCCTTCCCCTAATGGTAAATGCAGCTCAAAATCTGCTTATTGTGTGTGCTTGCAAGCTTTGCAGGGGCAAGGAATTCCAGCTCCGTCTCCGGTCGATCCTCTCACTCTTCAAGTTCTTAACCAGGTTTGGAAAAGCAAATTAATCATTCCTAGAGTAAAAACGTTTGCTTGGCGTTTGCTGCGTCGAGCTTTACCATCGGGTGCTAGGGCTTCTAGATTTTCTAGACATATTGATGCTATTTGTGCAAGGTGTGGACTCCCTGAAAATGATATGCATCTTTTTTTCAACAGTCCTTATGCTAGAGCAGCTTGGTTTCAATCTCCCTGGCACCTTCGTCCAGATATAATTGTTCAGAACTGCCCTTCTTTTTCTCAAGCTTTAAAGAACTTTATGTCCATTGACCACCCCTACATGAACTTGCAGAATGTGTTCACTTTTCTTTGGTGTCTTTGGAAATCCAGGAATGATTTCTTGTTTCGCAAAAAGGACACTCACCCGTATCAAGTAGCAATTGCTGCCAATGCTTTATTGCAGGACATGGAGGTGGACAACAACTTGTCGAAGCAAAAGAAGTTACCCTTACCTTCTGCCTCCGGCTCTCAACAACCTCAACTGATTCATGACCCATCTCCTGGAGCTTCTATTTCAAATGACATTTCTATTGCAGGGCATAAAATTTATACGGATGCAGCCTGGAAGCTACCAAAATCTTCTGTTTCTGCTACTGCAGGTTTGGGTATCTATTTGCGGCTCCAATTCCAGGAAGGGATCACAGATGTATTCGTCCAGGCTCTCCGTGCCGGGATTACTTCTCCTCTCCTGGCTGAGGCGCACGCATTACTTCTTGCAGGTGCGGTTGCTGCAAATCTTCAACTTGCTGCCCCAGTGTTTCTGACGGACAATCTCAATCTTGCTCGCTCCACGGTGGCTCCTTCTGCGGATCATTCATCTGTCTTCTGGGAGATTCGCCACCAGTTAGTGGAGTTTCAGAATCTGGCCACCCCTCTTCAGTCTAAAGTTTTTCATATTTCTAGAGATTTAAATGGGGTGGCACACAATTGTGCGCATCAGGCAAAACGATCCAGGCGATCTGAGCCTACTAGTTCTTGCAGGAACTCAGCTCATAGCAACTCTACTTGCCCAATTTTAGCTGCACTCTCCAATCTGAGCTTGTTGGGCTATGTAATTCTCAATGTACTTTGCTTCTGAGCTGTATGAAATTTGGGCACTTTTGTGCCCTCTTATGTTCAAAAAAAAAAAAAAACACAAAGAAACGCAAACAAATAACAAACATATTTAGCAAAAAGAAGAAGGAAAAAACAAATAATGAACCACTGTCAGTCGATACTTAGAAAGAACAGTGTGGAGCTTAGGAACATCACAATAGCCCGATGAAGGTACCATAATACAATGTGTACATCTGTTTAATTAGTCAGCGACGTACGAGACTCCCAAAGTTGAATATGAGCAGGTGTGGAACCACTTTTTATGTCAGAATCTCTTGCTTAGTTTCCACGTTTAAACAATAAGGAGAAGATTGATTAGTTTTTATTTGATTACTGTATGATTATCAGATGGTATTATTGGTGCGCGAATCAAAGGCATGTAACTTGAATCGCGTGGTACACGTGATAAGCTACTCAAACCAAAAAGGCATGTAACTTGTCAAATATGATTAGTTGGAGACTTGGAGTCATGTAAACCTATCGAAGAGGGCGGCTCACCGTTAGACGGCTTTAGAGTTTAGAAGGACACGCGTCCTTGCGAGAAAGTCTCCAACTCTCCTTATTAGTTGCTTGTAGGTCTGTTGCAATGAGAAAAATACAACCTAAACAAAGAACATGATAAATTGCTAAACTCCTAAAAGGATAGAGTACTAAAATAATTAACATTTTTGCATTAATTTAATCCATGTAAAAATCTTGATAGCACTATTCCCAAGATTAACTAGCATAAGCAACTTAGACATTCAACAGTACGACATGCATAAACCTATAACATAAATCTCAACATCATATGGACTGATCATGACGCGAATTAACATAAGGAAAAAAATGACGTACGAGTTGATCGATGGTATGACCAACGATGAAACAGTAGTAGGATTTTGGCCCTTTGCGGCATCAACGGTAATAGTGCATGGATCCCCATGAGTTATAGTTGAAGGTTTGTCCATAGCTAATGCTTGAAAACCATACGTTGGATTCAAGTTAGAAAGAAGTGGATCAAGTGATGAGTATAAAAACAAAGCGAATATATCCCTCAACAAAAACGCAACAAGAATTACATGTCGCACTCATGCCATACAAATTCTACTGCTATGTTGCCGGCTATATCGGTTGGAATTCG
This sequence comes from Poa pratensis, assembly GCA_947311845.1. Lineage (NCBI taxonomy): Eukaryota > Viridiplantae > Streptophyta > Magnoliopsida > Poales > Poaceae > Poa > Poa pratensis. The sequence goes on from CAMZMU010000020.1 coordinate 67,591,153, forward strand.
TGCAACAGTCTCCAAATGGCTGCACACATAGTCCAACTTCCACACCTCCGCATGGTGCTGAAAGGAAGATAGCTTTGTGGATTACTTGCGAAAAATGGGAAATTCTTATCTTCTTAAACACAACATACAACATCACCGTGATAGTTCCATAAGTCCCATAAAGTGCATATTCCAACCCGGAAGAACCCGCATTCACACTTAACGAACATATCTGTTATGCTAGTCTATTGGTGGTAAGTAAATAGCAACTTTGTGGGCAAAAGGACATGTGATGAAGAGGCATTGAATTGTTTCGTCATTGTAAAAAACACCCCTTATATAGGACTAAACAATAAGAATTATCTTGAGACCTTTAATTTTCTTTATGTATTTATGAAGGAAAATGGTATTACAGTTTGTTAGACCCATATACACATAGATTAAACTTTGAAAACTCCAGAAGTATACAAACACAATTTAAAAGCATCATTTTCATGTTGAGGAAATGACCCCCATTAACCATTGGACCAAATGTGTCAAGTGTCCATATTTGTCCCCCGACCAAAGTTTGCGGAAAAGTAATTTTTGGGGGCACATTAGAAAAAACACTAGCAAGAGAGACTTGTTTCCGTCGCACGATGTTATAAATAGATTTCTATTCCTGACTTAAAAGTCTTTCGCCTAGCAAGATATCTTCCAAAAAAAAAAGTATCTACCAATGCCAACCACAAAAGAACCCATGCTAAAAAAACCCTCTTACCCGCATAAGACCTTTGTAGGATGGAGAATCTGTAGGTTTAGTGGTCACTTGAGATCGTATTATAGTGTATATATTAATTATGTAGCATGTATTGACAGACTCTCTCTCCGTTCAAAAGCTTATATAGCCATTTACTAGTTAAACATTAATTTTTAATATGTAAAACCTCCACTAAGTTCCCTTCTGTATGTCACAAATAATGTTCTATTTAGTCATCCTAGTAATTAAGTTATTAACTAGTGTTTCTCAGTATATACTTAGGTTATTGTACACCTCAACAATAACGAGTAAAGACTAGCTGAATGCATGTGTGTCCTTGATCCTAACGGATAAAACACACTAGAGCAACTCAATAGGTTTGTTCAGATGAAACAAACTACAGTTGTCGAAAGTTGACAGTGATACTAAGTTTAGGCCCTTTTTAGAGGAAGTAGATTTGCAGCTCCCGAGCACCAGTGAACCTGGTATTTTAAAATTTTAAATTTATGTTTCAAAAAAATCCGAAAAAAATTCCTAAGATACATATGCATGTTTCTTACGTGCGTGGCAATTTATGGTGCAAAAAACGTCGTATTTCGAGCTGTATAAAAATAACAAAATTCCAGTCAGTAAAAAGTGTATAAAGTGGGTTGAATCTGTCAGAAATTTCACTTTTTTGCCTAGCCCAAACTATAATGAATTTCTTTACGAAATTTCTGGCATACCTGCGGGATATGTATGTGTGTTGGTGTGAATTTTTTCAGAATTTTTGGAAGCAAAAAAGTGCGATTTTCAAAAAATTCAAATAACGGGAGCACTGGTGCTCGGGAGCTGCTGCGGATTTCCGCTTTTTAGATTGGTTTAATTTTGACTTTTTACTTTTGACTTATAAGCGACAAAATCATATAAATAGGTGCTTTTGATTTTGGCTCTTAGCTTATACCAACATGTAACAGTGTCCAGTTAAAAGCCAACAGTCAAAGCCAAAAACTTGCTTTTATGACTTATAAGCTTTTTTTGATAAAGGAACTTTATTACTTAAAAAGTCTTAAGCATAACACCCGGCCTCTGCATAGCTAAGATGCACACAGCCCCACGTCCATATGGTTACAGACAAAAAATAAAAGGCGAATTACATATCATCATGAGAAATTATAGAAACGCCTAAGGTGGTGGAGGGCCAATCTGTAGATTATGCTACCATCCATGTTGGAAAAAAAAATCCCTCGCCGAATCCTTCAACCGCGTAGACACCTCCGTGAACAGGGCCCGGTGCTCCGCACGCTGCAAAGGCACCCATGAACGGATCGTGGCTGTGCACGGGTAGATGACCTGCATAAGAGATGAAGTTTTGTCATTAAAAACCTTGTCATTTCTACATAGCCACAACAACCAAATAACGGCAATCACTCCCACCCTAATCAGTAGCTTAAAACTAGAATCCACACCATTGAGCCAATTGCCAAAAATATTGGCAACACTTCGAGGTGGGTATAAGTTCGAGGCTATCTGGATGGCTGACCATATAGATCTAGCAAAAGTACAATGAAAGAAAAGGTGTCTTATACTCTCGTCATGATGACAAAAGACACATGTTTTGCTTCCCTGCCAATTCCGCTTTGCAAGGTTATCTTTAGTAAGAATTACACCTCGACGAAAATACCACGCAAACACCTTAATTTTCAGTGGGATCTTCATCTTCCAATTTTTTATTATTATCAACTGTAATATCAGAATGGAGTAACGCTTTGTACATGGAATCCACCGAGAATTTGCCATTCTCATTGAGGTTCCAACGAAATTTATCAGGTCCTTGCGACAGTTGCACTGAAGCAAGCCGATGTAACAAGGCATTCCAAGATGCTTTCCTAGGACCAAACAAACTTCTTCGGAACGACACATTTGGTGGGGATGTCTCCAACACCTTAGCGAGGGTATCACTCTTGTGTCGCACAATGTTGTACAAGGCCGGAAATTGTTCACGAAGAGTGGCATTCCTGAGCCATTTATCCTCCCAGAACCTAATTTCAGATCCATCCTTAATAGAGAAAGAACCATATGGAAAGAAGAATTTTTTCGTAGCCATGAGGCCCGACCAAAAGTGAGAATCACCCGGTTTCCAGTAAACCTGGGATAACGCTTGTGAACCCACATACTTTCTTCTTAGTATGGTTTGCCAAACCCCATCCTCAGACAACAGCTTGAAAAGCCACTTGCCAAGTAGGGCCCTGTTCTTGACCTCTAGGTCATGAATACCGAGTCCACCTTGGTCCTTGGGTCGGCAAACCACACTCCACTTAGCCAAACGGTACTTTATTTTCTCACTATCCCCTTGCCAAAAGAATCTTGAACGAAAATAATCCAATCTTTTCAAGACCCCTTTTGGCAGTTGGAAGAAAGATATCATATACAGTAACATGTTACTTAGTACTGAATTAATGAGTACCAATCTTCCTCCTAGGGACAATAATTTCCCTTTCCAGCTATGCAATCTGGCTTGTAAACGCTCCTCAACCAGTTTCTATTCACCATTCCTGAGCCTCCGATAATGGATCAGGATTCCCAAGTACTTAATAGGAAATTGGCCTTACGCACAACCAAAAAGCTCGGCATACTGAGAAATATCATTTTGGGCATCGCCAAAACAAAACAACTCGCTCTTATGGAAGTTTATTTTTAACCCCGACAAATGCTCAAACGCTGAGAGAATTAACTTCAGGTTCCTAGCTTTTTCGATGCCATGATCCATGAACAGAATTGTATCATCAACGTATTGAAGGATAGACAAACCACCATCCACTAGGTGGGGAATGACACCTTTAATTTGGCCATCAGACTTTGTGCGTTCAATCAAAATAGCGAGCATATCCGCCACTGTATTAAATAGCATTGGCGATAATGGATCACCTTGTCTAAGCCCTTTTTTGGTCTGACTTTAATGGCAACACTTCCTCCCGAAATGAAACTATGGATTAAAGCACGCCACTCATAAGAAAAACCTTTCATTCTGAGAGTCTGCTGGAGAAAGGACCATTTAACCTTATCATAAGCTTTCTCAAAATCAAGTTTTAAAATAAGCCCATTCAATTTTTTTCCTATGTAACTCGTGAACTGTTTCATGAAGTGTAACCACCCCATCCAGGATGTTACGGCCTTGCATGAAAGCAGTTTGAGAAGGACGAATCACATGGTCAGCCACAGAATTCAGCCTAATCGTAGCGGCTTTGGTGAATATTTTAAAACTAACATGAAGAAGGCAAATGGGTCGAAATTGCTGGATCCTTTCTGCCTCATTAATCTTAGGTAATAAAATAATTTCACCAAAATTTAGGCGGAACAACTCCAATTGTCCACTATGAAGAAAACAGAACAATTGGAGAAGATCTGACTTGATAACATCCAGAAGTCATCTGGGAAGCCATCAGGGCCAGCACAACCAAATAGGGTTCCAGAGATTGAAATGGAGAATAACTTGATGTTCACAACTTCAACGGTGCATGTGTCCACAATCATTGGGCATGCGGCTTCAAACAATTCAGAATATATCTGCGTGATGTCCTGATCTTGCGCATAACCATTACATGCATGTACCACCGTAATCAAACTTCGATGATTCAGTCACATGGCATGGCATAGCATGGGCGCCTCTGTGTCATGTAGCATGGCCTGCGTTAGGCTAGCAGCTAGCTTCAGTTTATTTGTTTGTCTGAATTGGACTTCTTCCACGCTTTCGGCTATGTTTAGTTCATTGAAACTTGAAAGGTCCAACTTTCCAAGCCCCCTTGTACAAGCGACAAAAGGTTCTTGTTCAACTAACGAGGAAACACTACAGCCATGATCGGTCACCTATGGACGGGTGAAAAGTAGATCGCCAGTGCTAAATTCAGCACATAACCGCATTTTAGCTAGCTACAGTACCACTACCACAAGCGGCAGCAAATTAACCGTCGCTTATTCCAGAGAAAATACGGTAGTTTTCCTATCTTCTTATCACTTGACATCAGTACTGGGCTACTGGAACATCACTAGGGTAATATGCAGTCGTAACGGGCCATGACTTTAGTCATCACAATTTTACCATTTCGGCCCAACACTCGCGGCTCACAAGGCCTATCTAGCCCAAACATGCTACTCCCTCCGTTATAAGGGCATAGTAGATATTTTAGGTGGTCTACATACATATCGGAAATAAGTGAATTTACACACTGAATAACTCATTTTGATATGTATGTAGTTCAAACTGAATTATCTACCATTTCTTATAAAAGTGAACGGAAAGAGTAAGTTGAATTTCCGGCAAACCCTAGTTAACGCAACAGGAGAGCCTGAAGCGCGCCTGGGCGAGCCAGTCCAAGTGGAGTTTTTGCTGCATTATTTTTTCTCTTTTGTATTCTATTTTATGTTTTTTTTCCTTCCATGTTATTCCGTACCTTCTTTTCTTTATATTTCTTTGTTTATTTTTCCCTATTTTTATGTTTTCTTTTTTCTTTAAATGAGTTTAGTTTTCCTTTTGGTTTTTGTTCATCTTTTTTTCTATTTCTTTTTTCATACAAAAAAATCATAGAATTTTTAATTGATGAATGTTTTTGAACTTCATGAACAAATATCTCGAATTTATGAAGTATTTTATTTTTATAATTTTTACGAACTTCTGCTATGTAATACCTAAACATTTTAAACCTCGTGAAAATATATTTTAAATAGCCTGAAGTTTCCCACATGAACATTCAATCAGAACTATACATAGTTTTTTTAAACCAAGTGAACATTTCTTAAACCAAGTAAATAGTTTTTTAACTATATGAACAAAGTTTTAATCCACTTGAACATTACATGAAAATTACATGAGCATTAAATGAACATTTTTAAACCAGTAAATAAATTAAACATTCAAAACATTTATTTTAACTTGGAGAAACATGTATGTAAGTTGTTCCTTCAAGAATAATCACATCGACTAGGTCGGCAACAGAACAAACAAGAAACGAAAAACATCGACTAGCTTGTTGTAGTATAGCTCTTTCCAAGGAAGGAAACAAGAACTTGACGATCTTGCAGACGGAGACAAGGAAAGGATTTAAAAAACTTCACCTCGTGACACATGTACCAACAGGGAGAGCACACCAGACATCCACCGCCATTAAGTGCATCCACCGATCGTCACCATCCCGTGCATAGCCACATGCGGAAATTTGGTGTGGGGGGGGGGGGGGGGGGGGGGGGGGAGGGGGGAACAACTGGCTTTCACAAGGAGGATATAAGCAAACATGGAGGCCGACTTCCATCTTCTTCTGTCCAGCCTTCACACGAGTTTCTCGTCGCCACCGCTTTGCACCCCCATGTCGGCGAGGAGTGGGCCGACATGGACAATGCATTGCATCCCAACCGTAGAAATCACCACAGCCAATAAGAATGCAAGAAGTGCCGAGTAGGGAGGCACCCATGTGGAGAGGACTCCCCACGGCACATTACTTGTCGCGTGGACACTTACCCCAAAATCATCCTCGCTAAAACGACGTCTTTCTTTAGTAAAACTGAATCAATGTCTATTTCTCTCAAATTTAATCCGTAAAGGCGCTATCTTGGGGCTTCAGGAAGAAGGTGCAGCGTGTGTTCCGTGGGCTGATTGTGGCGGCGTTCATGATGTGGCGATGTGGGCGTGTTGGGTTGGAGATCCTCCGCTGCCTGTTGTGCTCTCTTTCCGTTGGTGTTGTTGTTCGTCGGCGGGTGCGGCGCCCTTGAACCTGGGTGAGAGGGGATCTGTTTCCCCTCTCTGGCAAAAGTCTCGACGAGTGGCTTGAGTCAGCGTCCAAGGTGTGAGCTTGCCCTCCATGGCGATCATGTTGCTTTCCTTTTGTCGTCTCTTCGTTCAGCGACCTTGTCCTATAGCTTGCGTCTGGCCGGGTGGCCGGAGCTTTGGCTGCCGGCGATGTGTCAGTGCCCTTCGTCTCCTCTTGGCCCATTAGTGGTGCTATTGCGTGCTTTCGGGTGAACTGCTCTTCCTTTCGACGGTACGGAGCCCTTCAAGACAGGGCGAGAAGGCAGGGGCCTTCTTCGAAGGAGGAGGCGGAAGACACGATGTGACGGCGTGCCAACATTCGACGAGGGTGTGATCTTCTCCGGTGAAGTGCTCTGTCTAAGCGGTTGGATGAAGGTCTCACACTCAAGTTGTTCTTCATTTTTCATTCTTTTTTGTTTGCTTGGTGTGTGTTGTCTGTAAACTGTTTCATCAGCACTATATACTTGCCGTATGTTTTTTATTTTTAGAAAAGGTCATCCCGGCCTCTGCATTAAAATAATGCACACAGCCGTTTTTATATTGAATTTAAACGTTTGCAACGTAAGTAGCCAGCTTATTACAACTTATGGATCACTCAAAGTAGAAACAAAAATGAGCGAAATGAAGACCGCAAATCTACACATTCAGCTTTCTACACATTTTACCGTAAGTGGCTTTATTAATTTAAACCTGTGCACTTTGTGCGTCGTATCTAAAAACTCACGCGTCCTGACTTAAGTCAGCATGACGCACACACATACCAACCACGCAACCCTTTGCGATATGTGTTCATTATGCGCCAGAGCCTGGCGCTGTACCGATTGTCTGAAAAAAAAGAGCCTCCTACTGTATGAAAGAGCATCTACCTATCATTCCAGGCAGCGATTCCATCCCGACTTTCTACTGGCCTGCACGATATAATATCATCCATATTTGCTTCCACCAACTAACTCTGCTGGACCATCTACAGAAGAATTGACCCATGAAATGGTTGTGTTAGTGTAGATAGCCAAGATAATCCTACGAAGATGACAGGTCGACGTCTAATGTTTCAACCCCACACCTACTACCCATGCGCAAGGTGTTGCTCTAGCAGGACTAATAAGAGCAACTCCAACGGAAGCGCTAAATAACACGCGCGCGGGATAAACCACCAATTTAGCGCGCCGCGAAGCTTCGCTCTCTCCAGCAGACGCGATAAAAACGCGCGCGCGGTAGCGCACGCGCTATTTAATCCGCGTCGTTTCCGGCGCGTTGGATAAGCTCGCGCCTCTGTCACGCGCCCAACCGCCGCTCTTCCCCTCCCGCGCACGCAATGAATCACCTTTCCCCACCGCGTCGCCGTCCGATTTTGCCTCCGCCGCGATGCCTCCACGCCGCTGGAGCAACTCCGGCTACCGTGGTGTGCACGCGCGCCCCTCCGGCTCGTACTACGCTGAGATCACTCCGGCGACACCCGGCTGCCGCTCGGGACCTTCGAGACGACAAACGAGGCGGCGCACGCCTACGATGAGGCGGCGTGGCGGCTCGGCCGCCCGCGCCGCGACATGAACTTCCACGACGTGTGGACCGCGACGCAGGCACGGACCTCGCCCCTACCCCGCGCCTCGTCACCGCCAAGGATCGCCGCCGCCACCTCCAACGGGAGAGCCGCGTCCTCGTCGCCGAGACGGACGAGTGCGCTATGGCCGAGTGGCGCGCCCGCTACCCGCAGGACGTCGCCGACGAGAATGCGTTCTGGGCGACGAGGGTGGCCGAGCGCTCGGAGAGGAGGGCACGTATTTATAAGTTATAAGTTGAGGATATCCAGCTAGCTTTGATTTTACTCGCCTCAACTTATAAATACTTCTTTTTTCGAGATTACGCCAACACCAAACATATTTTTGTATACAAGATTAAAAAAAGTACAAAACAACTATAACTCGCTGCGAGCAACGAGCGCAGTACGAACTTCACACTAGAGATAACCACCATCGACATTGCAAGTCCAACTTAAAAGTGCTTATCCTAAGCTAAGCAACAAAAGCTGCGTCTCTACGGACGTAGCCACGTACCTTCGAAGATCAACAACTTCATTTGAACTCTCTTTGTTGACGCACTTTCCACCCTTGACGCCAAAAATGAGATGGCAAGCGAATGGCGGGACTTGGCCGGTCCAAAGAAAACGTCATCTTGGACTTCCTGCCCACTACGTACATTGCGCCGCTGAGGATAAACTTTGGACAACGGCTTGCACCGGAGGAAAGCAAAAAATAAACTCCAAGCCGTGTCTCCAAACGTGAAGCTCCCAACGGAGGTACGACGCTGAGGACGCCGCCATCACGCCGATCCGACTTCGAATATAGGCTTTCGACGGAGATTCCGACGAAGGCGATGAAGCCGGAGCTGCTAAAGGTGAACCGCCCGGTGGAGTCAAAAAATCGAGGTGGCTGGCGCAAGCGCACGGATGCAAAAGTGTGGCTGCAAGCCATACGCGTGGACCTCTTCGTCATTGAAATTCTAGCCAATTTTAACAATGGGAGCACAACATCCCTCCCTCCTAGGAGTTTCTTGCCATCTTCTCTGAATTACTTCAACGTCCTCCCCTTGCACTGATGCCGATGCAGACACATTTCTCCTCCTCGCCCGAGGTGGGCAAGGACGATAGTATCAATCTGAAAGCAATCTTCACGCCGGCTGTGCCCATAAACAGAGACATCGATCACAACCAAAATGCCTTCTACAGTGACTCGCTGGCGCTACGTCGGTCGGGACTCGCGAACATCGACTCGTCCATCATGGGTTCCCGCCAGCAGTTGTTCGGTGAATGCGCCGCCAACGCACTCGACAAAATGCCGACATTGACGATATGAGTGTTTTGTACATGCGTGCAGTGAATGAATCCAGTCCGGTGCATGTGTGTTTTGAATGACTGCGTCAATGTGAAATTTTTGTATTTAATGAAGCCGACAACGCGAATTTGTGCATTGGATCAGGCCGGCCATGTGTGGGTTGTTTTGTAGGTTACTGCCGCCAAGTCCATGTTGGATTCTCTTATACATGATGATGTCTATCCCGACGCCGGTCAATGGAGAGACCATCGAAAAGGAATAAGAAGTCCACAATGTTGAAACCGCAAGAAAACCAATAGGCCGTGGCTGCCAAGAGGGAAAGTCGTGGATCACCAAGAAGGATGAGTTATCGTGTGATGCTTGGTTGGCAATAATCCCAAGAACCCATTACGGGAGCACAAAAATATCGTGGATCATATTGGAATATGATCTAGAAAAATTCAAATACAGAAAGAAATACCTGTCACATGACAACTTGTACATTGATCGCAATGAGAATCTTATCCAACACCTTAGGGTTCCATGTGCTAATTATGGTGAGAAATGATAATGGCAAGACCCAATCCCACAAAGTAAGATGTTCCTATCTATTAGTCATGCTCATGAAATTGCACTTGTAGTTGGCATGCTCTCAAATTACTATATATTTGACATTTGCCGTTTGTCTAGTCACGGAATGCTCTAGCGTAATACATAGGTACGTATGAGAAGAAGGCCTTCAGTTTGATGCATTGTTAGACCAAGCTTAAAAAAATAATTCAAAAATGAAAACAACTTCGATTGTCTTCATATCGAGCGGAGGGTGGGTGCATCATCTAGAAGAAAAGCCTATGACAGGGACCGCCTCAGAAAGGTCAATTGGGGCAAAAAGAGCAAGGGCGACAAAAAAGGGGGCATCATCGTCCTCCCTCCAAGATTCACTTCCGAGTATATGACATAGGTCTCATCTTCCTCGACTCGCAAAGCAAAGATGCACAAAGAGAACAAAAAAGTTAGGACACATACTTTGGTGTGCAAAACCAAATGTTGAAGGGGATGCAAGACGATAAAGAACTCAAGAAAAGGCCAAAAAACGCAAAATCATATCCATCGACACGACAAACATATGCCCGAATCAGAAGGCTTACTTTGCCGGGGAATTCGAGCGCATCAGAGGAAAGTAAGGGGAAAAAAGATTTTTATGCATTTTCGCTGATGTATTGGTGCTGAACCTGGTGACATTTAGGTGGCCGGATTTAGTGTTGGCCAAGACTTTAAATTGGTGCCAATTGTGGTGTGGCCGGATTTGTTGTTAGCGTTATGTTAATTTTGTTTGAAAAAATAAGCAAAAAAAAAAAGTTAGGGCCTGACTTTTGTGGGCGTTGCTGGGCATCACCTAAGGGCTAGCATCACCCCAATATGCCGAATATGTGCCCGACAGCGTTAAACCCGGACACATTTTGAAAGTCGCACTTATTTGCGGGGGTGACGGTGGAGATGCTTTTTGAGCATCTCCACCGGGGGCCTCCAAATGACCCCCCGAAGGCCTATTGGGGGTCCGGACTCAAAAAACCGCTACTAGCGGCACCCCCCAAAGGGTCGCCCCGAGCAAATTCGTGTCTGGCACCCCCGAAAGGGCCTCCAAGTTTGGAGGCCCTCTCGGGGGTGCCGGACATGGGCTCTGACAGGGGTGGCCCGCCCGTCATAGAGACAGCGCCCCGTGCCCGTGCTAATTTGGGCTGTGCAGGAGGCCGTTCCGCCGCGTTTAATGGCGAGGCGATGAGACGGCGGCTCGCCTGTCAGCACGCCTCGCAATAACGCCGCTTCCGTTCCCCTGGCGGGCGCAGAGCACGCGACGCGTCGCAATAACGCCGCGCCCGTTCCCATGGCGCAGACGGAAGCGACGCGTGCTGAAGTCGCACCCTGCATACGCGTCGTTGGCGTCAATACGTGGCCAGGCGAACCGGTGGCCGCGTTAATGCAGGCCACCCAACCCCGCTCATCCGTCCGCCTGTAAAACCCGGCGCGTCGCAGCCCTCCTCTCCCCACACCACTTCTTCTCCCCTCTCCCAACTCGCCACCAGCAGATCAGCCGCGAAGCATGGCGGGCAGCCGTGAGACGCCGGAGGAGCGCGAGCTCCGGCGTCATCGCAACGAGCAGCAACGCCGCGAGCAGATGGAGGAACGCCGCTGCCGCAACTAGGAGGCGGAGATGGCCAAGGCGTACCAACGCGAGCGGTGGCACGAGGACGCAGCCAATGCGCCTCCGTACGTAGTGTCGCTGGAGACCGCGCAACTGTGCAGCCGCCATAGCGTGCCGGTGGACGACGACGCCACCCTACCCGAAGGGTGGACGAGGAACGCCGTCAACATGCCGGTGGCGCCGCGGCTCAGCGGGCAGGAGCGCATCGACTTCATCAAGCGGAAGTGGCAGGAGATGCCGTACGAGCACAAGCTTGACCCCACGTACTCCATCTGCGCGCTCTACTGGCACGCCGTGGTGGACGCGGAGTACGAGGCGCGCCGTGCTGGCGACTTCCTCCCTACCGGCGCGTGGGAGCCAACGCCGGAGTTGTCTGCATCGGACTACGACGACACCGAAGACGACGACCCCGAGCTGTCCGATTTACCTTTAGAAACGGGAGGCGCATCTTGGTCAGCAGCGTCGCCGGCACCGGAGAAGGGGGCGCCAGCGGAAGCCGGCGAGGCTTCCCATCAGGCGCGCCGCCGGTAGATCAAATCCCGCCACGCGCCAGCCGCGAAATAAGAAGCCTCAGGCCCTACCGAGGCGCCGTTTCTAAAGGCCGTAGCCGATGGCAATAGCGGATGATACTTCCGGCGCCAGATCATTGAGACATGCAAGTCTCTTGATGATTCGGCGCTTGGTTCGCATCTTCTTCGCCGACGGTGGCGTGTAGCCGACGGCAATAGCAGATGAAATTTCCGGCGCCGGATCATCGAGGCATGTAAGTCTGTTGATGATTCCGGCGCTTGGTTCACATCTTCTTCCCCGTCGCTAGGCCATGAAGCGGCATCTCTCCTCGCCGCCGGCGCGTGTAGTGGTTGCCTAGATGCTGGGGCGTGTCGCCGGCATCGGCATAGGCCTCCTTCTCTCCGCCTAGTTTAGGTTTAGTTTGTTAAATCTCGTTTAGATTTCAAATTATAAGTTTGTTAAATCTTGTTTAATATAAATTCCGTCCGAAAGGTGTTTGTTGTTTGGTCGGCATCTCGGACCGATTGGGGGGCGAACCTTTGGGATGCGTCGCTGTGGCCTGTGGGCATGGTCCAAAACTTGGGCGGACACATGTCCGGCACACCTTAATTGGGGCTCGATTGGGGGTGCCGGACACGAATTTGGAGGCCCCGGTGAAGATGCTGGATGGTGCCGTTTCACTGACCTCTCGGACTTTGCGTCGGAACCGGTGGCGATTGGCTGCGCTTCCGCTCAACTGGACAGTGCCTTCTTTTTCGTCTGCCTCCTACATACGCCACCACACCCTTTATAACATCAGTTGGCTACACACGTTGACAGACAGAGCCGTTTCATCTGCAGGCACTTACGAGGAGAGAGAGCGCGAGAAAGGGAGCGCGCGCGCGCGAGGGAGAAGGCTGAGCAGAGAGCATGGGCAGCTCATCGGGGCTTGTCGACTGGAGGGGGAGGCCGGTGAACACCGAAAAGCATGGAGGAGTAAGAGCTTCAATCTTCATTCACGGTAAGGAACACCAGCATACTGGGAGATGGCTTCTTCTCGGTTCCTCTTATGCTTAATTTGCTCACTCCAATGGCCTCTGCCAACTAAAAAAATGTCGCTTAGGAGTGCCACCCACTCCTGGGTTCCTCCTTCTTGGTTCCTCCTATTTCTTCTCACTCCAATGATGCCTTTTTTAATGGCCTTTGCCATCTGATTAGTCAACATTTATAAACTTCTTTAACATATGTCTTGACTTGCTGTGTCAAGTGGCTATGGAAGATATTTTTTTGGTGAGATTATTGCTAAATAAGTACATTCTTGACTCACACATACTCCTGATAGCTATGGAGTATGAAAACTACTGATTTGGATTTTTCTTGCACCCTTTTCTCCTGCTAGCTAGCTAGATTAGATAGCCGCACCTCACCCGATCGAGCTTTTGTTTGCTAGTGCGTGTTTCCGTAAATCAAACTCGCCAGGAAGCTTAATTGTTTGTTCGGCGATCTATTGCAGCTCTGGTGCTGCTTAGCAACGCTGCCAACATAGCCAGCCTCATCAACCTGGTGAGCTACCTTCGCGGCACGATGCACATGGGGGTAGCGGAGGCCTCCACCACGGCGAGCAACTTCTTCGCGGCGCTCCAGATGTTCTCCATCCCAGCAGCGTTCCTCGCCGACTCCTACATCAAGCGCTTCTACACCGTCCTCATCTTCGGTCCCATTGAGATCCTGGTATATAACTCCAACTCCATGTATGTAGGAGATGATATTGTTGTTAGTTATCTTCGGCCCCATTGAGATCCTGTTATATACTCCAACTCCATGGTTTTAGGAGATGATTTTGATGGGGTGATACCGGAGCCTCTGCATCAATTGTTGTTAGATATCTATGAAATGAACTTTTTTGAAAATAGTACTCCAGGTGGCTTGTCTTTTGCACTCTATTAAGTTGCTTCCCACGTACGGCAATATTACAGGAACACTAGGTTTTGTCTGTAGTTTTTCAGTAAATCAAACCATCACCTTTTTGGTCTTTATAAAAAAAAGCTGGTTGGTATTTCCGAAAAAAAATAATCTTAGTGAGAGTCTGAGGCTATGGCTACACCTTGACTTTAATGCTACGTACGGCGTATTGGAGTAAATTTAGTCTATTTTGGCAATAATGCGAAAGGTGACACAGGTGCTATCAGCACACTTCAGCGGGAGCGACTATGAAAGGTGACATAAGTGGGGTTGACAGAACAGGATGGGAGTGGGTGGGAGTGGGACTCCCGGCATTGGATGACCCTCTTCTTTTTCATAAGAAAGAAACAAAACATCAAGAAGTTTTCTAGAAGCCGTTGGACTATTTACTGGCTTTTGATTTAAATTCAACTGTAAGCCTTTTCCGATTTGATGGCAATTAAAAAACTTCTACAATAGACCGGCACGTAACATGCCAGAGTTGGTAGAAACATGAAGGCAACCCATAATCAAGTGATTGGAATGTCCAGGAAGGTGAAGAAGACAAGTAGTAGGGTAGTTAAAAGATAATAATAAATCAACATCACGAGATACCGAACACAATCAACAAGTATGTAAATATTTAGCCAAATCATTAAGACCTATGTTATTAATAAGCCTTCAATTAACTAGGAAACCGTTGTAGATCATTGGATGACTTCGCCTTTTTACAGGGCCGTTGGCACTTTCTTTAGGAGTTTGATTTAGACTTACAAATTACGACAGGATGTTTTTAGATCATGCATATAAAGATCAAGCTCAGCTTCATCTAAACCCACCTCCGAGACTTCACAAACCAGATAAGATACAAACTGACCATTATATGTGGCATCTGCCTCCTCCTCATCTAGTTGTGTGATGGAAAACTTACTCGAAAACTTAGGAGCTAGACGGTTGAGCTCCGTATGTTTAAGAGCGCTTGCCGATAAATTAATTTCATTTCCATTTCTTTCCGTCCTACTACCAATGCTATTAAAGTTCAAAATTATACGTGAAGCGGTAAAAGAAAGAAAGACCTAGGTCCTAGATGACGGGGAAATACATGTCGAAGAGTCGAGGTTGCGCGCCGCCTTACGGCGCATCAGTTTCACCTTGGTGTGAGACAAAGCCGTCCGCAGCCACCACATGGTGGCCACTACGTCTAGTTGGTGTCAAGATGGAAAGAGTAGATGACGATGGCGTACCAAGCGGAGAGGGAGGTTGTAGACACATACTTGTAGACATTCACACTTCTTCGTATAAAATTTCAAAATATTTGTTTAATGGTACCTTGGAGACCACCTAAAAGGGTGGTAACACTGATATTCCCTCTGCACAGAGGCTGATGCCTGTTTGGCGCCGCCGACTCGACCGGGGCCTGCCCTGCCACTGTCCCCTGGGCCGGCTCATCAGTCGGTGTGGCCGAAGTGCCAAACCATCAGGAGCAAGCACCAGGGCACAAAGGCTGGCATGCCTGCGCACCGAGCAAGGAGCAGCTCCAGGTTGCAAACTGTAGCAATACGCCGACGAGGTCTTAGTCTGACGGATAGTGCAGCACTCGAAGCCTCACAGAGCCATCCATCCTCCATACCCCGCGGCGTCTAACAGGTTCGGTTAAGCTGAGTGACGACAGCAATGACCCGGTTTCCATATCCAGACGAGCTAAGCCAAGTAGACGCGACGGCCGTGTTCCTCTAAACTGACGACCTCTGAGTTTAGGTGTTAACATTCCCATATTCAGAACACTGATGATCGGCATTACAATTCTGAATTTCTGATCCATTCCATGGATTACATTTGCAGGGCTACATCCTGCTAGCAGTCCAAGCGCACGTCCCATCCCTGCACCCGCCGCCGTGCAGCCCCACAGGCGCGCAGACCTGCGAGCCGGTCAGCGGCACCAACCTGAGCCTGCTCCTCCTGGGCCTCTACCTGATCCCCATCGGCGACGGCGCGGCGCGCGCGTGCCTTCCGGCGCTGGGAGGCGACCAGTTCGACACCGCCGACCCCGTCGAGAAGCGGCAGGGGACGAGCTTCTTCAACTGGTACACCTTCGCCGTTTCCACGGGCGGGTTCGTCGGCCTGGTGCTCATCGTGTGGGTGGAGAATAAAAAGGGATGGGACCTCGGCTTCACCGTGTGCGCTCTCTGCGTGCTGCTGGGGATGCTCATATGGATCGCCGGCTTCCCCTTCTACCGGAATCAGATGCCCGGTGGAAGCGCCATCACAAGGATCCTGCAGGTATGTTTGTTTATCCAGACTTCAGTCTTGCGAATCCCTTGTGCAAATAATAATCGGACCACATTCCTGGCATCAGGTTCTGGTGGTGTCTTACAAGAAAAGAAAAGTTCAGTTGCCTGAGAACGCGAACGAACTGAAGCAAATGGACAATGATGATCACAAGGTCGTTGAAGATTTGCAAAGGACGGAGGGGTTTCGGTGAGTGGAAATCTAAACATTAATTATACACATCCTCTCAAATCGAACATATTGCTACAGGTAAAAAAAAAAGAAGCTTTATCCGACATTTCTTCAGGTGCCTCGAGAAATCTACAGTAGACACCGGGGAGACAGGGTCGTGGTCGCTCTGCACCGTAACCCAGGTGGAGGAGACCAAGATCGTTCTCCGCATGGTGCCAATCTTCCTCAGCTCCATCCTCGGGTACATCCCGGTGCCGCTGATCCTCAACTTCACGGTGCAGCAGGGAAACACCATGGACACCAAGCTGGGCAGCATCCACATCTCCCCAGCCACGCTCTTCGTCATCCCGACCGTCTTCCAGATGGTGATCCTGGTCCTCTACGACCGGTTCATCGTCCCCTTCCTCCGAAGGATCACCGGGTACGTCGGCGGCGTCACGCACCTCCAGCGGATCGGAATCGGGTTCCTCTCAGCCACCCTGGCCACCGGCGTCGCCGCACTAGTGGAGGCGAAGAGGAAGAGAGTGGCAGAGGAGAACGGTCTCATGGACGAGACCACTGGGATTCCGATGTCCGTCTTCTGGTTAACTATACAGTTCTTCCTCCTCGGGGTGGTGGACGTCACATCCTTCGTGGGGCTCCTCGAGTTCTTCTACAGCGAGGCGTCCATGGGAATGAAGTCAGTTGGGAGCTCCATCTTCTACTGCATCCTCGGGGTGTCAGGTTGGCTGGGGAGCCTGCTGATCCAGGTGGCGAACCGGGTCACGAGGCGTGGAGACGGGACCGGAGGGTGGCTGGATGGAACCAACCTCAACATGGGCAAGCTTGATAGGTTCTATTGGCTGCTGGCTGTTATGGAGCTGCTGTCGCTCTTCATCTACATGTTTTCGCTAGGAGGTATGTCTACAGGAATGACCAAAGGGTTGTGGAGGCAGAACATACGAATGCTCCATTACAAGGGGCTGCGGGTGTTCTGATTATCTAGATGTATCTATATGCTACCAGACTAGAATCGTAAACGTCATTTGTAATGCAAAACTACTGCCCACACTACCTACCCACACAGTGCATTGGCTGGATGCAACACGAGGGCATCCCAGTTGTCACCCATTTTAGTATTATTCTCGCCCAAACACGCTTAACTTCGGAATTCTGATATGATCCGGTGCTTTAGTGCTGGTATGATTGCGTCCGACATGTTTTCACTCCTCCAGTTTACCGTTGTCACCCTGATTTTACCATTACTACACAGCGACATTACCAGAAGGAAAGCAAGAGTGGCATCACGCACCGACCGGGCCTCGTCGTCATCGCGTGACGCAAAAAGGAGGGATGCAACACGAGGACTTCTCAAGAGGTCACACATCCTATGATTGCGTCCGACATGTTTTCACTCCTCCAGTTTACCGTTGTCACCCCGATTTTACCATCACTACACGACGACATTACCAGAAGGCAAGCATGAGTGGCCGCAAAAAAATGTCATGCACCGACCGGGCCTCGTCGTCGTCGTCGCGTGACGAAAAAAGGAGGATGCAACACGAAGACTTCTTAGGAACTCTCTCATCCTAGTACTACTCTCGTCCAGATCTGGTGCTTTAGTGCTGTTATGATCGCATCCGACATGTTTCCGCTCCGTTGTCCCCTTATCCGTTCTCCGCCCCAGCTTACATCCGCCATTCATTTTACCACGACAACCCATATTACCACAAGGATACCTTATGTAACATCTTACTCTGACACTTTACTATGTCCGCCCTAGCTTACATTTGCCCCGACTAAGGAGAGTTGTCGCCTGTCGCCTCTGCTTCCTCAGCATCGTAACAGGTCAAGTTGATAGCTTAAAACGATCAGTTTTTAGGCATCAATTTAATTTTGGTACCAGTTTTGGTCTGGATCACAAAAACCTGCCGGATTTTTTTGAAACTTTCACAAATAACCTAAATCTGACTCTGATGAAGAATTGACACCGAAACTGACGGTAGTCCCCACATATCAGTCGAATAAAGACATAAAATATCTGAGAAAGAAATTATTGGGTGAGGTGGACCGTTGGTCCCACTTGTCAGTCCAGTAAAATATCAAAATATCTAAATAAAGTAGAAAAGTAATTGCCCACAGCAGGAACTGCCCGCTGTCGCCGACGACAACCGAATCGGCGGCGGCAGACGGGGAACAGGGCGATGGCGAGCTTACCCACGGCCAGGAACGTTCTTGGGGGGCTTCGTGCGTGCTCCGCTCCTCGCGATTGAAACCAAAAACTCTAACAGGTTGGGATATGCTCAGCCATGGCGAGAATCACCGCGGGTCGGGATTTTCCTTACCCCATTTCATATAAAACCCCATTCCGTTTTGACGTATCAACGCAGAGACAAGCGCCTCAATTCCTCTGGCTGGGATTCAACTCAGAATAGCTGCGTTATATTCTCTCTAGATCTCCCTCGACTGCTTACGTGATACGATTGGAAACTTTACGAATCTTCCCTTTGCGGTGTTCTAGTCTTCTAGATGGCTTAACTAAACAGTACTCCTTGTGCTTCTGAACTATCTCAGTAAACAGCCTACTTGAGTATAAGGATGTTATTCTTTAATCACAGGGCGGCGCTATTTGTGGACATATAGTTTTCAAATCATACAATGGATAAAATAGCAGTGTCTGCACTAGTAGGTTAAACAGTTTAAACTTAATAGATCCACATTAGTTATTTCACCATATCTGTTATGTGCACGTGTCTTGTAGGTAAAGAGGCATCTAGATGATAATTTAACCACCGACTGCGGTCGACTTCCTTTGGTATATATGCAAATGCCATCAACCCTGTATACCCATGCTTGTCTGTTAACCGACCGCAAAAGAATACCGGTTAGGCATTCACACATTCATCCTTATTAATTCTTGATTCAATATTTTAACTATTATTGCTTTAATCCACGTAGAAGACTTAATTATGTGACGGCAGTGGCTCTGCAAGGCTTCTTGAGGGGAGGAGGAAGCGGCGGACAGCCCGGACGCCGTCGCAAGGACCGGCGCAGGAGCTAAAGCTGCGACCACCACGTACATGAATGATCTTATGTCGACGAAATATGCCATCAAGTACTGGAATGCACATGTCTGGATTACTGAGACATGGTAGACCACAATACATCTTGTCAACAGTTTATTCGTGTATCCTTGGTTGATTTTCTTAGCATGCTCATCATATCTGCTACAATCTCCGTAGTTTAAGCTACTTTACAATTACATGCATGGAGTGCCGAACCAAATGCTGTGGCCACATTATCTGGAAAAAGAGAATGTGATGGTACGTGTGACTTGGAGTCATGTCTCTTATGTCACAACTAATTGAACAAAGAGTGACAAAACGAAGGCTCACACCTACTAAGGGCATGTACAACGCTGATCGCTTAGATAGGCGCTTAAGCGAAATAAAATAATTACTACAAAATTTGATTAAGAGCTAAGCGCCCTACCTGGCAACGCCGAACGCTTAAAGAAGTACTAAAAGCAATCGCTAGCGCCTAGACGTTCCAACGCGAGACGCTTGCTGCCGGCCTACCAAAACCTGTCTCGTACGAATCTCTAGTTTATTTTCTAGCGCCTGGGCTAGCGGCCGCCGCTAGTCAATCCAGCCCATGCAAATCAAAGTAGTCCAAGCGCCCGACGCGAAAAGATGCGTCGACGCCAGGTAAAATCCCTCGCTCCGCCGGGAATTGATCGTAACTACCGGGAATTTCTTCCTAGCGTCGGCCTAAGCACCTACCGATGTACGTGCCCTAATATGCTTAATTAATATCTTCCATGAGGCAACAGTTACTACTCCACCACTCATCTAGCCTATAGCTTGCTGCTCATTTCAACTAGCACACGCGGCGGTGCTTGATGGGGCCAACTCTTAATAAACCCCTTAAAGTTAGCTCACTTTTACACAATAATATGCGCCATATGCATCAAAATGGTCCAGATTTAGAGAATCTGTGACAACCTAGCCTAAAGATTTATTCACAGACGAAAGAGAGCAAATGATCTATGCGCCCGCACTAACCCCTGAAGCATGGAGAAGGAGCTAGATAACCTATTGCACCACCCAAATACATTGTTATATGTCCTAGAACATATTCCGAAATTCCTTAGAAATTTGGCCTCCGGCTAGCTAGAGGTCCGGATGTCTTGATCATCCATCTCTATAAATAGCCCCCTTCTCTTCCACATCTTATCAGGCCCTAACTGTAAGCCACATTCGAGCTCTCGTCCTATCCTACCTCATCAAGCTCTAGTAGTGTCCCTTTCTTACCAATCATGTCGATGACAAATATGTCTAGGGACCCGCTAGTCGTGGGGCACATTGTTGGGGATATTGTGGATCCTTTCATGACGACCGCATCGCTAAGGATCTTCTTCAACAACAAGGAAATGACCAACGGGTCTGAGCTCAAACCTTCTCAAGTGTTCACCGTTCCAAGAGTTTATATTGGCGGGCGAGATATGAGGAATCTCTACACGCTTGTAAGTGTGGATGCATGATAATCATATATTATGTTTTAATAAACTTCACGTAAGATGCATTATTTGGAGCACAACTAAATTATAGTTAGTCTATTACTTCCTAGGTTTGCATAACTCAACCCATAAAATTGTGGATATGTCTGATGTGTTTGTTGTCGTTAATGATTGTGCATGGAGAATCAAGAGCATAGTACTCCCTCTGTTCACAAATAGGCCTGGAATTCGAGCGGAGCCGAGCAGGCTCGTCTCGATTCGTTAAAACTAGGTCAACTAACGAGTCAGATCGGCTCGACTCGTTTAACAAACAAACGAGTCAGAATTGAAACTCTGCTCGACTCACTGAACTCGCGAGTTTGCTCGTTTAACTCGTTCAGCTCGGTAAAACTGTTAACATGCATTATAATCCATTTTATATATAATTGTTTCTAAATATTTGGGCATGTATGACAACAATCAATGACAATATGACACTATCAAGTAATATCTGAATGTTAAACTATAATAATCAGCAAAAATCTGTTTACAAAGATAAGAATACATGTAACGATTTTTTTTACCGAGTTAAATGAGCTAAGCGAGTAGCTCGGAACTCGACTCGTTTAACTCGAACTCGTTTACCGTTTAAAATGAAAACTCAGCTCGGCTCGTTTAGCAACGAGTTCGAGCCAAGCCGAGTCGACTTCCGAGCTACTCGTGAGTTTCGAGTTTTAATTCCAGCCCTATCCACAAATACATGGCACACACATTCTTCGAGGTTCAACTTTGACCATCATTTTGGTAAAAAAAGAGAGGGTTGTGTCATAGAAAAATCATACCATGGAATTCAAATGGTATAACTTCTATGAGTTTTTTCTCATAGATAAGTGATTGAATTGATGGTCAAAGTTGAATCATTTAAAATTAGGACGTCATGTAATTGTGGGCAAGGGAGTATATGATAGCCCTAGATATATCGGAAATCAGTTTTGGGTCATACAACCATGATCCCCTACCCAAAAATCGAATTTCAAAATGTCAAAAAAATTCGGGTGTACATATGAACATTCTATGTTGGGTATAAAAAAGTTTCGCGAAGAAAAGACTTTTCTTTGGCCGATGTAAAAATACAAATACACGGTTTCCCAAAATGTCTTTTCTTCACGATTTTTTTTGTGTGAACATAGAATGTTCATATGTACAACCAAAAAAATTATTATTTTTTGACATTTTGAAATTCAGTTAAAATGCATTTTACACAATAGGTGCATCTAGACCCATGACCCAAAACACTGTGTCCTACATATATGATTTTTCATTCTATATAATTGTTGAATGGGATATAACGATCACAAATGCATGTATTGACCTATCTTGTTTCCAGGTGATGGTGGATCCGGATTCACCTAGTCCCAGCAACCCTACTAAAAGAGAGAACCTTCATTGGTAAGCTCCTCTATGTAGCTTTTGGCCACGTGGCTGTGGAAATCACCACGCAGTTTTGGGCCAGTGCAAGTTCACTTTACATGCATGCATGCCATCGGGAATGTTTCTCTTTGTGGTTGATTAGAGGAGCATATTATTAATAATCACTATCGTCCCAAGACAGTAATAATAATCACTTTCTCATGCATATATAGGTTGGTGACAGACATACCAGAGACTACTGATGCAAGTTTTGGTAAGTGATTTAGCTCTCTCACTGCAGTTCCATGATTAATTTTAATACATTGTTAGTTTGGTCTTAAGTTCAAGTTGCTCGAGTTAATTAACATTTTAAGTTTCGGCGCCCGCAAAGCAAAAGACACCGTCAGGGTTTCGATGCTAAACACACATAAATAAACATGTTGTTAGGATCTCTTTCAAAGAGAACATGATTCTAATTTGACCTTAAGCTTCCGTGAAATGTGGGTCCATTACAATTTTTAGGTTTGGATTATCCAAAAGGCATAATTACTGAGAGCAATGTCAGCAGGATATGCATTTTTTAGGACAGTGTCAAAAGAATATGTACAGTATCGAGAAACTTTACATGCATCTAAAAATCTCTAACAAAAATAGATTTTCAGCTCAGCTTGTACAAACAACATTTGATCCCATAAAAGGGGACAACATTTTTAGCCACGACACTTCTTAAGGATCAGAGGGAGTAGTAGAAATGTTCAATCCGGTTATGTGGTTGCACTGTGCCAAATGGAACACATGTTTAGGGTATGAATATGTACATAAAAGAACAGACTCATGTATTGTACTTCCATTAACTTGTTTACAATTTATGCAACAGGGAATGAAATAGTCACCTATGAGAGCCCACGTCCAACTGCAGGAATCCATCGTTTCGTGTTCATCCTGTTTAGGCAGTCAATCAGGCAGGCTACCTCTGCACCAGGGTGGAGAGAGAACTTCTGCACAAGGGATTTCACCGCGATCTACAATCTCGGACCGCCTGTCGCTGGAATGTACTTTAACTGCCAAAGAGAGAATGGCTGTGGTGGTAGAAGGTACATCAGGTAATATAGTTGGGGGTAATTATATAGTGGTTTCCTCGTGTGTGTTTCGTTGTGTGTGTCTCTGAAGGTAAAATGGTAGTTGAGAGATGAGTATATTCCTGCAGCATAACATATGAGCTTGGATATATTGATGTGTGTTGCGTATGTGATTCTGTTGTGTGGGCATTGCATGCTAGCACAAATATAAGAACTATATATACAGTACAAAAATGCAGTGCATGCGTCTCAATTTCCCTTAGCTCTGATTCCAATGGAGTAGGGCTGAGTTAATAATATTTCAGATGATGTAGTTGTGATGATGAAAGAAAAACGATTGACTTTACCTAGCATTGTAGTATCAAGCTAGATATATGTTACCGTCGTAGGTGCTAAATTGATTTACCGAGAACCAAGCAATCGCAGCACGATGACGACACCGAGATTTGGTAACACAGTTCGGCGAACTCGCCTACATCTGCGGGGCATGACTACGGGCGCTCTTCCCCTCTGATACCGCAACACCTGGCCGCCCTAGGCGCCGGCACAAGCCGCCGGCTCCCCCTGCGTGCCTGTTGCTATCAAGTCGTCATAGGTTACACGTGTGGTGCTCCCTCATTATATGGGAGACACAGGTTAAAAGAGTTCGACTCGAACACTACTCGTACCTATCCACACCTAATACAACTCCAAGTCCAAACGTAACCCAACACGTACACAATATTTGGCACAAATACAACAATATATATGTGCTTTTCTCATGGAGTTCCCTAAACTCTTGCTCATCTATTTCATTATAACTAGTCATCAACTCATGCATCCAGATGAGCTACATATGGAACATATTCCATATGGACGTTCAATATATGGTGCACATCAAATTGAGGAGTTCACATATCTTTACCTTGTTTACTCTAGTATGAGGCTTTGTGCCAACATTAAAATTACTCCCTTTTATCAATCATTCGTTATGATTTCACATAGTAACTCCCTATTATTTTTATACATGCAATGAGAGACATTGAATTGGAGGATTTCCAAAATGAATCATACAAGATTATTCTTGAACGCTACATGATTGAAAAACTAATTGACACCAAACAATGTTACACTAGTAGAGAACAGGCCTTTCGTCCGGGCCATTAGTCCCGGCCGCGGCCTGGGCCGTGACTAATGGTCCGGACACGTCGCACCGAAAACGTTTCGGCGTACGGCACCCAATAGTCCCGGCTCGTTAGGGCCCAATAGTCCCGGTTTGAGATACAAACCGAGACTAAAGGGGTCTACGGCCTGGTGCCCCCCTTTAGTCCCGGTTTGTATCTCAAACCGGGACTAATGGTCTGGCCCTATATATATGGCAGCCCCTCTCCCCTCTCTCTTGTTTTTTTCCTGGTGGGAGGTGGTGTAGGTTTGTGCTAGTTTTTTTTCTTCATATGCACTAGAGGTGTTCGGTGAAATGCCTGTTAGAGCGATGCCACTTGAGTTCACACAAGACAAACATGATATGAGGTGCCCGAGCCACACTTAAGCTTCCTCCTCTTTGTTTCCAAGTGTCCTAAAAGGTTAGCAACTATTTTCTCGTTTAGACCGCGCGGTACTAATTTTAGTATCGTGATTGCGTTTGATATATAGTTCTATGATGCAGAAGAGCCATCCATGGATGTACGGTGATCGACGCTCTGCCGCTTACAGAGAAGGCGTGCGTTCTTTTCGCCTTGCGGCCGAGGCGAACAAGCGGCGGGATGGCTTTATGATTTGTCCATGTGTTGAATGTCGGAATGAGAAGGATCACACTTCCTCAAGAGTCATTCAGAGCCACCTGCTTCGGTCCGGCTTCATGTCCGGCTATAATGTTTGGACCAAGCACAGAGACAGAGGGGTTATGATGGAAGACGGTGATGAAGAAGAGAACGATGATGACAACTACCGATCTATGTTCCCTGAATACGCTGATACCGAAATGGAAGACAATGAAGAAGAAGAGGGTGAAGAACGGGCACCAGATGAGCCCGCTGATGATCTTGGTCGGGTCATTTCTGATGCAAGGCGAGGCTGCGACACAGAAAAGGAGAGGTTGCAGTTCGAGCAGATGTTACAGGACCACAACAAATTGTTGTACCCAACATGTGAAGATGGCCAGAAGAAGCTGGGTAGCACACTGGAATTGCTGAACTGGAAGGCAGCGACCGGTGTGACTGGCTCGTTATTTGAAAAGTTGCTGGTACTAATGAAGAAGATGCTTCCAAGAAAGAACGAATTGCCCGCCAGCACGTACGAAGCAAAGAAGCTTGTCTGCCCTCTAGGATTAGACGTGCAGAAGATACATGCATGCCCTAATGACTGCATCCTCTACCGCGGTGAGAAGTACGAGAATATGGATAAATGCCGGTATGCACTGCATTGCGGTATAAGATCAGAAAAGATGACCATGGTGATATTGAGGGCGAGCCACCCAGGAAGAGGGTTCCTGCCAAGGTGATGTGGTATGCTCTTATAATACCACGGTTGAAACGCTTGTTCAGAAACAAAGAGCATGCCAAGTTGTTGCGATGACACATGGAAGACCGTAAGAAAGACAACAAGTTGAGGCACCCCGCTGATGGTCGGCAGTGGAGAAAAATCGAGAGAGAGTTCGGGGACTTTTGGGGAGCAGAGCTGCAGTCACAGCACCTGGCCCGTGACTCTATGTATCTACAACCTTCCTCCTTGGTTGTGCATGAAGTGGAAGTTCATTATGATGCCAGTGCTCATCCAAGGCCCGAAGCAACCCGGCAACGACATTGATGTGTACCTAAGGCCATTAGTCGATGAACTTTTGCAGTTGTGGGCCAAACCAGGTGTAAGTGTGTGGGATAAGCACAAACATGAGACATTTGACCTACGAGCGTTGCTTTTCATAACCATCAACGATTGGCCTGCTCTTAGTAACATTTCAGGACAGACGAACAAGGGATACAATGCATGCACGCACTGTTTGGATCGGACATAAAGTATATATCTGGACAAATGTAGGAAGAATGTGTACTCGTACAATCGTCGTTTTCCTCCGCCCAAGCATCCCTTAAGGCAAAAAGGCAAGCATTTCAATGGCAAGGCAGAAACCCGGACGAAGCCTGTCACCCGTACTGGTGCTGAAGTATTTGGTATGGTCAAGGATTTAAAAGTAATCTTTGGAAAGGGTCCTGGCAGCCAACCTGTTCCGAACGGCGCTGATAAGCGCGCACCCATGTGGAAGAAGAAATCTATATTTTGAGAGCTACCCTATTGGGAAGTCCATGAGGTCCGCTCCGCAATCGATGTGATGCACCTAACGAAGAATCTTTGCGTGAATATTCTAGGCTTCCTGGGCTTGTATGGGAAGTAAAAAGATACACCGGAAGCACGGGAGGACCAGGAACGTCATAAAGGACGAGACGGCATGCATCCATGGCAGTTTCAAGGGCCTGCCAGCTACGCTCTTACCAAGGAAGAGAAGGAAATCTTTTTTGAACTCCTTTTCAGTATCAAGGTCCCGTCTGGCTTCTCGTCGAATATAAAGGGAATAGTAAATATGAAAGAGAAAAAATTCCAAAACCTAAAGTCTCATGACTGCCACGTGCTTATGACGCAATTGCTTCCGGTTGCATTGAGGAGAATTCTAGCGGAAAATGTTCGACTGGCCATTGTGAAGGTATGTGCATTCCTCAATGCAATTTCTCAGAAGGTACTCGATCGAGAAAGTCTATCAGGGTTACAGATTGATGTGGTCCAATGTTTGGTCAGCTTCGAGTTGTTGTTCCCGCCATCCTTCTTCAATATTATGACGCACCTCCTAGTTCACCTAGTCGAAGAGATTAGAATTCTCAGTCCTGTGTTTCTACACAATATGTTCCCCTTCGAGAGGTTCATGGGAGTCTTAAAGAAATATGTTCGTAACCGCGCTAGGCCAGAAGGAAGCATCTCCAAGGGCTATGAAACAGAGGAGGTCATTGAGTTTTGTGTTGACTTTCTTCCTGGCCTTAAGCCGATTGGTGTTCCTGAATCTCGGTATGAGGGGAGGCTGACTGGAAAAGGCACACTAGGAAGGAAAGCAACGGTATGTAGGGACGGGCATTCTTTCACTCAAGCACACTACACAGTTCTACACAATTCCACCGTGGTGGCTCCGTATATCGAGAGACACAAGAATATTCTATGCTCCGAAAACCCGGGGAAGGTTGACTCCTGGATTAAAGGGGAACACGAGAAGACTTTCGGCAGTTGGTTGCAGACACATCTCATGAATAACACCATTGTTGGAGATCAGCTGTACTTGTTGGCCAGGTGTCCATCTTCGACTATATGTACTTTCCAAGGGTACGAGATAAATGGGAATACATTTTACACGATCGCCCAAGATAAAAAGAGCACCAACCAAAACAGTGGTGTCCGCTTTGATGAAACAGACGACAATGGGCAGAAGGACACATATTATGGGTACATAGAGGAGATATGGGAACTTGACTATGGACCTACTTTTAAGGTCCCTTTATTTCGGTGCAAATGGGTCAACCTGACAGCTAGCGGGGTAAAGGTAGACCCGCAGTACGGAATGACAACAGTGGATCTCAAGAATCTTGGGTACCACACCGAACCATTCGTCCTAGCCAATGATGTGGCTCAGGTTTTCTATGTGAAGGAAATGTCTACCAAACCGAAAAAATAAAAGTTAAGCAAAAGAATACATCGTCCGATGAGCCAAAGCGCCACATAGTTATTTCAGGGAAAAGAAACATCGTGTGAGTGGATGACAAGACAGACATGTCAGAAGATTATAATAAGTTTCATGAAATTCCGCCCTTCACAGTGAAAACTGACCCAAGCATCCTGTTAAATGATGAAGATTCTCCATGGCTACGGCTCAGAAGAAAACAGAAACAAGAGATAGGGATGTTGGTGATGTGTAATAATGTATTAAACCTTTTATGTAATGCATTCTATGTGTCGTGGGGTAATCACGGCAGATGCCATACGGGGTGGCTTAACTCGGGTGTGAGCCAGGCGACGTAGGATTCACAGAGAGGTAGCACACGCAGAGTTTACCCAGGTTCGGCCCCTCTGTATGAGGTAAAGACCTACTCATGCTTGTATGTATTTGGATCTGAATGGGGTGTACAATGGTGTGCGCACCAGAGCTTGCGGGTACTCTGGAGGCTGTGGAATGAGATGAGTCTGCCTCTAGGGTTGCTCCTTGCCGGCTTTATGTAGGGAGCCGGCTAGGGTTTACAGGGAATGATGGGTTCTGCTGGCGGCGCTAGCTATCCTGCCTACAAGTGCGGCTTCGTGGAGCGCACTCTTCGGGATACACAATCGCAGACTGATTCGAAGATATCTGCTGCCGCCTCCCCGAGCCGTCATACCGGGATCCTCGGGGACACGGTATCCTGGAAGATGTACACCGGGTGGGCTTTGGGCCACCCGGCCTTGAAGGCCGACTCGGTCCTGGACCGACCCGGTTGGGCATCCCCCCATCATTAGCCCCCGAGTTCGTCAGGGACTCGTCTCCGGCTTGGTCTTCGTCTTGCGAACTGCCGGGTCGTGTCGTTGAACGAACTGAAACAGAGAAAAAGAAACAACGGCTCGGAGTGGTGGATTTTGGCTTTTAACGTCCGGTCTAAATCAAGTTTTTGTTTGATGCTGGCTTGTGCCCGTCGGGACGTTCGCCATTCCGACTCGCCTCTATGCGGGTTGTGTCCTTGTCTTCTCCGTCTGACGTCACGGCATCTTTGACCGCTTGTCCTGTAGTGTTTGTCTGTCTGATGCCGAGTCGACTGATGGGACTTGACGGCGCATCGACTGCCTCCACCTCGGGATGGAGCAAGGGTAATGATGATGTCTTTTGACCCGCACGCGCCTGATCCATCGGTCCGAAACGTCGTGACAGGGTGACGTGGCCAAATCTGAGCCGCGTTTTTCGGCACGCTTCCGTGGAAACCGAGGCGTCGTGTGGGAACCGAGGCGTCGTGCGACGTGGCGATAGTGGACGACGTGGGCGGCGCCATTTACTGCGGTAACGGCTCCACTCACTGTGCCTATTAAAGCGGCAAGGGAGCGCGGCTGGTGAGTTCACTCTCCTCTTCTTCCTCGCGCTCGCCGTTTCTCCTCCAAACAGTTCGCGCCCGAGCTCTTCGCCGCACCGCCACCGCAGCCATTGGTCATTCCTGCTCCTCCCCCTCTCTTCCGGCCAAGATGGTGGCGCCCAAGAACAAGTGGGAGAGGTCGTCGGTGACGATGCAGGCGTTGGAGCAAGCCGCCAACGAGGGTTTGTTGCCGCCGGCGTCGGAGCGTCGGTGGCGCATCGCCTCCGCGGATCCACGCCCGCGGCCGTCGCCGGGCGAGTTCGTCGCCTTCCTCGCGTTCCTCGAGCGCGGGCTGGGCTTCCCCACGTCGGAGTTCTTCCGGCGATTCCTGGACTTCTACGGGCTTCAGGTACATGACCTGACGCCCAACTCGATCCTCCACCTCGCCTGCTTCGTTACCCTGTGCGAGGGCTACTTCGGGTGCGCCCCGTTCTTCCCGTGTGGCTGTGGATCTTCCACGGCAAGCTGGGGAAGGGCGGTGACATGGCGCCTGCGGCGGCCTCAACTTCCAAGTCCGCGGCGACGTCGACTACCTGGATCTCGGCCTCCCCTCCAAAGTGTATTGGAGGAAGTCGGGCTTCTACATGCGGGAGCCGGCGCCTGACGGCGAGATCGGGATTCCTGCTTCTCGCCATCGCCGAGCCGGCCTCGCAATCTTCAGGAGCTGCCGCGCGACGCCGACTTGCCCATGGTGCGCCGGCTGATGGCGCGGCTCAGGAGCTGAAGAAAGGGGGCTGACGGGTCTGAACCTCATCGCCACCTGGGTGAAGAGGAAGATCGCGCCTCTGCAGCACCGGCCCTCGCTGATCTGCGAGTACGGGGACGAAGGACCCGCAGCGCCATGACCCGACATTGTTCGAGTCGGTAGAGCAATTCACGCTGCGGATGAAGCGTATCACGGTCCACCCGGCTCCCGAGTGGATCGTGGGCGGCTTGGAGGCCTTCTCCGCCAAGCATCCGGCTCCTGAGGTGAGTCCCTTTGCTTGACGATTCGAAGTACTTTCCTTTTCTTGGTCTTTTTATACCGATCCTTCCTGCTCGTCGAATTCAGGAGTTTCGATCGCTTGTTGGGCTGCCTCCGACCCGCGGAGACGCTCCCACGGTGCTTGCCGGCCCCAACGACGTCGTCGAGCGCGACTCCGACGACGAAGCCGACAGCGCCACCATGGCCAACGAGGCCGCCTTCTCCTCCCGCCAACCGATCCCCATCCTGTCTGAGGATGAGGAGGAAGGAGAAGAAGGAAGAGAAGAACGCGCCGGGTCCAAGAACCCGGCGCCTGCTGAAGATGATGATGAAGATGATCAGCCGCTCCGCATCCGGCGGAGGCGTAGGCCTGCGGCTGAGGACGCCGGGCCCAACTCCAAGCGCTCCAAGTCGGCGAACTCGACGCCGCCGCCACCGGAGCGATCGGCTGGGGCTGCCGTGCAGCGCACCGTCGTTGCCGAGCGGAGGCAGAAGGCCTTGCGGGACATCCCTGCGAGGGCCCGCGCCGACTCGCCTCCTGCGCCTCGCTTCCGAGGGGTTCGGACCTCGACTCTCCACCTGCGGGTGACAGGTCTGCTGCTGATCCTCATCCGAAGTTCCGTTGGAGCGCTATCTTGAGTTTGACCC
The DNA here is from genome assembly GCA_947311845.1 of Poa pratensis. Taxonomy (NCBI): domain Eukaryota; kingdom Viridiplantae; phylum Streptophyta; class Magnoliopsida; order Poales; family Poaceae; genus Poa; species Poa pratensis. Next base: position 67,622,229 of record CAMZMU010000020.1, read on the forward strand.
GTGCGAGTGTCGCAGGGCTGAGGACGCGTCCCTCAGCGACATGGAGGACGCGCTGGAGAGCGACTCCCAGCGGGCGGAGCCCGCTGCGCACGTCACGGAGCCGACACGAGAGCGCCGACTCCTCCGCCTTCCGCCGGCGGAGGCGACGAAGTTATTGTGCCCCCTCGACCCGAGGGGGCCACTATTGATGACACCGTGCCGGCTGGCACAGGGGACCCACGCCTGTGCCAGAGACGGCGCTGATGGTGACGGCGACTCGCGCCGCCGCGACGGCTTCCTCATCGGGTGGGCTGACTGCCCAGCCCCCGAGCTCCGTCCCGGGTGCGTCTGCCCGGCCTGACTTCCGAGCCGCCATCCAAACAGCGATGGATGCGCACCAGGTACGTAGAATCTTTCTTGCACCTGTTGCGTCCGTAGCGTATATGTAGCCCCCAAGGCCCGAGTCGTGTTCGTAGAAAGCGGCTTGGGTCTTCATAGTTTTCTGGATGCGATGTTTGGCGAATAGCGTAGTCCGGTTTGCCAATGTCGATGTAGAGGCAGGCCGGTGGCGGGTGTAGATGCATGCCACTCGGGCGTAGCCCCCGAGTTCCTGACTCGGCGTATTTTTTTTTTGTTGGGGCTAGCCCCCGGGTTAGCAAATGTTGGTGTAGAGGTAACCCGTGGCGTAGCCCCCATGCTTCCTGATTGATTGTCTTGTGAACTGCAGGAGCTGTCCTGGCTCCTCGAAGCCGAACAGCAGGAGACCCGCCGCCTGCAGGAGGAGCTGAAGAAGCGCGCGACGGCTTCATCTCCGTCGCTGAGCACCAGCAACTGCTGGCCGCGCAGGAGAGCCGGCACACGCAGGCGTTTGCCGCGGTGCAGGAATCCTGCGAGCGGCTCAGCAAGCAGAAGGAGGAGGCGGACGCCGCCCTCACCCAGGCGACCAAGGGGTACGGCGAGGACCTCGAGAAGCTCGAGCGCAAATCCGTCGAGGCCGAGCGCGAGATGAAGGAGCTGACCGAGCGGCTTGCCACCCTCGCCGTTGGCATCTGGGGTAAAGCTTCATGCGACTTGTCGTTTGTGCCTGCTTGACTTGTGGCCTTGTTGCTGATTTTTGTTTGTTGAACAGGCGAGGAGACGGCTGGCCTGACGTCTGCGGAGCATGTCCACCGGCTCGGTGTCTTCGCCCGTGACGTTCACGGCTTGGCCAGCAAGGTCGTCCAGATGCTGTCGCCCAAGGAAGGTGTCCCCGCACCCGTCTGCAAGGTCTTGCGGGTTCTGGAGCTGATGCCCCAGGTGATCACCTGGGTGCGGGAGTCGTCGCCCGAGCCGGCGCGTGCATTGCCTCGGGCTTGTGCGGGCCGGTACAGGCAGACGAACGTGGACAAGATCACGGCCAGCATCCCGACCGATAGCAGCGGCCGGGAGATCGATCTGCAGCCGGTGCTCGAGTACTGCGCCCCTTACGCCTGCCGGGCTGCCAAGATGGTCGACCACGACGACTTCGTCTTCGACGTGGTGCCTGAGGGCAACGACCTTGGCGAGGTGGCGGACAGGGAGCCGGCGTCGGAGTACCTTTTTGAAAGGGCTTCAGCTCTGCCACCGCCGGCTGCGACGAACGAGGCGTCGACGTCTTCTGCTCGGGCGGCTCCTCCGTCTTGAAGTTTGCTCCCCTGCTTTCAAAAGAGGGGTTATTTTGAAGTAGTTAGGGTTTGTCGCCTGCGGGCGAAAAATATTATGTAATGAAACAAGTATGATATGTGCCGGGTTGCGTTTCAGCGTGCGCCTCTGCGGCTTATTCTTTGTTTTGGCACTCCCATGCTTGTTTTTTGTGCGCTTTTCGTCACTTTGTTTGTTTTTCGCTTGTTTTGTAAGCTAGTCGATCGTGCGACCTCGCCAAGTGTGCTTCGCGTGATTTTTTCGTGACGCGCGCGGTACCCATGGTGACAAAGTCCGAGTGCGGCTTCATTGTCAAGTTAGGTTTGAACCGGCTGCACTACTTCTTCACTTTGTGCGGGTAGCTGACGACTTGGGAGAAAACAACAATTTTGTGATTTTGCTTCGTGAGCAGGGGGTCCAGTGGTGAGCCGCGCATCATGGCATCCGGCTCTCTTTGACAACCCATCAATCATATAACGTGTGAGTAGGAAGAATAAAGACTCGAAAGCATGATTGAATCGAAACGATAGCCCCCGAGCGTGCCGGGTGTATCGACTTTATTTCCTTGATTGATTACACAGCATTACAATGGATACTATGTATAATAGGGGCGAAGCAGGCTGATGTTCCATGGACGCTTGGTCTCCTCTTCCGACTTGGAGCTTTTGTTCGGCTCACGCAAGTCGACGAGGTGGTAGGAGCCGTTGCCCATCGCTTTGCTAACGACGAACGGTCCTTCCCATGGTGCCGAGAGCTTGTGCATCCCTTTCGACTTTTGGATGAGCCGAAGAACCAAGTCGCCTTCCTGGAAAGAGCGACTTCTAACCCGGCGGCTGTGATAGCGGCGCAGGCTTTGCTGATATATCGCCGTCCTGGAGAGTGCGAGTTCGCGAGCTTCTTCCAGGAGGTCGACGCCGACTAGGCGGGCTTCTTCATTTTCTTCCTCGTTGTAGAGGGCGACCCGAGGCGAGTCGTGCTCGAGGTCGGTCGGCATGACGGCTTCCGCCCCGTACACCATGAAGAATGGCGTGTAGCCGGTGGAACGGTTTGGAGTCGTTCTGATGCCCCAGAGTACGGCTGGTAGCTCGTCCAGCCAGCAACCCGGTGTTCGCTCCAGTGGGACTTGAAGTCGCGGCTTGATCCCGGCTAGCACTGTCTGGTTCATTCTTTCCGCCTGCCCGTTTGATTGCGGGTGGGCGACAGACGCCAAGTCGAGACGGATGCCTTTTTGTTTGCAGAAGGCCTTCATCTCTCCTTCAGCAAAATTTGTGCCGTTGTCAGTGATGATGCTGTGCGGGTAGCCAAATCGGAAGATGAGCTTCTGGAGGAACTTGGTTGCGGTCTTGCCGTCGAGTTTCTTGATAGGTTCAACTTCGACCCATTTGGTGAACTTGTCGACTGCGACGAGCAAATGTGTCATGCCACCACGAGCTGTTTTGAACTTGCCCACCATGTCTATTCCCCAGACTGCGAATGGCCATGTCAGAGGGATGGTCTTCAGAGCCGCGGCGGGTAGGTGATCCTGCCGGGCGTACTTCTGGCACCCGATGCACCGACGGACGATGTCGACTGCATCCTGATGTGCAGAGAGCCAGAAAAAACCGTGCCTGAACGCCTTGGCGACCAGGTTGCGAGCGCCGACTGGTGGCCGCAATCCCCGAGTGGATCTCATGAAGGATGCGCCTTCCCTCTTCCGGCTCGACGCAGCGGAGGAAAACTCCCGATGTGCTGCGTTTGTAGAGCTCGCTGTTGATGATGGCGTAAGCTGAGGCCCGGCGCACGACTCGCCGTGCTAGGACCTCGTCGGCTGGCAGCTTTTTGGTGGTGAGGAACTCGATGTAGGGTTCCCTCCAGTCGCTTGTTTCTTGGGTTACCGCCACCAGAATTGTATCTGATGATGGCGGGTTGGCGATGTCGACTTCGGCCGGCGGGCGTACCGACGGGTTTGTAGTGGTCGAGGAAGACGCCGGGTGGGACTCGGTCCCGCTTAGACCCGAAGCGAGAGAGTGCGTCAGCCGCCTCGTTCTTCCTCCGGTCGACGTGCTCCAGCTCCATGCCGGCGAAGTGGCCGCCGACTTGATCGACGAGCCGGCGGTAAGCCGCCATGTTGGGATCATTTGCATCCCAGGTCCCCATCGTTTGCTGAACGACGAGGTCGGAATCGCCATAACATTTGATACGGCTGACTCCCATCTCCTTGGCCACGCGTAGGCCATGTAGGAGGGCTTCGTACTCGGCGACGTTGTTGGTGCAGTGAAGTGTATCTGCAGCACATATCGCATCTTGTCGCCTTGGGGAGAAGTGAGGACGACTCCAGCCCCCGAGCCCTCATACATCTTTGACCCGTCAAAGAACAGGTCCATCTGCCGGCTTCATAGGTTGGAGCCGGCAACTGTGTCTCCATCCAGTCGACGAGGAAGTCGGATAGTGACTGCGACTTGATCGCAGTGCGGGCTGCGTAGCTGAGGCCGAAAGGCTGCAGCTCGGAGGCCCATTTGGCGACGCGCCCAGTTGCCTCTCTGTTGCGGATTATTTCAGCTAGGGAGATGAGCTGACCACCGTCATCGGGTGGCCCATGAAGTAGTGTCGCAATTTTCTTGAAGCAAAGAAAACACCGTATACAAGTTTTTGGTAATGCGGGTAACGTTGCTTCGAATCCGTCAGGACTTCGCTGACGTAGTAAACTGGCCGCTGGACCAGTTGCTCGTGGCCTTCCTCCTTGCGCTCGACGACGACCACCGCGCTGACGACTCGGTTGGTCGCGGCGATGTAGAGGAGCATCGGCTCCTTTTCCAGTGGAGATGCGAGGATCGGCGCCTCGGCCAACGTCTTCTTGAGTGCCGTCAAGGCGGCGTCTGCCTCGTCGTTCCAGGTGAACGTGTCCGACTTCTTGAGGAGCCGGTACAAGGGCATGGCCTTCTCGCCGAGTCGTGAGATGAAACGGCTGAGGGCAGCGACACAGCCTGTGAGCCGCTGCACGTCCCGGAGGTTCTCCGGCTTCTTCAGAGCTTCGATCGCCTTGATCTTCTCTGGGTTGGCTTCGATGCCTCGCTCGGAGACGATGAAGCCCAGGAGCTTGCCCGCGGGTACGCCGAAGACGCATTTTTCCGGGTTGAGCTTTATCCTGTACTTGCGGAGGTTGGTGAATGTCTCCGTGAGGTCGGCAATCAGGTCCGTCTTCAGCTTGGACTTGACGACGATGTCGTCCACTATGCGTGGACGTTGCGGCCGATCTGCTCGTGCAAGCAGTTCTGTATGCACCGCTGGTAAGTCGCTCCGGCATTTTTCAAGCCGAAGGGCATGGAGACGTAACAAAACGCGCCATAGGGCGTGATGAAAGACGTCTTTCCTGGTCTTCGGGCGCCATCTTGATCTGGTGGTACCCGGAGTAGGCGTCGAGGAAGCATAGCGCCTCGCACCCTGCCGTCGAGTCGATCAGCTGATCGATGCGAGGCAATGCGAATGGATCCTTGGGACAGGCTTTGTTCAAGCCTGTGTAGTCGATGCACATCCGCCATGTTCCGTTCTTCTTCAGAACGAGCACCGGGTTGGCAAGCCATTCCGGGTGTATGACTTCGGCGATGAACCCGGCAGCTAGGAGCCGGGCTATTTCTTCGCCAATAGCCTTCTGTCTCTCACCAGTGAAGCGACGCAGGAACTGCTTCACTGGCTTCAGCTTGGGGTCAACGTTGAGCTTGTGCTCTGCGAGCTCCCTCGGGACGCCTGGCATGTCAGATGGTTTCCATGCGAAGATGTCCCGATTCTCACGGAGGAAGTCGCAGAGCGCGCTTTCCTATGCGACGTCCATGTGCGAGCCGATCACCGCCGTCTTGGAGGAGTCGCCCTCGACCAGCGGGATGCGCTTGGTCTCCTGTGCCGACTGGAACTTGTCGCGTGAGTCCAGAGTCGGCTTCTTGACGATGGTCATGTCGTTGGGGTCGACTTGCAGCTTGAGTTGCTCCAGCTGCTCCGTGGCGATGACGGACTCGGCAAAGACGGCGTTGCCCTTTTCGCACTCGATGGCGCGGTCGACGTCGCCGTGTACAGTGATGATGCCGTTCGGACCCGGCAGTTTCATCTTCAGGTAGGCGTAGCAGGGCCTTGCCATGAATTTGGCAAAGGCGGGTCGCCCGAGGATCGCGTGGTAGGAACTACGGAAGTTCACCACCTCGAACCAGATCTTCTCGAGCCGGAAGTTCTTGGCGGTGCCGAAGACGACGTCGAGTGCGATTTTGCCTAGCGGGTAGGCCTTCTTTCCCGGGACGATGCCGTGGAAGGTGGTGATGGTGGGGACTAGCTGTTCGTCACGCAATTTCATGCGTTGGAACGTCTCGTAGTAGAGGATGTTGATGCTCGACCCTCCGTCCATCAATGTCTTGGTCAAGATGTAGCCCTTGACCTGGGGCGCGACCACCAGAGCGAATTTGCCCGGGTAATCGACGCGGGGCGGGTGGTCTTGACGGCTCCATGTGATCGGCTGCTCTGACCAGTCGAGCCACTGGGGCACGTCTGGCAGAGTCGCGTGGACGGCGCGCCGTATGACCTTCTCCTCCCGCCTGGAATCGAGGCCGACGAAGGTGTGGCCCATGAAGCCGGCAGTGGGAGGCATGCCCTGCTGCTGCTCACCGTCGTCGTCTCCGTCGGGTGCCCGCTTCTTGGCACCGGTCTTGGCCTTGACGATTTCTGCAGTCCAGCTGCACTCGTCAGTGGTGTGGCCGGCTGGCTTGCCGGGTAGGCTATGATACCTACACGGCATGGCCAGGATCTCCGTGGCGGTGAGCTTCTTTCGCGGGAAGTTGCCGCGTTGGCTCTTGAAGCCGCGGCCCCCCGCAGCCGTGGCGGCTACAAGCTCGGAGCCGCCGTCACCCTTGCGTTTATGAGCGCTGGAGTGCTTGGCCTTGCTCTTGTTTTTGCCGCCTTTCTTCTCGTCGTCGTCCTCCTCGGAGTCGTCCTTGGTGACGTCGGACTCGGCGTACTTGTGCACGATGGCGAGTAGCTGGCCCATCGTCATGTCCCCTTGTGCGAGCGCCGCAGCTTCTGCTTGAGCGACTCGAAGGTGGTGTTGTCCTCGAGGTGGGAGTGCACCGTGTCGACGCTGAGGTGTTCTGCCGAGTTGATGAGGTCGGCGACTCGGCGATACCACTTTCTAGTGGACTCGCCCTCCTTCTGGACGCAGCGCTTGAGGTCCTCGACCGTGGCCGGGCGCTTGCAGGTCCCTCGAAGTTGGTGATGAAGAGCCTCTTCAACTCGCCCCAGGAGTTGACGCTGTTCCTGGGGAGGTTGTTGAGCCAAGTGCGAGCCGTTCCCTCAAGCATGAGAGGAAAATAGCGCGCACAACAGAGCGAAGATGCGTTCTGGATGCTCATGGCGGCCAAGTAGTCCTGGACCCAAGTTTCCGGGTTCATGGCAGCGTTGTACTTGGGCGCCTCTCTCGGTCCTTTGAAGCTGCTAGGGAAACGCTCGCCTCTGATGGCGGGTCCAAAGCATCTAGGGCCGACGTCGTCGTCGTCGTTGTTGTTGCGCGTCGCCTCGGCGCGCTTGTCGTTGAGGTGGTGGCGCAGATCCGGAGCGGAGTGATTGGAGCGTGCCTGCGCCTGGTTGTTGTTGATGGTGTGCCGGGCGTCGTTGCGGGCGAGCCGAGGCGGGTTGCCTCCAGCCCTCGCGTTGCTCGACACTGCCGGCTCCTCGTGCCGACTGCGTGGCGGCTGTGGGGCAGCGTCACGCCTGGGGGAACCCTTGTTTCCCTGGCTTCGGTGTGGTGCCGAGGCCGTTTTCTCGCTGGGTGGCGATCTGGAGTAGAGCTTGCCGTCGGATTGCGACATGTTCTCCTGCAGCTCCAGCGCCTTGTCCACCAGCTTGCACCCCTTGCTCCAATAGGGGTTGTCCTTGACCCGGATCCTCTTGAAGAGAGAGGCGGCGGCAGTCATGCAATCGACTGGGGTGCCGAAAATCGCGAGGTCGGCGTCGTCGTCGCTCCGCGGCTGGGGTTGGACGAGCCGGGTTCGGAGGAGGCCGCGGCGCCGGAGGCGGCATCGCCGGGCGAGGTTGAGGCGGAACTTGACTCGAGCCGGGCTGGGCCCTGCGGCACTCGTCACGCTGCCTCTCCAGCTCTGTCTCGCGCGCGAAGGCGTTGTCGAGCGCGCGAGTTGGTGCATCAGGGTTAAGCCGCGACTTGCGGTTTTTGTGATGCCGAGTGACCGCGGAGAGAGCGGTCGACTGAGCATCGACCTCCAGCTCCTTCTGGCGGATCTCCTCCTGCTGGAGGGCCATCTTCCGGCGCAGCTGCTCGAGCTGTGTCGCCTGATCGACGACGTTCGCCGGCGTGATCGGGGTGCTGAGCGGGTCAGCCCCGACCTGCTTGTCCTCGCAGGGCGGCGAGAGATTCGTCGCGTTGCTGCTTTTCGCGAGCCTCCTGCTCGCGCCGTGCCTGGTCGTGCTGCTTCTGCGCGTTGGCCTCTGTGGCGGCGTTTGCTGCCCGGGTTTGGCGGCAGCAGAGTTTGCCGCCTCGCCCGTCATGTAGATGTGGGCGGGTGTGCCGTGCCGTCCGAGGCCAGATCGGTCGAGCCCTCCGACTCGTAGTCGAGAACGGGCAAGATCGACCCGGTGTCGTCGTCGTTCGAGATCTGGACGGTCTCGGCAGATGGGGCGGGTGCAAAGTGGTTGCAACCGCGGTGTCGATGGCGGCTTCGTCAAGCGGGTCGACGGGGGAGGAAGTACCATCGTAGTTGTTGGCGACTCCTTCCTCATCCGAGCCGCAGAAGCCGACGTAGGCGGTGACAGCGGTCCCGAACGGGATAGCCATCGCGCGAGTGATCGGGGCGTAGTTGGGCCTGCCCCAAGTGATCGGGGGAGTATCCCCGGGTAGGGTCAAGGCTTGCGTAAGGTGGTGTTCGAAGTTGTGCCGAGGTACGGAAAGGGCCGACCTGTTTGGGCCTGGGAAGGTCCGAGCTTCATCTTGACCTAGAGAATACAGGCCGACCTATTTTGGCCCAGAGGGGTCCGAGGTATACTGTTGGCCAGGGCCAAGGTTCACTGTCCGAGCTATGTTCTGCCGACCTAACTATGTCGGTGCAGTTGTTTGTGCTGTGAGTGCAGGAGAAGAGTGGGGAGGAAGTAAGATCCGACCTGGTAAAGGAGATTAAGCGCAAGACCCGAGGTACGGAGCCCATCACATCCGTGTCGAGCTAACCGAGGTGGTGGGCTGTAGGTCGGGCCGGAGTCAATGCTCTGTCACTTCCAGCCGGGTACTAGAGCACCTGACACGGGAGCGTCTGTCAAGGAGCATGGCAGAGGCGTGCTCCGAGTTCGGCGGGCCTGCACGTCTCCGACCGCTGACCACGCGAGGTCTGGGTAAAGGCTACGAGGTAGCTCTGCCAGGCCACGTCCTGTCTCGGTCAGGGGGACATGCTAGCTCTGCCGTTAGGCTACAGGAGATGGGCAAGCCACGTCTTGTCCCGACCGAGGTACGGTGGTACGGTGGTGACCGTTGCAGAGGCATGGCAACAGTGTTCTGCGAGGGGCACAATGGTAACCCGGCTGGCCTATATAGTGGGCTTCACCCCCTCCTGCTAGGGACGACAAAAGAGATCCAGGATCCAAGATCAAGAGAGAGACCCCCCCCCCTGTGCTGGAGCTAGTTGATTCAAGAGAGAAAGAGAGGGAGGAAGCTCGGAACACCCGGAGAGACCTCGGTTCAGGCTCGGAGTGCCTTTTCCTCTCTTTGTAGCATCATCTTCCACCTCGAGTTCTCACCTTTGTATCATCATACAGCTCGAGGAGCAGCTTGTACTTGTCACTCTGAGCTATACACTGACTAGGATAGTGCTGCAGTAGGGGTGTTTACCTCCGCAAGAGGGCCCCGAAGCAGGGTACATCGTGGTGTTTTTGTTGTTCTTGCTTTCTTGGTTCTTCGTTCGTGTTCTTGCGTGTTCTTGCGTGTGCACTTCTTGAGTGAATAAACCCTCCCCGGATTCCCCAACGACCATTCGGCCCCATCTTAGCCATACCTATGGCATCTGCCGTGATCCCACCACGACAGTTGGCGCCCACCGTGGGGCAGATTGAGGCGTTGGAGGGAGTTTTCATCCGGACGGGCTCAGGCGAGCGTGTTCTTTCCGGGCTTGTCGCCAAGATCGGAGAGTTCACCTTCATCAGCGGCAACGGGGTGTTTTCGCCGGCAAGCCTTCCCCGAGGACGGCTTCACCATGATGCTCGGCAGCTTCGTCACGTACGTTGCTGTCGAGGTTGTTCGCGGGTACCCAGAGCAGGTGCTCGTGGACGACGAAACTCCTCTCCTCGCGCTTTAGGTCGGCGTATCACTCGCCCCGAGAGCTGGTAGAGGTGATGGTGACAGGTCCGGTTGACGCCGCTGGCAAAGTAGATGCCAGCCAGTCCAGGCAGCCGAGGTTGCTAAGGTGAGATCTGCAAAGCCCAGGCTAGAGAGAGAAGGACTTGCTGGCAACCCCGAGCTGCGGGGCCGAGGTGCGACCCTGGTAGAGATAGTGGATACACTGGCAGACCCAGTGAATCCAGGAGTGGACATAGTATGACTGTGGCCGACCTAGAGGCAAAGCGTGTCCTGTTGCAGAAGGAGGCTGTGCAATGATAACAGCTAGAGATGAGTTCAATAGAGATCTGCGCGAGTACAATGCAGCGAATGGCTTCACCCCGGTAGCGGTTGATACACATAGGGGAGCCGAGTGCGGCAGAGAGGCAAAGGGCTCAACGATGAGATAAACAGGGAAGCTCGACCCACTACCTCGGCTAGGAGTGGGAGTCGCGTGTCAACTGGAAGGCCGGTGTATAGTTCCCCTGCTAAGAACCTCAGAGCTTCCGAG
>CAMZMU010000020.1:67632716-67801874 GCA_947311845.1 Poa pratensis
TCGTGGGGTAATCACGGCAGATGCCATACGGGTGGCTTAACTCGGGTGTGAGCCAGGCGACGTAGGATTCACAGAGAGGTAGCACACGCAGAGTTTACCCAGGTTCGGCCCCTCTGTATGAGGTAAAGACCTACTCCTGCTTGTATGTATTTGGATCTGAATGGGGTGTACAATGGTGTGCGCACCAGAGCTTGCGGGTACTCGGAGGCTATGGAATGAGATGAGTCTGCCTAGGGTTGCTCCTTGCCGGCTTTATAGGGAGCCGGCTAGGTTTACAGGGAATGACGGGTTCTGCTGGCGGCGCTAGCTATCCTGCCTACAAGTGCGGCTTCGTGGAGCGCACTCTTCGGGATACACAATCGCAGACTGATTCGAAGATATCTGCTGCCGCCTCCCCGAGCCGTCATACCGGGATCCTCGGGGACCCGGTATCCTGGAAGATGTACACCGGGTGGGCTTTGGGCCACCCGGCCTTGAAGGCCGACTCGGGGTCCTGGGCCTACCCGGTTGGGCATCCCCCCATCATTAGCCCCCGAGTTCGTCAGGGACTCGTCTCCGGCTTGGTCTTCGTCTTGCGAACTGCCGGTCGTGTCGTTGAACGAACTCCTGAAACAGAGAAAAAGAAAACAACGGCTCGGAGTGGTGGATTTTGGCTTTTAACGTCCGGTCTAACTCAAGTTTTTGTTTGATGCCGGCTTGTGCCGTCGGGACGTTTGCCATCCGACTCGCCTCTGCGGGTTGTCTCCTGCCTTCTCCGCTGACGTCACGGCATCTTTGACCCGCTTGTCCTGTAGTGTTGTCTGTCTGACGCCGAGTCGATTGATGGGACTTGACGGCGCATCGACTGCCTCCACCTCGGGATGGAGCAAGGTAATGATGATTCTTTGACCCGCACGCGCCTGATCCATCGGTCCAAACGTCGTGACAGGGACGTGGCCAAATCTGAGCCGCATTTTTCGCACGCTCCCGTGGAAACCGAGGCGTCGGGGAACCGAGGCGTCGTGCGACGTGGCGATAGTGGACGACGTGGGCGGCGCCATTTACTGCGGTAACGGCTCCACTCACTGTGCCTATTAAAGCGGCAAGGGAGCGCGGCTGGTGAGTTCACTCTCTTCTTCCTCGCGCTCGCGCTTTCTCTCAAACAGTTCGCGCCGAGCTCTTCGCCGCACCGCCACCGCAGCCATTGGACATTCCTGCTCCTCCCCCTCTCTTCCGGCCAAGATGGTGGCGCCCAAGAACAAGTGGGAGAGGTCGTCGGTGACGATGCGGCTGGAGCAAGCCGCCAACGAGGGTTTGTTGCCGCCGGCGTCGGAGCGTCGGTGGCGCATCGCCTCCGCGGATCCTCGCCCGCGCCGTCGCCGGGCGAGTTCGTCGCCTTCCTCGCGTTCCTCGAGCGCGGGCTGGGCTTCCCCACGTCGGAGTTCTTCCGCGATTCCTGACTTCTACGGGCTTCAGGTACATGACCTGACGCCCAACTCGATCCTCCACCTCGCCTGCTTCGTTACCCTGTGCGAGGGTACTTCGGGTGCGCCCCGTTCTTCCCGTGTGGCTGTGGATCTTCCACGGCAAGCTGGGGAAGGGCGGCGACATGGCGCCTTGCGGCGGCCTCAACTTCCAGTCCGCGGCGACGTCGACTACCTGGATCTCGGCCTCCCCTCCAAAGTGTATTGGAGGAAGTCGGGCTTCTACATGCGGGAGCCGGCGCCTGACGGCGAGATCGGGATCCCTGCTTCTCGCCATCGCCGAGCCGGCCTCGCAATCTTCAGGAGCTGCCGCGCGACGCCGACTTGCCCATGGTGCGCCGGCTGATGGCGCGGCTCAGGAGCTGAAGAAAGGGGGCTGACGGGTCTGAACCTCATCGCCACCTGGGTGAAGAGGAAGATCGCGCCTCTGCAGCACCGGCCCTCGCTGATCTGCGAGTACAAGGGGACGAAGGACCCGCAGCGCCATGACCCGACATTGTTCGAGTCGGTAGAGCAATTCACGCTGCGGATGAAGCGTGTCACGGTCCACCCGGCTCCCGAGTGGATCGTGGGCGGCCTGGAGGCCTACTCCGCCAAGCATCCGGCTCCTGAGGTGAGTCCCTTTGCTTGACGATTCGAAGTACTTTCCTTTTTTGGTCTTTTTATACCGATCCTTCCTGCTCGTCGAATTCAGGAGTTTCGATCGCTTGTTGGGTGCCTCCGACCCGCGGAGACGCTCCCACGGTGCTTGCCGGCCCCAACGACGTCGTCGAGCGCGACTCCGACGACGAAGCCGACAGCGCCACCATGGCCAACGAGCCGCCTTCTCCTCCCGCCAACCGATCCCCATCCTGTCTGAGGATGAGGAGGAAGGAGAAGAAGGAAGAGAAGAACGCGCCGGGTCCAAGAACCCGGCGCCTGCTGAGAGATGATGAAGATGATCAGCCGCTCCGCATCCGGCGGAGGCGTAGGCCTGCGGCTGAGGACGCCGGGCCCAACTCCAAGCGCTCCAAGTCGGCGAACCGACGCCGCCGCCACCGGAGCGATCGGCTGGGGCTGCCGTGCAGCGCACCGTCGTTGCCGAGCGGAGGCAGAAGGCCTTGCGGGACATCCCTGCGAGGGCCCGCCGACTCGCCCTGCGCCTCGCTTCCGAGGGGTTCGGACCTCGACTCTCCCACTGCGGGTGACAGGTCTGCTGCTGATCCTCATCCAAGTTCCGTTGGAAACGCTATCTTGAGTTTGACCCGTGCGAGTGTCGCAGGGCTGAGGACGCGTCCCTCAGTGACATGGAGGACGCGCTGGAGAGCGACTCCCAGCGGGCGGGCCCGCCGCGCACGTCACGGAGCCGACTGCGAGAGCGCCGACTCCTCCGCCTTCCGCCGGGGCGCGACGAAGTTATTGTGCCCCTCGACCCAGGGGGCCACTATTGATGACACCGTGCCGGCTGGCACAGGGGCCACGCCTGTGCCGAGACGGCGCTGGTGGTGACGGCGACTCGCGCCACCGCGACGGCTTCCTCGGGTGGGCTGACTGCCCAGCCCCCGAGCTCCGTCCCGGGTGCGTCTGCTCCCCCTGACTTCCGAGCCGCCATCCAAACAGCGATGGATGCGCACCAGGTACGTAGAATCTTTCTTGCACCTGTTGCGTCCGTAGCGTATATGTAGCCCCCAAGGCCCGAGTCGTGTTCGTAGAAAGCGGCTTGGGTCTTCATAGTTTCTGGATGCGTTTTGGCGAATAGCGTAGTCCCGGTTTGCCAATGTCGATGTAGAGGCAGGCCGGTGCGGGGTGTAGATGCACCACTCGGGCGTAGCCCCCGAGTTCCTGACTCGGCGTATTTTTTTTTTTGTTGGGGCTAGCCCCCGGGTTAGCAAATGTTGGTGTAGAGGTAACCCGTGGCGTAGCCCCCATGCTCTTCTGATTGTTTTGTCTTGTGACTGCAGGAGCTGTCCTGGCTCCTCGAAGCCGAACAGCAGGAGACCCGCCGCCTGCAGGAGGAGCTGAAGAAGCGCGCGACGGCTTCATCTCCGTCGCTGAGCACCAGCAACTGCTGGCCGCGCAGGAGAGCCGGCACACGCAGGCGTTTGCCGCGGTGCAGGAATCCTGCGAGCGGCTCAGCAAGCAGAAGGAGGAGGCGGACGCCGCCCTCACCCAGGCGACCAAGGGGTACGGCGAGGACCTCGAGAAGCTCGAGCGCAAATCCGTCGAGGCCGAGCGCGAGATGAAGGAGCTGACCGAGCGGCTTGCCACCCTCGCCGTTGGCATCTGGGGTAAAGTTCCATGCGACTTGACGTTTTGCCTGCTTGACTTGTGGCATTGTTGTGATTTTTGTTTGTTGAACAGGCGAGGAGACGGCTGGCCTGACGTCTGCGGAGCATGTCCACCGGCTCGGTGTCTTCGCCCGTGACGTTCACGGCCGGCCAGCAAGGTCGTCCAGATGCTGTCGCCCAAGGAAGGTGTCCCCGCACCCGTCTGCAAGGTCTTGCGGGTTCTGGAGCTGATGCCCCAGGTGATCACCTGGGTGCGGGAGTCGTCGCCCGAGCCGGCGCGTGCATTGCCCTGGGCTTGTGCGGGGCCGGTACACAGACGAACGTGGACAAGATCACGGCCAGCATCCCGACCGATAGCAGCGGCCGGGAGATATCTGCAGCCGGTGCTCAGTACTGCGCCCCTTACGCCTGCCGGCTGCCAAGATGGTCGACCACGACGACTTCGTCTTCGACGTGGTGCCTGAGGGCAACGACCTTGGCGAGGTGGCGGACAGGGAGCCGGCGTCGGAGTACCTTTTTGAAAGGGCTTCGCTCTGCCACCGCCGGCTGCGACGAACGAGGCGTCGACGTCTTCTGCTCGGGCGGCTCCTCCGTCTTGAAGTTTGCTCCCCTGCTTTCAAAAGAGGGGTTATTTTGAAGTAGTTAGGGTTTGTCGCCTGCGGGCGAAAAATATTATGTAATGAAACAAGTATGATATGTGCCGGGTTGCGTTTCAGCGTGCGCCTCTGCGGCTTATTAATTTGTTTTGGCACTCCCATGCTTGTTTTTTGTGCGCTTTCGTCACTTTGTTTGTTTTTCGCTTGTTTTGTAAGCTAGTCGATCGTGCGACCTCGCCAAGTGTGCTTCGCGTGATTTTTTCGTGACGCGCGCGGTACCCATGGTGACAAAGTCCGAGTGCGGCTTCATTGTCAAGTTAGGTTTGAACCGGCTGCACTACTTCTTCACTTTGTGCGGGTAGCTGACGACTTGGGAGAAAACAACAATTTGTGATTTTGCTTCGAGCAGGGGTCCAGTGGTGAGCCGCGCATCGTGGCATCCGGCTCTCTTTGACAACCCATCAATCATATAACGTGTGAGTAGGAAGAATAAAGACTCGAAAGCATGATTGAATCGAAACGATAGCCCCCGAGCGTGCCGGGTGTATCGACTTTATTTCCTTGATTGATTACACAGCATTACAATGGATACTATGTATAATAGGGGCGAAGCAGGCTGATGTTCCATGGACGCTTGGTCTCCTCTTCCGACTTGGAGCTTTTGTTCGGCTCACGCAAGTCGACGAGGTGGTAGGAGCCGTTGCCCATCGCTTTGCTAACGACGAACGGTCCTTCCCATGGTGCCGAGAGCTTGTGCATCCCTTTCGACTTTTGGATGAGCCGAAGAACCAAGTCGCCTTCCTGGAAAGAGCGACTTCTACCCGGCGGCTGTGTAGCGGCGCAGGCTTTGCTGATATATCGCCGTCCTGGAGAGTGCGAGTTCGCGAGCTTCTTCCAGGAGGTCGACGCCGACTAGGCGGGCTTCTTCATTTTCTTCCTCGTTGTAGAGGGCGACCCGAGGCGAGTCGTGCTCGAGGTCGGTCGGCATGACGGCTTCCGCCCCGTACACCATGAAGAATGGCGTGTAGCCGGTGGAACGGTTTGGAGTCGTTCTGATGCCCCAGAGTACGGCTGGTAGCTCGTCCAGCCAGCAACCCGGTTTCGCTCCAGTGGGACTTGAAGTCGCGGCTTGATCCCGGCCAGCACTGTCTGGTTCATTCTTTCCGCCTGCCCGTTTGATTGCGGGTGGGCGACACGCCAAGTCGAGACGGATGCCTTTTTGTTTGCAGAAGGCCTTCATCTCTCCTTCAGCGAAAATTTGTGCCGTTGTCGTGATGATGCTGTGCGGGTAGCCAAATCGGAAGATGAGCTTCTGGAGGAACTTGGTTGCGGTCTTGCCGTCGAGTTTCTTGATAGGTTCAACTTCGACCCATTTGGTGAACTTGTCGACTGCGACGAGCAAATGTGTCATGCCACCGCGAGCTGTTTTGAACTTGCCCACCATGTCTATTCCCCAGACTGCGAATGGCCATGTCAGAGGGATGGTCTTCAGAGCCGCGGCGGGTAGGTGATCCTGCCGGGCGTACTTCTGGCACCCGATGCACCGACGGACGATGTCGACTGCATCCTGATGTGCAGAGAGCCAGAAAAAACCGTGCCTGAACGCCTTGGCGACCAGGTTGCGAGCGCCGACGTGGTGGCCGCAATCTCCCGAGTGGATCTCATGAAGGATGCGCCTTCCCTCTCCGGCTCGACGCAGCGGAGGAAAACTCCCGATGTGCTGCGTTTGTAGAGCTCGCTGTTGATGATGGCGTAAGCTGAGGCCGGCGCACGACTCGCCGTGCTAGGACCTCGTCGGCTGGCAGCTTTTTGGTGAGGAAACTCGATGTAGGGTTCCCTCCAGTCGCTTGTTTCTTGGGTTACCGCCCCAGAATTGTATCTGATGATGGCGGGTTGGCGATGTCGACTTCGGCCGGCGGGCGTACCGACGGGTTGTGTAGGTGGTCGAGGAAGACGCCGGGTGGGACTCGGTCCCGCTTAGACCCGAAGCGAGAGAGTGCGTCAGCCGCCTCGTTCTTCCTCGGTCGACGTGCTCCAGCTCCATGCCGGCGAAGTGGCCGCCGACTTGATCGACGAGCCGGCGGTAAGCCGCCATGTTGGGATCATTTGCATCCCAGGTCCCCATCGTTTGCTGAACGACGAGGTCGGAATCGCCATAACATTTGATACGGCTGACTCCCATCTCCTTGGCCACGCGTAGGCCGTGTAGGAGGGCTTCGTACTCGGCGACGTTGTTGTGCAGTGAAGTGTATCTGCAGCACATATCGCATCTTGTCGCCTTGGGGAGAAGTGAGGACGACTCCAGCCCCCGAGCCCTCATACATCTTTGACCCGTCAAAGAACAGGTCCATCTGCCGGCTTCATAGGTTGGAGCCGGCAACTGTGTCTCCATCCAGTCGACGAGGAAGTCGGATAGTGACTGCGACTTGATCGCAGTGCGGGCTGCGTAGCTGAGGCCGAAAGGCTGCAGCTCGGAGGCCCATTTGGCGACGCGCCCAGTTGCCTCTCTGTTGCGGATTATTTCAGCTAGGGAGATGAGCTGACCACCGTCATCGGGTGGCCCATGAAGTAGTGTCGCAATTTTCTTGAAGCAAAGAAAACACCGTATACAAGTTTTTGGTAATGCGGGTAACGTTGCTTCGAATCCGTCAGGACTTCGCTGACGTAGTAAACTGGCCGCTGGACCAGTTGCTCGTGGCCTTCCTCCTTGCGCTCGACGACGACCACCGCGCTGACGACTCGGTTGGTCGCGGCGATGTAGAGGAGCATCGGCTCCTTTTCCAGTGGAGATGCGAGGATCGGCGCCTCGGCCAACGTCTTCTTGAGTGCCGTCAAGGCGGCGTCTGCCTCGTCGTTCCAGGTGAACGTGTCCGACTTCTTGAGGAGCCGGTACAAGGGCATGGCCTTCTCGCCGAGTCGTGAGATGAAACGGCTGAGGGCAGCGACACAGCCTGTGAGCCGCTGCACGTCCCGGAGGTTTCCGGCTTCTTCAGAGCTTCGATCGCCTTGATCTTCTCTGGGTTGGCTTCGATGCCTCGCTCGGAGACGATGAAGCCCAGGAGCTTGCCCGCGGGTACGCCGAAGACGCATTTTTCCGGGTTGAGCTTTATCCTGTACTTGCGGAGGTTGGTGAATGTCTCCGTGAGGTCGGCAATCAGGTCCGTCTTCAGCTTGGACTTGACGACGATGTCGTCCACATATGCGTGGACGTTGCGGCCGATCTGCTCGTGCAAGCAGTTCTGTATGCACCGCTGGTAAGTCGCTCCGGCATTTTTCAAGCCGAAGGGCATGGAGACGTAACAAAACGCGCCATAGGGCGTGATGAAAGACGTCTTCTCCTGGTCTCGGGCGCCATCTTGATCTGGTGGTACCCGGAGTAGGCGTCGAGGAAGCATAGCGCCTCGCACCCTGCCGTCGAGTCGATCAGCTGATCGATGCGAGGCAATGCGAATGGATCCTTGGGACAGGCTTTGTTCAAGCCGTGTAGTCGATGCACATCCGCCATGTTCCGTTCTTCTTCAGAACGAGCACCGGGTTGGCAAGCCATTCCGGGTGTATGACTCGGCGATGAACCCGGCAGCTAGGAGCCGGGCTATTTCTTCGCCAATAGCCTTCTGTCTCTCACCAGTGAAGCGACGCAGGAACTGCTTCACTGGCTTCAGCTTGGGTCAACGTTGAGCTTGTGCTCTGCGAGCTCCCTCGGGACGCCTGGCATGTCAGATGGTTTCCATGCGAAGATGTCCCGATTCTCACGGAGGAAGTCGCAGAGCGCGCTTTCCTATGCGACGTCCATGTGCGAGCCGATCACCGCCGTCTTGGAGGAGTCGCCCTCGACCAGCGGGATGCGCTTGGTCTCCTGTGCCGACTGGAACTTGTCGCGTGAGTCCAGAGTCGGCTTCTTGACGATGGTCATGTCGTTGGGGTCGACTTGCAGCTTGAGTTGCTCCAGCTGCTCCGTGGCGATGACGGACTCGGCAAAGACGGCGTTGCCCTTTTCGCACTCGATGGCGCGGTCGACGTCGCCGTGTACAGTGATGATGCCGTTCGGACCCGGCAGTTTCATCTTCAGGTAGGCGTAGCAGGGCCTTGCCATGAATTTGGCAAAGGCGGGTCGCCCAGGATCGCGTGGTAAACTACGGAAGTTCACCACCTCGAACCAGATCTTCTCGAGCCGGAAGTTCTTGGCGGTGCCGAAGACGACGTCGAGTGCGATTTTGCCTAGCGGGTAGGCCTTCTTTCCCGGGACGATGCCGTGGAAGGTGGTGATGGTGGGGACTAGCTGTTCGTCACGCAATTTCATGCGTTGGAACGTCTCGTAGTAGAGGATGTTGATGCTCGACCCTCCGTCCATCAATGTCTTGGTCAAGATGTAGCCCTTGACCTGGGGCGCGACCACCAGAGCGAATTTGCCCGGGTAATCGACGCGGGGCGGGTGGTCTTGACGGCTCCATGTGATCGGCTGCTCTGACCAGTCGAGCCACTGGGGCACGTCTGGCAGAGTCGCGTGGACGGCGCGCCGTATGACCTTCTCCTCCCGCCTGGAATCGAGGCCGACGAAGGTGTGGCCCATGAAGCCGGCAGTGGGAGGCATGCCCTGCTGCTGCTCACCGTCGTCGTCTCCGTCGGGTGCCCGCTTCTTGGCACCGTCTTGGCCTTGACGATTTCTGCAGTCCAGCTGCACTCGTCAGTGGTGTGGCCGGCTGGCTTGCCGGGTAGGCTATGATACCTACACGGCATGGCCAGGATCTCCGTGGCGGTGAGCTTCTTTCGCGGGAAGTTGCCGCGTTGGCTCTTGAAGCCGCGGCCCCCCGCAGCCGTGGCGGCTACAAGCTCGGAGCCGCCGTCACCCTTGCGTTATGAGCGCTGGAGTGCTTGGCCTTGCTCTTGTTTTTGCCGCCTTTCTTCTCGTCGTCGTCCTCCTCGGAGTCGTCCTTGGTGACGTCGGACTCGGCGTACTTGTGCACGATGGCGAGTAGCTGGCCCATCGTCATGTCACCCTTGTGCGAGCGCCGCAGCTTCTGCTTGAGCGACTCGAAGGTGGTGTTGTCCTCGAGGTGGGAGTGCACCGTGTCGACGCTGAGGTGTTCTGCCGAGTTGATGAGGTCGGCGACTCGGCGATACCACTTTCTAGTGGACTCGCCCTCCTTCTGGACGCAGCGCTTGAGGTCCTCGACCGTGGCCGGGCGCTTGCAGGTCCCTCGAAGTTGGTGATGAAGAGCCTCTTCAACTCGCCCCAGGAGTTGACGCTGTTCCTGGGGAGGTTGTTGAGCCAAGTGCGAGCCGTTCCCTCAAGCATGAGAGGAAAATAGCGCGCACAACGAGCGAAGATGCGTTCTGGATGCTCATGGCGGCCAAGTAGTCCTGGACCCAAGTTTCCGGGTTCATGGCAGCGTTGTACTTGGGCGCCTCTCTCGGTCCTTTGAAGCTGCTAGGAAACGCTCGCCTCTGATGGCGGGTCCAAAGCATCTAGGGCCGACGTCGTCGTCGTCGTTGTTGTTGCGCGTCGCCTCGGCGCGCTTGTCGTTGAGGTGGTGGCGCAGATCCGGAGCGGAGTGATTGGAGCGTGCCTGCGCCTGGTTGTTGTTGATGGTGTGCCGGGCGTCGTTGCGGGCGAGCCGAGGCGGGTTGCCTCCAGCCCTCGCGTTGCTCGACACTGCCGGCTCCTCGTGCCGACTGCGTGGCGGCTGTGGGGCAGCGTCACGCCTGGGGGAACCCTTGTTTCCCTGGCTTCGGTGTGGTGCCGAGGCCGTTTTCTCGCTGGGTGGCGATCTGGAGTAGAGCTTGCCGTCGGATTGCGACATGTTCTCCTGCAGCTCCAGCGCCTTGTCCACCAGCTTGCACCCCTTGCTCCAAGGGGTTGTCCTTGACCCGGATCCTCTTGAAGAGAGAGGCGGCGGCAGTCATGCAATCGACTGGGGTGCCGAAGATCGCGAGGTCGGCGTCGTCGTCGCTCCGCGGCTGGGTTGTGGACGAGCCGGGTTCGGAGGAGGCCGCGGCGCCGGAGGCGGCATCGCGGGCGAGGTTGAGGCGGAACTTGACTCGAGCCGCCGGGCTGGGCCCTGCGGCACTCGTCACGCTGCCTCTCCAGCTCTGTCTCGCGCGCGAAGGCGTTGTCGAGCGCGCGAGTTGGTGCATCAGGGTTAAGCCGCGATTTGCGGTTTTTGTGATGCCGAGTGACCGCGGAGAGAGCGGTCGACTGAGCATCGACCTCCAGCTCCTTCTGGCGGATCTCCTCCTGCTGGAGGGCCATCTTCCGGCGCAGCTGCTCGAGCTGTGTCGCCTGATCGACGACGTTCGCCGGCGTGATCGGGGTGCTGAGCGGGTCAGCCACCCGACCTGCTTGTCCTCGCAGGGCGGCGAGAGATTCGTCGCGTTGCTGCTTTTCGCGAGCCCCTGCTCGCGCCGTGCCTGGTCGCGCTGCTTCTGCGCGTTGGCCTCTGCTGTGGGCGTTTGCTGCCGGGGTTTGGCGGCAGCAGAGTTTGCCGCCTCGCCCGTCATGTAGATGTGGGCGGGTGTCGCCGTGCCGTCCGAGGCCAGATCGGTCGAGCCCTCCGACTCGTAGTCGAGAACGGCAAGATCGACCCGGTGTCGTCGTCGTTCGAGATCTGGACGGTCTCGGCAGATGGGGCGGGTGCGAAGTGGTTCGCAACCGCGGTGTCGTGGCGGCTTCGTCAAGCGGGTCGACGGGGGAGGAAGTACCATTGTAGTTGTTGGCACTCCTTCCTCGTCCGAGCCGCAGAAGCCGACGTAGGGTGACAGCGGTCCCGAACGGGATAGCCATCGCGCGAGTGATCGGGGCGTAGTTGGGCCAGCCCCAAGTGTCGGGGGAGTATCCCCGGGTAGGGTCAAGGCTTGGCATAAGGTGGTGTTCGAAGTTGTGCCGAGGTACGGAAAGGGCCGACCTGTTTGGGCCTGGGAAGGTCCGAGCTTCATCTTGACCTGGAGAATACAGGCCGACCTATTTTGGCCCAGAGGGGTCCGAGGTATACTGTTGGCCAGGGCCGAGGTTCACTGTCCGAGCTATGTTCTGCGACGACCTACCTCGTGCGGTGGTTTGTGTGTGGTGCAGGAGAAGCTGTGGGAGGAAGTAAGATCCGACCTGGTAAAGGAGATTAAGCGCAAGACCCGAGGTACGGAGCCCGTCACATCCGTGTCGAGCTAACCGAGGTGGTGGGCTGTAGGTCGGGCAGGAGTCAATGCTCCTGTCACTTCCAGCCGGGTACTAGAGCGCCTGACACGGGAGCGTCTGTCAAGGAGCATGGCAGAGGCGTGCTCCGGGTTCGGCGGGCCTGCACGTCTCCGACCGCTGACCACGCGAGGTCTGGGAAAAGGCTACGAGGTAGCTCTGCCAGGCCACGTCCTGTCTCGGTCAGAGGGGACATGCTAGCTCTGCCGTTAGGCTACAGGAGATGGGCAAGCCACGTCTTGTCCCCGACCGAGGTACGGTGGTACGGTGGTGACCGTTGCAGAGGCATGGCAACAGTGTTCTGCGAGGGGCACAATGGTAACCCGGCTGGCCTATATAGTGGGCTTCACCCCCTCCTGCTAGAGGAGAGAGATCCAGATCGATCAAGAGAGAGACCCCCCCCCGCGCTGGAGCTAGTTGATCAAGAGAGAAAGAGAGAGGAAGCTCGGAACACCCCGGAAACCTCGGTTCAGCTCGGAGTGCCTTTTCCTCTCTTGTAGCTCATCTTCCACCTCAGTTCTCACCATTGTATCATCATACAGCTCGAGGAGCAGCTTGTACTTGTCACTCTGAGCTATACACTGACTAGGATAGTGCTGCAGTAGGGGTGTTACCTCCGCAAGAGGGCCCCGAAGCAGGGTACATCGTGGTGTGTTTTGTTTCTTGCTTTCTTGGTTCTTCGTTCGTGTTCTTGCGTGTTCTTGCGTGTGCACTTCTTGAGTGCATAAACCCTCCCCGGATTCCCCCAACGACCATTCGGCCCCATCTTAGCCATACCTATGGCATCTGCCGTGATCCCACCACGACAGTTGGCGCCCACCGTGGGGCAGATTGAGGCGTTGGAGGGAGTTTTCATCCGGACGGGCTCAGGCGAGCGTGTTCTTTCCGGGCTTGTCGCCAAGATCGGAGAGTTCACCTTCATCAGCGACAACGCGGGGTGTTTCGCCGGCAAGCCTTCCCCGAGACGGCTTCACCATGATGCTCGGCAGCTTCGTCACGTACGTTGCTGTCGAGGTTGTTCGCGGGTACCCGGAGCAGGTGCTCGTGGACGACGAAACTCCTCTCCTCGCGGCTTTAGGTCGGCGTATCACTCGCCCCGAGAGCTGCGTAGAGGTGATGGTGACAGGTCCGGTTGACGCCGCTGGCAAAGTAGATGCCAGCCAGTCCAAGGCAGCCGAGGTTGCTAAGGTGAGATCTGCAAAGCCCAGGCTAGAGAAGGACTTGCCTGGCACCCCAGAGCTGCGGGGCCGAGGTGCGACCCTGGTAGAGATAGTGGATACACTGGCAGACCCAGTAAATCCAGGAGTGGACATAGTAGTGACTGTGGCCGACCTAGAGGCAAAGCGTGTCCTGTTGCAGAAGGAGGCTGTAGCAATGATAACAGCTAGAGATGAGTTCAATAGAGATCTGCGCGAGTACAATGCAGCGAATGGCTTCACCCCGGTAGCGGTTGATACACATAGGGGAGCCGAGGTGCGGCAGAGAGGCAAGGGGCTCAACGATGAGATAAACAGGGAGGCTCGACCTACCACCTCGGCTAGGAGTGGGAGTCGCGTGTCAACTGGAAGGCCGGTGTATAGTTCCCCTGCTAAGAACCTCAGAGCTGCCGAGGCAGGCAGGGCCGAGCTATCCGGATTATCTGGAGATGCATGGCGTGCGCAGCAGAAGCGAGTCAATGAGTTAGTATATGTGGCTAACCAGCAGAATGAGGCTCTCCGCAGAGCAATGCCGGGGCTGGTGATTCAGAGATGGTTTATTCAGCTAGGCCAGTCAGTCAGGTGTCCAAGGGGCAAGCCTCGTCTCCACTCGTCGGAGGAGCCGATCGAGCCCGGAGTGTCACCTCGGGTCAGAACCAGCAGCTGCAGATGTATGATCCAGTCCTAGCAGCAAAGCAGAAGGTGGGCCAGGGCAATGCTAGCCGAGCTAAGGGAAACCCCGGCCCAGGCAATGCGAGCCGGGCTAAGGGTAACTCCGGTCAGGGAAATCAGAACGGCGGTCAAGCAGCATCGGCTGGCCGAGGTAAACCACCTCCGCCCCCGAGGTATCAGCAACAACCTCGGCAGCAGGGGCAATATCAGCGAGAGCCGGAGTATGTTCAGCAACCTCAGAACGTCGGTCAAGGCGATGACCGATATGATGATGGAGACTCGGCCATGGCACGAGCTGGATACCACAGAGTGGATGGGGCGTTGGGACCTCGGATAGGAGGTCGGATGTTAGCTCCAGGCGATGTCCGTAACAAGCTGGATAGACTCTACTTGTCTGAGCAACTGGAGGAGGAAGGCCCTCCTGGTCCGGCGTGTTTTGGACCTCGGATCATGAAGGAGCCACCACCACCAGTATCTCAGTTCCAGTTAGGTCGGAACACCAAGCCATACAATGGGAGCACCAAGCCACAAGATTGGCTGACAGATTATGTATCCTCGGTGCACATTGCGGGGGGCAATCGCCGATGGGCGGTCCGGTATCTCCCGCACATGTTGGAAGGTCCAGCTCGGATCTGGCTGAATAATTTGCCGGAGTATAGTATCAACTCCTGGATAGACTTGGAGCTGGCGTTTAACAGCAACTTTGCTAGTACATACAAGAGGCCAAACCGACCTCAGCTCCTGGCGGCATGTAAGCAAGATGATCATGAAACTGACCGAGAATTCTTAACTCGGTGGAGCAATGTTCGGAATTCCTGTGAAGGAGTGGTAGAGGCACAGGCCATTTCCTGGTTTGCAGATGGCTGTCGACATGGCAGCATGCTGTGGCAGAGGCTCCAGAGAGATATGCCGAGATCCCTAGCAGAAACAATCCGGGTTGCAGATTCTTATGCCCTGGGTGATCCGATGCAGCCAGCAGCAGAGGCAGGAGCACGTAACAGAAGGAGGGAGCCAATAAACAACCGGCTCGGACCAAGGTGTAATGACCGTCAGGAGTTCGGACAGAAGAGGAGGGAGCCGGACTATCCATACCCTCCAACCAAGTTGCAGCGGTGAACCCGGATCAGCCCGGAGCTGGAGGTGTCCAGAGGCCAAAAATCAATGGTCCGGCATTTAGTCCGAACCAGGAGCCACCCATGACCTATGAATCAATGATAGATGGTCCGTGCTGTTACCATACGACTGACCCGCGCAAGCCAGCCAACCATTCAACCCGGCAGTGCAGCTGGAACCGCAGAATCAGAGAAGAGGGGGCAAGGGCCGGAGGAATCAGAACAGGACCACCACCTCAGAGATTTCAGCCGAGGTCCCACCCTAATCTGTCCGGAGCAAATGTTACCCCGGTAACCACTGCACCTCTTCCGAGGCCTGCAGCAGCAAGACCCGTGAATGTTGTGAATGTCCGAGGTAATAACAACAACAATGGTGCCGGACCAAGTCAGCAGTATGAATACCCCGGAAATGACTATAGAGAGGTTCATGCGAGCTATGTGGTCTTTGTGACCGAGCCACTGACAAGAAGAGCGTGCAGAGGCGTGCCATGGAGGTGAATGCAGTAATGCCGGTGGTGCCGACCTATATGAACTGGTCTGAGCAGGAGATCACTTGGAGCAGAAAGGACACACCTCGGATCATGCCGAGCCCTGGAAAGTATGCCCTGGTGGTAGATCCAACGTTGTGTGGGCCTACCAACAATGTGAGGTTCACCCGAGTTCTGGTGGACAATGGCAGTGCCATCAACATCATGTACCGAGACACAATGGTGAAATTGGGCATCTCGCCTAATCAGTTGATGCCAAGCAGTTGTACTTTTCATGGGATTGTGCCCGGCGTTTCCTGTGCACCCATGGGCAAGATATGGGTGGATGTAGCATTTGGAACCAAGGAAAATTGCCGAGTTGAGAGTATCGAGTTCGAGGTGGTGGACTTGGAGAGTGCATACCATGCACTGCTTGGAAGGCCGGCTTTGGCCAAGTTCATGATTTCCACCCATGTTGCATACCTGAAGATGAAAATGCCAGGGCCTAATGGATCATATCCATCTCGGGTGACTACAAGCGAGCAATTCAGTGTGCCTCGGCGGGATCTAACCTAGCCGAGTCTTTGGTGATCGCAGCCGAGAAGAAGAAGCTGCATCAAGTGGTGGCAATGGCGCAGTCAACACAGCTCGGCCTGTCCGGACTGATGAGCCCGGACTCAACTGCGGCGTTCGAGGTACCCAAGGAGACCAAGAAATCCCCATTGACCCGGAGCACCCAGAGCATGTGGCCATCATTGGGACCGGGCTAGGCGAGAAATAGGAAGGCGAGCTCTGTCACTTCCTCCGTGAGAATCGGGATATCTTTGCATGGTCGGCTAAGGACCTGCCAGGTGTTCCGAGGGAGTTGGCAGAGCACTCTTTATTTGTTAGGCCAGAGGTGAAACCGGTGAGGCAACCGACCCGTCGTCTCTCAGACGACCGGAGACAAGTGGTGCTGGACGAGCTGGCTAAGTTGCTTGCAGCCGGGTTCATAATGGAGGTACTGCATCCGGACTGGATATCCAATCCGGTCTGGTGGAAAAGAAGAAAGACGAGCCAGCCGTGGTCAAGGTGTGGCGCATGTGCATTGACTTCACTAACCTCAACAAGGCGTGCCCAAAAGATCCATTTCCATTACCTCGGATTGATCAGTGATCGATTCCACTGCTGGTTGTGAACTGTTATCTTTCATCGATGCGTACTCTGGTTTTCACCAGATACCACTGAACCCAAAGGATCAAATAAAGACCGCTTTTATTACCCCGTATGGGGCGTATTGCTATCGTGTCATGTGTTTTGGTCTGAGAAATGCCGGGGCAACTTATCAGAGGTGTATGCAGAAATGCCTGCACTCTCAGATGGGCAAAAATGTGCAAGTGTATGTCGACGATATTGTCATCAAAACTAAGGAAAAATACTCTCCTCGAGGATCTCGAGGAGACATTTGTGAATTTGAGAAAGTATCGGTTGAAGCTTAACCCGGACAAGTGCACCTTTGGTGTCCCGGCTGGAAAGTTGCTCGGATTCCTGGTGTCTAGCCGAGGTATCGAGGTTAACCCGGCCAAAATCCGAGCTATTGAGAGCATGAAGTTACCGAAGTGTTTGAAAGATGTGCAGAAGTTCACAGGGTGCCTAGCCTCGTTGAGCCGATTTGTAGCTCGGCTAGGAGAAAAAGCCTTACCTTTGTACCAGCTCATGAAGAAAAGTACCGGGTTTACATGGACCCCGCAGGCCGACGTGGCGTTTGGTGAGCTGAAAAAGATGTTGTCCACTGCCCCGGTGTTAGCGTCACCATTGCACAATGAGCCGATGTTACTTTACATTGCGGCCACAAACCGAGTTGTAAGTGTGGCAGTGGTGGTGGAGCGCGAAGAAGGTGGCAGGTCGGTGCAGAGACCGGTGTATTACTTGAGCGAGGTGATCTCTACCTCGAAGCAGAACTATCCTCACTACCAGAAGATGACGTATGGTGTTTACCTGGCGGTCAAGAAGTTGAAGCATTATTTCCAGGAGCATCCCATGACGGTGGTGTGCGAAGCTCCAATCTCGGAGATCATCGGGTGCAAAGATGCAACTGGCCGAGTTGCCAAATGGGCGATTGAGGTGTCTCCATATGCACCACATTATGAGAGAAGAGACGCAATTAAATCCCAGGCGTTGCCGGACTTCTTTTGTGATTGGGCCGAGATGCAGTATGAGCCACCCAGGCCGGACTATAATTATTGGAAAATGCATTTTGATGGGTCCAAAACAAAGATCGGGCTGGGGGCTGGAATAGTCCTCACCTCGCCAAAGCAAGATCAGCTGAAGTACGTGCTGCAGATTCATTTCTCAGCATCAAACAATGTGGCGGAGTATGAGGCCTTAATCCATGGCCTCAAGGTGGCAAAGGAGATCGGTATCCGGCGTGTAGAGTGCTTCGGCGATTCCGACCTGGTGGTGCAACAATCTTCTGGAACTTGGGATGCTCTGGATGCCAACATGGCGTTATATCGGTTCCATGTGCAAAAGATATCCGGGTTCTTTGAAGGGTGTGAGTACAGGCATATACCTCGGGCAGAAAATGATGCTGCCGACGTGTTGTCAAAGCTCGGTTCATCAAAAGAGGCAGTACCACCAGGGGTAGCCCTGAATCACTTGAGAACTCCTTCAATCAAACCTTCTCCTGAATCCGAATCTATTTTCATCCCGGCGGAGCAAGAGCCCGGACCTGTTCCAATGGAGGTAGACGTCGGATGCGTTTGGTCGGACCCGGGGACTGCGTGGCAGAGCTCGGGGACTGCACACCAAACCTCGGGGACTGCTCATCCAGACTCGGGGACTGGTCGCAGGATGGTGGAGGAAATAATGGAGGAGATTATGGTGGCCGAGCCAATGGAGGTGGATGAGGAACTTTTTCCTTTGCACCCGGTGCCGGAGTGGGCGGAGCAAATTATGAAGTTCATAACGGAGGGAAGCACGCCAAGTGACACAACCGAGGCTAGGAGGATTCAAAGGAGGGCCAAGGCGTACACCATCATCAACAAGGAGCTCTATAAAAGAAGCGTAACCGAGGTGTTGCAACGGTGTGTTGAGCCAGCTGAAGGCAAGGAGATGCTTTTGGAGATCCACCAAGGAGAATGTGGTCATCATTGCAGCACAAGAGCTCTGGTGGCCAAGGTGTTTAGGCATGGGTTCTATTGGCCCACTGCTCTTGCTGATGCAGAGGCCATAGTCCGGAGATGTGAAGGATGCCAAAGGTTTGCCAAGCAAACGCATATGCCAGCTTCGGCGCTCAAAACAATTCCTATCACTTGGCCGTTTGCGGTATGGTGTTTGGATATGGTGGGAGAGTTCAAACCAGCCCGAGGTAACATGACACACATATTGGTGATGGTGGACAAATTCACCAAGTGGATCGAGGTGAAACCAATCCGGAAGTTGGATGGTCATTCAGCAGTGACTTTCTTGAAGGAGATTATTCTGCGATATGGCTACCCCCATAGCATTATCTCGGACAACGGCACTAACTTTGCTGTTGGAGAGTTCGCTCGGTTTTGCATGAACAAGGGAATCCGGCTGGACATAGCCTCGGTGGCACACCCGGAGTCTAATGGACAGGTGGAAAGATCAAATGCTCTAGTGTTGGCCGGCATCAAGGCTCGGCTCATTGAACCACTGCTGAAAACGCCGGGGTGTTGGATAGATGAGATACCAGCAGTACTGTGGGGTCTAAGGACCACGCCAAATCGATCACTGGCTATACGCCATTTTTTATGGTCTATGGGGCAGAAGCTATGCTACCCACTGACATCGAATATGATGCGCCCAGAGTGGCAATGTACACTGAAGCCGAGGCAAAAGAGGCTCGGGAGGATGCAGTAGATCTGCTTGAGGAAGCGAGAGAATTGGCCTCATCTCGGTCAGCAATTTACCAGCAAGGTCTCCGACGTTATCATAGCCGGAGTATCAACCCTCGTGTGTTTCACGAGGGAGATTTGGTGCTGAGGTTGGTGCAGCGCAAGAAAGGCCGGCACAAGTTGTCACCTCCATGGGAGGGACCGTTCGTTGTGAGCCGAGCTCTGCTCAATGATTCCTACTATCTTATAGATGCGCAGGAACCAAGGGAAGATGGGCTGGACAACCCCGGTCAGAGGTCAGGCGACCATGGAACGTAGCTCTACTCCGACCTTTCTACTCATGAAAGGCGCAATGTATGTACCTCGGTTAATCCTTAATAAAAATGTCGGCACTCCGAGGTTAAAGCTCGGGGACTGCCTCGCTCTTGTGCTTATGTTTTATCTCTGTTTGTCAGTTTCGTTCATATGCCGAACTATTTTGAACCTCGTCTCAAACTTCAAGTAATGTGTGCTATGAAACTAATCTTGTGACTCGACTGGCATCTGCCTAAAAGGTAGTCAAGAGCAAAGAGGAAAAAACGTGGGAGACATGAAAATGAACTCGGGGACTCGGTCCAAAATTATAGTTCGGCATGTGTCGTTTACTAACCCCTGTCTTTACCTTTCGTTTATGTCGGATGACTTTGAAACATACCTCGGAATTTACCAAGTACTGTATGCTATGAACAACAATCTTGTGACTCGACTGGCATCTGCCTAAAAGGTAGTCAAGAGCAAAGAATGCCAAACATAGTAAACACGAAAGTAAACTCGAGCAATCATTCAAAAGGATTCGACGTAAAGCTTAGAAAAGCATGGTTCGGATAAGCATGATAGTAACAGAGGTAGCAAAAGGAACTACTTAAGTTTGATTACATCTGCGTCCCGGCATACCGGGGATTTAATGAAGTTTTTTGGCCAAGCATAAGTTCAGGTCGAGGCATCAGGAATTACGTCGGCAGCAGCCGATGCAGCAGGGATTTCGTCCGGAGCCGAGGTAGCCTGGGAGGTGCTGGCAACGTCGGCAGTAACCTCGGCACCAGGTTGTGGAGAAGCCTCGGTTTCTGCTTCGCGGGTGTCACCATCGTCACCTTGCTCGGCTTCGACGTCGGATTCTGTTTCGTATTCATCCTCTTCTGGCTCGTCATCTTCGGCGTCGGAGTAGGTGTCTCCCTCGCTCAAGTTCTTGGTGTTGGCATATCCAGCGAAGAAGGCAGCCATCTTTTCGCGCCGCTGGATGAGAATTGGGTCCGTGGACCAGGGCGAGCCTCGGCGAAGAGTGTCCATCTTTTCGAGGTCGAGCTTCTCGCACCAAGTCATGATGAATTTGAGAGCGGCATCAGCTCCAGCGCGAGCCGAAGATGAGCGCCACTCTCGAAGTCTTTGTTCGGCTTCACGAAGCTTGGCGGCGAGCTCAGGCGTAGTATTGGGAGCATCGGCAAGAGGCCACAAGGCTCGGAAAGCAGACACACCTGCATCGAGGAGTTCGGACCCAATGGTTTTCAAGGGATGGATCCGAGCTTTGATGGCCACGATGTGGTCCTCAATGGTCCAGGCGGGGTTCGTCTCGTTACGCCTCTTCCTGTGCTGATCAGTGATATTGCGAGCCGAATTTGGGTGTAGGTGAAGTGCTCTGCAGAAGGATAGCCTGTTAATAATGAAAGAAACAGTTCGGCAAAGAGCCAGTACTGTTGAGGACAAAGCAAGGATAAGGGGGGCAAGAAGCTTACCGTCCATTTCTTTGTTGATGCGTTCCAGCGTCGGGAGGAGCTGGTTAACCGAAGCTTGAAGGGCTTCATAAGCCTCGGTGGCCGAGGTGGCGCGGGCCTCGGCTAACTGGAGCGCATTCTCATGTTCCTTGGCGGCATCCTCCCGAAGTTTCTTCTCTGTTTCAACAACACTGGCCTTTTCCGCCTGCAGCTGCTCTTTTTCCGACGTCCGCAGCTCAGTGATGCGCTTCAGTTCCTTTACCAGACGAGCTACTTCGGCTTTCTCTTGTTGGAGCTTTCGTCCAAAGAGTTCTTTTCTGCAAGGACGGCCTTGTGCTCGTCGTGGAGTTTCTTGTGGTCAAACAGAGGGTGTGAAAGATGTCCGTGCGGACGTTCATAGTATTCTGCAAGGAAGAAAAACATAGCTCGGTTAGAAAGGCTATACCTCGACAAGAGTCTCGGGGACTCGGAGTCAAATCATTGGGAAAATGTTGCCGGGGTATGCCTCGACAGGAGTCTCGGGGACTCGTACCCGAGGTGCATGCTAAAGTAAGGTAAAATGGTTTGGATACGTCGGATGAAAATTGAAAGTTGAGATTCAAGCCAAACAATTTTAACTCCGGCGGAGCGTCAATAGTTTACCTCGAATCTCGGGGACTGGGAATGGTGGATATTAGATGAGATACTGCATGAAAGTAAAGAGAATAGGACTTACGTCGATGTTTTGAGCAGCACGCAGGGCAGCGACTTGTAGGTCGTGTACGCTTCGGCCGCAGGCGCTGTTTCCCGCAGGATGCTCAGCCACCGGAGCAGCTAGGGAGGCCGAGGAGACCTCGTCTGCAGAATTCCAGTCTGCATTGTAGTGTTCCAAGGAGCCGAGGCTCTGGTCACTGTCAGTGCGCAGAGGAGGATATCCCCACGGTCCGCCCTGCTCGATGCCCCTAACCGAGGCCTCCAAGGCCAAGCAGCCTCGGAGCTTGAAGCAGGCCGGTTATCCAGTATAAGAGATGTCCTCCGAGCATATTCGTCGGCCGGAGGAGCAGTCTCATCAACGGGTGCGGCAAATGGAGGAATTCGGCGTGTCACCGGGGAGGAGACCTCGGTGCATCCTTGAAGGAGAAGAGATAGTCAGGGTGCCAGACCCAGATGTTGGTTTGGGGGTGACCTTAGACTTCACCGTCTCTTTCTCTTTCTCCTTGCCTTTCTCCAACGGCAAGGTAGTCTGGCGAACTGGTTTTTGGGGCTGCTGCTTGGGCTGCTGCTTGGGCTGTTGCTTCTGCTGAAGCTTCTGCTGTTGCTGTTGTTGGTTGCGGGCAGTCTGGCTGCGGGGGGAGAGTCGAGGCTCCGGCAAGGCGGTAGCCGGAGTTCTGGCGCGATTGGTCCCCGCATCCGTTTGAGGACGCGGAGAAGTCTGACCTCGGGTGGGGGCAGATTTCTCCAAGGCCGGGCCAGACCTCGGTGGAGGAGATACGGGGCGAGAGTTCGTCGGGGTGGTCGTGGCTTCAGAGGCACCAACGGGTGCAGTCATGGAGGATACCTCCTGATCCACGTCTATGGGGTCACTGCAACGAAGGAAGATGGTTAAGTGTTAGTACCGAGGTGATTGTTTAAGCAACAAACATGTTGGCTATAGAAGCAAAGCATTACCCATCCGAAGTAGGAAACTCTTGCCCCCTCGGGCATGAGGAGGATTTCCGGACTTCTTCAGCCGACGTCTCTTGACCGGAGCCGCAGTGGGTCCGGAGGCTCCAGTGGCGGATGGTTCGGCGGCCGAAGTTGCGGCACCAGCGCGTTTCCGGCTGGTTGCTGGAGTAAAGTTCGGAAGGTGAGGAAGGCAGGAGATAGGTACCGCGTTTATTGGTTCCATGACGAGAAATCCCTCCTCGTCATCCGAAATCTCTTGAACTGAAGCTTGTGCTTGAGGCTTACCCGCGGTGGTGACGCGGGCCGAGGCAATGGGCATGTAATCCTCGTTGTCAGGGTCCTCGTTGGATGGTGGGTCCTCGACAGGAAGATCCTTGCCGAAGTGGTCCGCAGGATGGACTCCATCCTCGGCGGTCTGGCGGGAGAACAGCTATATGGCAGACATATGAAAAGGAGTTAGGAAGAAATGTCAAGATGAACGTCGGTAGCAAGACCTCGGTGGTAAAGGAGTACCGAAGAAAACGTCGGAACAGCGTACCTGTTTTGGTGGCTTGGTCCTGTAGTGGGGTTCCCTTCCCCATGTCCAAGCGTCAGAGATCTTGGACTTGGTGATAGCTCGGACTCGCCGAGCTACCGCGGCGTTGTCCAGTGCAACATGCGTATGGCGGGTTGGATCATAAAGACCGCTCATGTGGCAGATCTTGTGAGTCCTCGCCTGGAGAGGGGAGACCCTGCGCTTCACAAATGTGCAGGCCAGATCGTCAGCCGTCAGGACTTTCCCGTCGTTCGCAGGGTCCTCCGGGTCCTGCCATTTCGCAACATACCCATGGATGGACTTGATTTCGCTGGTGAGAGGGGGAGTGTAGTCCCAGTTGAGCGGTTCTGTAGGAGGGCTGAGGTTAAACGCCGGCAGATTGAGGAAGTCCTCTTCGCCGGAGTTCTTCACGTAAAACCACGTCCGGAGCCACTTGCGAACGGTGTCCGGAGTAGCGATACGTGGGAAGATGGAGTTTCGGCGAGGAGCTACGATGGCTGCTCCGCAGGCGGTTAGTAGCTTGGGCAGATCCTTGTTTTTCGGATCCGGGATCACTTGCCGCTTAAGTTGGAAGTAGCGAGAAAAGAGGTCTACCGTGGCTTTGAGGCCGAGGTATCCCTCAGAGAAGGAAACGATGCAGGAGAGAGTGGTGATGGCGTTGGCGGGGAGGTGATGAACCTGGAGTCGAACTTGTCGAGGAAGCTCCGGAAGAAATCACTAACGGGCAGTCCGAAGCCGCGCTGGAAGTGCGCGACGAAGACCACCCGTTCCCCTTCCTTGACTTGAGGCTCGAGTTCGCCCTCTGGCAGGCGACACTCTACCCCGGCGGGAATCCGCCGAGTCGCCCTGAGCCACTGGATTTCGTCCGGAGTTACATCCGAACCTTCCCAGCCGGCTCGTTCTCCGACCTCCAGTTCGAGGTCTGGAACCTCGGTTTGTTCCGAAGTCTCAGGAGGAGACATCTCGGCAGAATCAATCTGCAGAAGATGCACAGAAGTTTAGCAAAGAAAAAGTAATCTGGAATCTAAGGCTATATCTGGCTAACTCAGGAGGAGTTGGACGGCTATCTAATATACATAGAGGCATATCTATGCTAGGCGAGCATCTATCCGAGGTATGAAACTCGCTACTACCCAAAAAAGTATGCAAGTAAGATCTACCGGAGGAGGTAAATAGAGTTTTATTCAAGAACATATGAAGAACCAAAGCGCAAAGAGGAAGAAACCTAGGGCAATGCCTAGGGTATCAAGAAAGGGAGTACATACCGTGAAAACGAGGTGCTGAAGGGCGGCGCCGGTGACGCGGTCGCAGCGGCGACGAAGGAGCTGCTCGTCGGCGGCGGCGGGAACGTGTTTCTTCTCAACCGGAAGCGGCGGCACTGGTGGCGATGGAGGCGAGAGGGCGAGTGAAGGAGGAAGAAGATGGCGAAGTTACCCGTGGGGCCCTACTTATAGCCGCGCGCGGTAACTGCCCGCATTAACTGCGCCACTACCGCGCGGTTATCGGGAGGCGCGGGATCGTGTGCGAGTGGGCGCACGGTTACGCGGTTGCGGCCGCACGATCGGCCACATCGTGGGCCGCAGAGTGGCAACCGCCCACCCCGGATTTCCTGCGCTGGTCAGCACAAGAATCGAGGGGTCGTGGGCGGTCAAGTACTTGAGTGCGCAGGTGCGCTGTTCGGTGGGTCCGGCTGACGAGGGCGGCGTGTGGTCAGAATCTGCTTGGCAGAGGTCCGGATTCCGAAGCCCGGGCAGAGATTCTTCGCCACGTACCTCGGAAAATCTTGAGGCAAGATGGTGCTGAGTCAGATAGCTCGGAGAGTTCAGTTCGCATATCTACCTCGGATTGGATGGTGGTGTATGGGAGGTACCTCGGCATGACTATGTTGGAGGTCGGTTTAGGAGGTGGTGTAATGCTTGTTTTGAACCTGCTACGGCCCTCCTTCCGAGGTCGTAGGACCGCACCAGCTTCGGGGACTAATGTCGGGGGAGTATCCCCGGGTAGGGTCAAGGCTTGGCATAAGGTGGTGTTCGAAGTTGTGCCGAGGTACGGAAAGGGCCGACCTGTTTGGGCCTGGGAAGGTCCGAGCTTCATCTTGACCTGGAGAATACAGGCCGACCTATTTTGGCCCAGAGGGGTCCGAGGTATACTGTTGGCCAGGGCCGAGGTTCACTGTCCGAGCTATGTTCTGCCGACCTAACTACCTCAGTGCGTGGTTTGTGTTGTGGTGCAGGAGAAGCTGTGGGAAGGAAGTAAGATCCGACCTAGTAAAGAGATTAAGCGCAAGACCCGAGGTACGGAGCCCGTCACATCCGTGCGAGCTAACCGAGGTGGTGGGCTGTAGGTCGGGCCGGAGTCAATGCTCCTGTCACTTCCAGCCGGGTACTAGAGCGCCTGACACGGGAGCGTCTGTCAAGGAGCATGGCAGAGGCGTGCTCCGGGTTCGGCGGGCCTGCACGTCTCCGACCGCTGACCACGCGAGGTCTGGGTAAAGGCTACGAGGTAGCTCTGCCAGGCCACGTCCTGTCTCGGTCAGAGGGGACATGCTAGCTCTGCCGTTAGGCTACAGGAGATGGGCAAGCCACGTCTTGTCCCCGACCGAGGTACGGTGGTACGGTGGTGACCGTTGCAGAGGCATGGCAACAGTGTTCTGCGAGGGGCACAATGGTAACCCGGCTGGCCTATATAGTGGGCTTCACCCCCTCCTGCTAGAGGGACAAGAGATCCAGGATCCAAGATCAAGAGAGAGACCCCCCCCCGTGCTGGAGCTAGTTGATCAAGAGAGAAAGAGAGGGAGGAAGCTCGGAACACCCCGGAGAGACCTCGGTTCAGGACTCTCCATGAAGTAAATTCCAGCGATCCCTGGCCCCACAGTGGGCGCCAACTGTCGTGGGGTAATCACGGCAGATGCCATACGGGGTGGCTTAACTCGGGTGTGAGCCAGGCGACGTAGGATTCACAGAGAGGTAGGACACGCAGAGTTTACCCAGGTTCGGCCCCTCTGTATGAGGTAAAGACCTACTCCTGCTTGTATGTATTTGGATCTGAATGGGGTGTACAATGGTGTGCGCACCAGAGCTTGCGGGTACTCTGGAGGCTGTGGAATGAGATGAGTCTGCCTCTAGGGTTGCTCCTTGCCGGCTTTATATAGGGAGCCGGCTAGGGTTTACAGGGAATGACGGGTTCTGCTGGCGGCGCTAGCTATCCTACCTACAAGTGCGGCTTCGTGGAGCGCACTCTTCGGGATACACAATCGCAGACTG
The DNA here is from genome assembly GCA_947311845.1 of Poa pratensis. Taxonomy (NCBI): domain Eukaryota; kingdom Viridiplantae; phylum Streptophyta; class Magnoliopsida; order Poales; family Poaceae; genus Poa; species Poa pratensis. Next base: position 67,658,705 of record CAMZMU010000020.1, read on the forward strand.
ATTCGAAGATATCTGCTGCCGCCTCCCGAGCCGTCATACCGGGATCCTCGGGGACCCGGTATCCTGGAAGATGTACACGGGTGGGCTTTGGGCCACCCGGCCTTGAAGGCCGACTCGGGGTCCTGGGCCTACCCGGTTGGGCATCCCCCCATCACTATGGAATGTATTAAACCTTTATGTAAGGAGCATGTGTAAGAAGCTTCAATCAGCTGCAGTTTTACCAACACAATCTCTGCATTCTCCAAGATCTTTAGCATTTCCAAGTGATAGAACAAAACATACGGTTTCCCCTGCATACAGCCCGACGGTGGCTCGTGAGTGCCCGCATATCAAATGCACCATCGGACGTATGCAGGGAATCTGAATGCTTTGTTTACGAAATGAACTACAATGAGTACAGAGTGAGTGCCAAACATGTCCAAGAGGTGGGCTATATATAGGGTCACTGTATTCTGAAAACTCTAAACACTGAAGAGAACAAAACACACGGTTTCCCCTGCATACATCCCAACGGTGGCTCGTGAGTGCCGCATATCAAATGCACCGTTGGACGTATGCAGGGAATCCGAATGCTTCGTATACCAAAATGAACTACAATGAGTAGACACTGAGTGCTGAACATGTCCGGGAGGGGGGCTATATATAGGGTCCGTGTGCTTCTTTAGTCCCGGTTGGTAACACCAACCGGGTCATGTGGCTCACGAAGTGGTCGTGATAGTGTTGATCCAACAGCTCACAATCCCTCAAAAGAAACACACTCCTGATCCAACGTCTCACAAGCGCTTGAAAGAAACACACGATCCGTGTGCTTCTTTGGTCCCGGTTGGTAACACCAACCGGGACTAAAAGCGGGCTTTGCCGTCACGACTCGTGTCAGTCACGTGTCCTCCCCAGCGCTGCCCTAGCCACGTGTCCTCCCGTAGCGCTGCCCTGGAGGTCTTTATATATTGTCGCCGACGGGGTAAACCCTAATCCACCATTCCTAGCCACGAACGCATCGTCTCCACGAGATGGATCCGCCACGCCCGCCGCAGCGCCTTCTGGACGAGGTCGAGCGTGCTCGGCAGAGCGCGCTTGGGCGCTATCGCGGGAGCCTATCCCGCCGTATGCCCATGAGCCCGGCGTGGAGAGGAATGCCCTGCTACCGGCCTCCTGCTCCGGTGCCGGAGGAGGTGCGGAGGACGTACGAGCGCGCGTGGTCCGACGTCCCTGACCCCGACGAGGATGCGTACGCCACAGAGGTGGCGTGGGGATCCGCGGCCGTACCTCCACCAGTCACCGCCGCCCCTCCCGACGAGGAGGATGACGACGACGATGACTTCGACTGGAGCGACCATGGGGAAGAGCGCGGCGGGCCACAGATGCAGGAGGCCATTGAAGCCTCCTTCCAGTCCGTCCACGACGACCGTGTACAGCGAGCCAGAACTGCCTGCCAGCTCAAGGCGAAGGAGGCTCGAGCTGGATTGGGCGCTGAAAGACTCATCCTCCAAGGATCTTGCCCTCCGCCGCAAACGTGCGCGCGAGAACTGGGCGGCCGCGAACGGGGCTGGCTCCTCCCGCCGTTCCCCCTAATCCTATGGCCTCCGAGCCAGCAAGTCCGTTTATGTAGAATAATGTTGGTGATGTTGGTGTGTGTAACAATATATTAAACCTTTTATGTAATGCATTATATGGAATGTATTAAACCTTTATGTAAGGAGCATGTGTAATAATAATGAATGTGTATTTCCAATGTGTATTGTCAAGAAGCTTCAAATCAGCTGCAGTTTTACCAACACAATCTCTGCATTCTCCAAGATCTTTAGCATTTCCAAGTGATGCAGAAAGCGCCACAATCCGGATGTACTGCCATTCTCCAAGATCTTTAGCATCTGAATAGTTCCAAAGACGATCTCTGGATATGAACTGACTCTCAATTGGCAGTTGTTGATTCATACGGGAGAGGTAGTATTGCAATTCGCTGTGGCCAGTTAAGATTATTCCCTCTCCGTGTGTATCATACTTAGGAAGAGGTAGTATTGCATTAGCAAAAAAACAGAAAATGGCAAAATTGTTAATAGTTTGTAGAGTTAGAATAATTATTTTATAAAACAGAAAATGGATTTGGAATACTTATTCAAATTCAAGCACTTTTCATGTTGAAAGTTTAGTGAGATTCAAAAATATGCAAAAAATGTTAGTTAATCCATATTTTAATTGAAAATGACAAAATTGTTAATAGTTTGTAGAGTTAGAATAATTATTTATAAAACAGAAAATGGATGTGGAATACTTATTCAAATTCAAGCACTTTTCATGTTAAAAGTTTAAGTTTTCTCAATTTCATAAGTATGCAAAAACTGTTTCATTCAAATGTTCACATATTTAAAATTGTGCTAGATTTTAAAAAAAAAGTAAAAAGGGTACATCGCACGCTATATTTGGCCTTTTGTCCCAGCCCATCTCACCAGCCGGGACTAAGGCCCGTGCTGCGTGCGGGAACTCGAAAAGCCCACCCCACCCCTTTAGTCTCGGCCCGTGGCTCAAGCCGGGACTAAAGACCCCCCTTTAGTCCCGGTTTGAGCCACGGGCCGAGACTAAAGGGGTGGGGGCTATATATTCGCGGGCGGTTCCACGAGCCGCGACACAAAGGAGGCCACTTAGGACCAGACGCCGCCAGGCTGCAGAAATTTCTGCGCCGCCGTCGTCTCCTCGCCGTCGCCGCCGCAGCTCCTCACCCTCGCCTCCGCCACGCCTCCTCCACGCGCGTGCGCCTGCCACCGCCGCTCGGACGGCTGAAATCGACGCCGCCGTGCGTTTCTTCCCCAACTCCGGCCGCCGCCTCGTCGAGCTTGATTCGCTCCACTCCGACCACCCCCGACCTCGCCGAGCCCTCCATTGAATTCGTGGTGAGCTCACGGTCCTGTAGGACCCTTCCCTAGTCCTCCCGTGATTTAATTTGAAAGTTTGGAACCATAAAATTTCAAACAAATATCATTCGAATGCAACGATATTTTACATGGATTTGAGCGAAATTCAATTTTAGCATATACTAACCTATATCTACTTTTCAACTTGCAACTTCCCTTCTCTGTTAATTAGAGATTTTTGTGTGAAAATTAATTAGGTGCAAATATTGTGTGCAAATATTTTAGGGTGCACATATTTTGTGGTTAAAATAGGAAATATTTGTGTTGCAAATATTTTAGGGTATTTTTAGTTGCATAGAATATTGCTAAGTTCAAAAATAGAGTAAAAAAAATAGAGCACAAATTTTTTGCATTTTTAGTTGCATAGAATATTGCTATGTTCAAAAATAGAGTACAATTTTAGTTGCATAGAATATTGCATTTTTAGTTGTGTATTTTAGTGCAAATATTGCTATGTTCAAATATTGATAGAGATAGGGATAATATTATGCATTTTGAAATAATATTGTGTGCATTTTGCAGAAACTATGGATCCACCTAGTCCAATCCGCAGAGACCTAACACAGGAAGAAATTCTCGAGAATATAATCCACGACTCCCCAGGTGCTGATCCAGCCGAATCTCCGTCATCGTATCTGAACCCCTCCGGGGATGGAATGGAGGTCGACCGAAGTGAGGATGAAGCCGACTGCTCTGATGATGGAGAAGGCGATGGCTCCGATGATGGAGAAGCCGGTGGACCCTTAACGAAGTCCGGCGAGGTATATATATGAAGTTCGGCGATCAGTAGATGCATTACTTGAGTTGTATATATATAAATTGATGAATGTTTCTTCTCTTAGGCCTCCACATCGAGCAAATCTTCCAAACGAGGCCCGACCAAAAAGTTGGCCCCATCTACGCATTATACATTTGAGGTCATATCCCCTACGGGTGAACCGAAGGAACCCAAGAAGGCTGCCGATGTATTTAAAAAACAATGCGGAGTTCTAGTTAGGGATCATGTCCCGATCACCGTTCGAGACTGGCATGAGCGCAAAGGGGCGAATGATAGTGAGTATGTCGCTGGAACGTACAAAGAGGGTCTTTGGAATGACCTCGTGGCACATTTCACCCTGCCAGAATTTGAGGATCCTGCCGACACTTCAAAATTGAGGGAGAAAGTCAAGCGGTGGACTCTTAAGAAGATGGCCGAACTATTCCGGGTGTGGAAGAAAATATTATGGCAAGAATATATGAAGAAAAAGACTGCTCCAGTATTCGAAGGCTATCTAGCGAAGCAGGCGAATCACTGGAACGAATTTAAGGAGTACAAGGAGTCACAAGATGCCAAGGCGATGTCAGTAAGGAACAAGAAAAATGCTGAGAAGAAGAAATGTCACCATAAATTGGGGCCAGGGGGCTACGAGACTGCCATGCCAAAGTGGGATAAAAGAGAGCAAGAGCTGCGTGCTAAAGGGATCGAACCAGAATGGATGCGCGAAGAATGGGAATTGAGGGCAAGAAATTGGTTCCTTGCGCATGGGAGTTCATAAGACGAAACAACAGGGGACCTTGTTTGCAGTGACGGGATTAGGATACCCAGGGAAAATTGGCTTAAAGTGGTAAAGAAATTAAAGAGGGGAAGTTAAAGTTCCGTCCCGATAGAGAGAAAGACTTGCTGACACTGGTCCCCGGGAATGACCAAAAAGGAGGACGAACACGAGGCCTTGGCCCTAAGTATCCGTGGTGGCTTGGGTTTGCCAAAGACATAGAAACTTACAGAAGCCGAGCGAGAGCAAAGCAGCGACAGCAGGAGGAGGAGGGAGACAGGTTCAACCAGTTGCTTGACAGAATTAACCACCAGCAGCAGCAGATTGACGAACTTAGAGGAGTAGTGCACCTGCAAGATCCTGTACTCGATATTACCGCCGGCCCATCTCAGCGGAAAAGCAGCGTGGGTGACTCGGAGGTCCCGGCTGACGATGCACGGCGGATGATAGATGGCGGTCCCGGCTACCCCGTGGATGGAATCAAGGATTCAATATCTTGTGAGCTCCATCAGAAATTGAAGAACATATCCATGAAGGTGGCGGTCGGATATGCTTTACCTTGTCCACCTGACGCACGCTGGCAAGGCCGTGAGATTCCAGCTGGCTATGCTAAAGTCGGGGTGGATGAAATCGTATCGGGGTTTCATGATATGGATCTTGACATCCCTGGACCTGAAGATGAGAGGACACTCGGAGAAGTTGTGGGTGATATCATTCTATGGGACAAGAACTACATCAAGTTTCCATGCTCGACGCCAAGGACAACACCGCCTCCGAGATGTCGCAGGTCACCTACACCTCCATCACCTCCAAGAAGCCCACCCCATGACTACGACCACCACAGCGCGAGTCCATCTTGATCTCCGCCGCCGGACTTGGGTCGGCCGTCTTCGCCGCCGCCTTTGCCCGATAAGGACAATAAGCGGAAGCGTGCTCCGTCGATGAGTACTAACCGACGCAGCAGCCCAAAACGACAAATGTCGCCCCTCCCAAGAGTACCTCATAAGAATCTTCCCATCAGAACTTACGATCGTACTGACGAGCAAACCGCAGCGATCGCAAAGGCCGAAAAAGATGCGCATTTTGCAAAGAAGAAACCCAAGCCTGCCCCGGTATACACCGAGAAGCAAAAAAGCGTGGGCACGTGATTTTCTGAACACAAAATCGCAATATGAGTTGCACCATAAGCCAGATGACTATCTACGCACACTTCGAAAGGAAGTGGAGAAGAGCAAATCAAGTAAAAGTGCAAGCGGGAGCAAATCAAGTAAAAGTGCAAGCGGGAAAAGAAGGGACGTTCCCGAGCTCAGAGAACAGGCCAAACAATCGATCCCACCCTCAAGGTGTTATCCGAAGACATTCCCCAGGTGCTGCAGTAGGATATGGAAGAAGCTGCGAAGTTGGCGGCCGCTATGGGTATGACTGTTGCTGAATTACTAGGTTCCCAAGACGACATGTTACCCAAGGCTGATGTTGTCCCTACATATGTCCCAGGGAAGCCTTTGGTCAGCAAAGAGAAGTTGGAACAACTGCCAACACAAATACGGAATTTGCATGAATGGTACTTGAGTGTGGTAGGGGGGGCAGAACAATGATCGTGGCGAAAGTCCCACATGAGTACTTCTTCTGACCCGAAGAGGTCCATGTTGAGTTTTCAGAACTCTTCCAGTTATACAATTTCGACGCCCTCGACAAAGCTCTCATGAGTTGCTATTGTCTGTAAGTTGTTGAATTCATTGTCTACATATAAGTTGTTCAGTTTTTCAGTTGTTCAGTTCATTGCATGTAATTATTCTCATTATATCCTTTTGTACTCTATTATACAGAATGAAGATCCGGGAATGTAAAAGAAAGATCTACAGTGTTGGGTTCATTGACCCAGATAAAGTACATATACATTCGCTAACGATGAAACCCGACGAGACGGCGAAAAACCTTCTATGGTTTCTAACGGAGCAAAATTTCTGTGACCACATACTGTTTCCTTACAACTTCCAGTGAGGGTCTTACTCTGTTGTACACATTCACTTTTGCTTACTCGATGTTAAGTGTAATTGATGAGTTACTGACGTATATATAAACGTGTGCAGGTTCCACTGGATTCTGCTAGACATTCAAGTTGATAAGTGAATAGTTGAAGTCATGGACCCATTAAAGAGACACCTGGAAGAGTTCCGCAACATGCAGGACATGCTCCAGAGGTAATTTTCGCGCTATATCGGTCTCTTTCGTTGATTTCATGAGATATCAGGTAATGAATAACTTATTCATTAATTCATTTTCTTTGCTGGGTAGGGTTTGGAACCTGTTCAGGAGTGTGGTGACGGGTTCCTTTAGTGAGAAGCTGACGTTTACTCCGGTCACGGTAAGTAGTACGAGATATGTCCGCGCATCTCTTTAATTCTAGTTTCAATACAATTATGATGCTAGATTATTATTTTGATCGAATTCTATTCTCGTAAAGTGCGCGAGGCAGCCACCGGGGACAAATCTATGTGGATACTACGTTTGCGAGTTCATTCGCACGTTTACCACTGAGCACAATGATTATAGACTCGACATAAGCAATACATTCACAACATTATTTTATTACCGTCACTTTTTGTTATCATGATTGATGTTCATATTGATCTCCTTTTCTTATGTAGTTCGAGAGAATGCGGGATCGGCTCCTAGCAGAGCAACGCCTACTAGCAATTGCAGAGGAACTGGCGGGATTTTTGTTGAAAGAGATGGTAGACGACGCCGGAGAATTTAGTGTGAATATGCGCTACTGATGATCCCGGCCGTGTAATCGAATAGACGGGCTCTAGTCCCGGTAATTGTGATCTCCATGTAACTATCAAAATTGTATATATTTGTATGCTCGATCGTAAGACAAGTTATCTTATATATGCACGAACATGTACGGTATGTGGTAGCGTAGAAATACGAAAACTATTTTGAAGAAAGAAATAAATAAAAAGAAAACAAATAAACCCTAAACCCTAAAGAAATAAATAAAAGAAAACAAAATTATCATTAGTCGCGGCCCGTAATACGAGCCTGGACTAAAGGGGTTGCCCCCAGCGCGCTCCGCGGCGGCCACGTGGGGGCCTTTGGTCCCGGCTGGTAACAGGGCCGGGACTAAAGGTTGGGCCTTTAGTCCCGCTTGGCCTGTCCCGGTTGGCCAACCGGGACTAAAGCCCCTCACGGGCCGGGACAGTAGGCCCTGTCTCCACTAGTGTTTGACACACCGCAGAGAAAGAAAAACCTTTGCCAAAAGGTTTGAAAGGATGGAAATGTCCCTCCATAATTTAGTGCAAGGAAATTCGTAGGAAGGGTTCAGATCGGCTAACACACATAAACAGATCACATCCATCCACTACAAGAAAAGAGGAGGTTTTATCTATCGCACGCAGGAAAGAACGTCACTGATTGACGGAAATCCATGAAATTATGAACTAGTTCCCGCTTTGGGAGGCCCTCTAGCACGGTTTTTGTGACGTTGTTAGTCTTTGTCGCGGTGGAAATGCCACACCTCCATGTAATGGGATGGATAGACCCATTGAGGCCCGTATTTCACTCATTTTGTTTGAACAACCCCGCCATCCGTGACTGGAACCCTTTTTCAAAAACTTAAGTGGACCCACATGTCCCAAAATAATATAGCCCACATTTCTCCATGCGTTACATTTATGACACGTTGGGCCCAGCAGTTAGTCTGTTAGCTCGAAATGATGAAAGCACTGGAAACTATTGTGCACGACGCAAAATTCGGACCGACGACCTTTCTCTCGTGTCGTACCGCCTTGATCACTCAGACTGCCCACGTTATTGGTCAGGTAGTCCCACTTTACTTATGTTTATATTTATCGATTGATTTCATAGGCTGCCATGTCGATGCCACACAATTCAGGCATTCTGCGTGTGGTCAAGTATTATTTAGGGCATGTACAATGGAGGGTGCCTAAATGTAGGCGCTTGAGGAGAGAGAGTCACTAAGCATCTGCCTAAGCGTCATGTTCTCCATTGCTTAGCTGCTTAACTTAGGTGGGCATGTCTTCTTAGCACACAGCTCAAGCACTTGTGACCTGCAACGCGAACAGTCGACAGCCCACATGCATGGAGCAGGACAAGTAAATATTTATCTGGTGGAGCAAGCACCGGGGCAGCGGGGCAGAGCACTGGTCCGATCGTCTAGTTAAAAACGAACAGTTATTTTGTTTACCAGCGATGAGGCATCAAAGCCAAATCAGGCACCTTTGGCCTCCACAAGCACCGAGCGACTCGAACGTGGGAAAATAAAGGGAAGTACTAGGCGTCCCCCGAGATCTGGGACAAAAATCCCCCGGGTCCCCTGTGCGACACGTGTCCACCTAGTCCCTCTGGACGATAGCGCGTGTGGATCCAATGTACAGGAAATAGAGCGTAGAAGTCATCAGTCCTCCCACGTGGGTGGAGCCCACCGGCTCCTGTGCGCGCAGCAGCCCTGCCTCAGACTAGCCACAATGGAGAGTAACATAGAGTATCATGCATATGATACTACTCTATGTTACTAACTACATAGTGGGTAGTATCATAAGCATAGTAACATAGAGGGTTTCATTTATTATTTTGTGGGATCTATACTACTACTTCAACTTTGTGATCTATTTGTGGCATGTAGCAATATGAAATTTTGTTTGTTGGTAGGCAAGGATAAATATACGAATTCAAAATCAAATGGATCAATAATAAAAAATAAAATACCAAATCATCACGAGTTCACATAATTCAATTCTAAAAAATGCAACTGGCAACAAACCATCACGTTCACACAGTTCACATCTAAAAAATGCAGTAGCTGAACCGAATCATTTGTTTCTTGCACATTCACACAAGCCATCAGGTTCACACCTTGTCAGCTGAACCGAATCATCCAGTAGCTGAACCGAATCATCCACAAGCCATCAGGTTCACACCTTCAGAATTTTCTTATACCTGAATCTTCTTCCGGAAATAGCAGAGACTTGATCGATTATTGTACAGTGCATATCTTGGAAAGACACACATGCGTCAAAAATACATTGTTGTAACTAAGTATATGCAGCGATGATCTCAGTTTGCTTTTTCTGCGAATGAGATATATAGATTAAGATACAGAGGACGAATTTACCATTAATTCGAAGAGGGGTTCACGGAGGGGCTAGTCGGGGAGCCGGGGTAAAGTGCGGCCGCGTCGCAGGGCTGGGGCAGGAGCTCGCCGGGGCCCCGGGGTGGAGGTGCGGTGGTGGAGAGGGATGAGCGCAGGAGCTGAACGGGGCGCCGGGGAACTGCTGCGGCGGTGAGGTCGCCGACGGCCGGACCTTTGCCATCCCACTGCGTGAGCCAGGCTTCGCCATGGCGCTGCCGCCGGCCGGCGCCGCCGCCGGCAGGAGGGGCGAAGAGCAGAGATGGAGGATGGGAGGCGGCTGGGCAGGAGTGGAGGAGCTGGTCGAGAGAGAGCAGAGATGGAGAGATCGAAGAAGGAAGAAAGAGGTCACAACTCGCACGGGATCCTTTCCCATTATTTTTCATCGTAACCTGTGCTATGATAGGGTATCCACTTATGTTACCGTAACCACCTCTCTCTTCTTTAATTGTCCGCCACGTCAGCGTTTTTGCTGGGCTGGAGATTATGATACAGTTAAGTTACCCGCGTTGGGGCTAGTCTCAAACTCTCACGTCCTCTACACCGTGTGGATTCCACCGATGCTACTAGCTGAGAGCCTAGCTTGCATGCCTATGCTAGTACGCTAGTGCGGGGTAGCTGTGATCCTCTCTCCTGCTAGCTTCGTGGACTAGGAGCAACTCCAAACTGCTAGCTCCAAACAATTCTTTTGGAATGCTGCTATTATAAGTGTTGCTAGTTAATTGGATGCTTAAGACTAAAATATTGCTCTATCTAATCTCGCCAATGGTGTATACTTAGAGCACGCCACAAAATAAACGTCGGTTGTAACATCTGTGTGCCGTCGGAAGTAATGTCGCGCGTCCCGGTAGTATCATCGGCTCGTCGCTAGTAATGCCATGAGTTGTCGATAGTATCGTCGGCTCGTCGGTAGCGACATCGCGAGGTGTCGGTAATATCCGCTCGTAGCATTGCGGGATACAGTCGGTAGCATCGTCAGCTCTTCAGTAGCAACGGCGCGCGCCATCGGTAGTATCGTCGCGTACCGTCAGTAGCAATGCCATGCACAGTCGGTAGCAACGCCGCGAGCCGTCGGTAGCATTGCCGCCATGGATTGAAAGCTTAGAAATCAGTGCTGTAATCTTTATGAAGCAATGTAGCACACGACTGGATCAGTAGCAATTTTTGTACCATTGTAGCAAAAACAGTATAACTATAATAGCGAAAAATGTTATATTGCAGCATTGTAGCAAAACTTCTTCCGGCGAATCCTCCGATGAGACGTATGATGCAAATTAGAACAAAATGGTAGCAAAAATAATTCTTCTTGTAATGCAAATTCACATAACATATGACGCAAGACGACCGACAACACCGCCGACAACCGCGGTGCCTCCGGTTGGCAGCACCACCACTCGTCCTTGCAGCACCGCCGTCCTTGATGGCAGCACCACCGCCCCTCGTTGATTCTATGAAGCAAAAATGGTTCGTTTGTAATAAGAATTTTGTGCTGTTGTAGCAAAATTTCTAATTTTCACAAAAATCCCGCGAATGCTTCTATGAAGCAAAAACGGTTCGTTTGTAATAAGAATTTTCTACTATTGTAGCAAAAGTAATTTCCTCTCAAATCTCACAAAATGCTTCTACGGAGCAAAAAATTTCATTCGTAGCAAATTTTTGTGTGCTGCTCGTAGCAAATGCTTCTAGGGTAAAAAAAAGTTCTATTTGTAGCAATTTTTTGATATTGTAGCAAATCGGACGAGACCTCGCTGGCAACATTGGAGAACACCCGACACGGGGTCGCCGATGCAGCAGCACCATGGCAGGCGCTTGGAGCAACGTGGATGGTCTGTGGTAGCATTCCTCCAGAGCTCCGACGAGGCCTCGCCCGCTCGCACCATCGTAATTGCTTTTACGGAGCAAATCGCGCGCCGTCGGTAACCTCGTTGCGTGCCGTCGATAGCAACATCGTGCCCCTGGTAGCATCACCGGCTCGTCGGTAGCAAAACTATAGGGCGGTTGTAGCAAAAAAATAAATTGTCCTATTGTAGCAAAAAAGGCTCGCCAGAGAAATCGCCGGAGACCCTATAGCAAAATCTTTATGCTATTGTAACAAACTAATAAAACTTTTGTGGCAAAATTTTGTGCTATCATAGCATCATACAAAATCCAACGCCGCACGTAGCACCGCCGAGATCTCATAGCACCGTCACAAGCCGCATGTAGCAAACCCCGATGCCACATGTAGCAAAACTCGACACCGATTGTAGCACCGCCAGAGACATCACCGGAGACTCTCACCTATGATAGCAGTGGTATTAATCTAAAAAGTTGTATTAATCTGTTCGTGCTATATGTATTGATTTGCAGCAGATAACCAGCTAAAGCTAGCTAAGCTAGCTTGCGCTCGCGGATCCGATCGATCGATCGATCCTATATAGCTAGCTAGCTAGTGTTGGGTGGGCGCGCGGGCGTGAACCGGCACGGGAGGAAGGAAGTCGGGATGGGCGGGCGGAGGTCGGGCGCGTCAGGTGTGAGTCCTCGTGACGGGTCCGGGTCGTGGAAAAAAAAGGACGCGTGGCAATCCTTCCATGCGGAGGACGCGAGGGCAATGATCCCCGATTGTAAGTATTTTGTGAAAATAAACCCGGCTTTTCTCTTAAGCACCCAGCCTAAGCACCTGCGTTGTACATGGCCTTACTGGGCCCACAGGTAAGTACGCATGCTATTGCAGAATTGGGGGAGAATATGTGCGAGGCACGACTCAAACCCCCGACCTTGCGGCATGCTACTATTGGATTGTACCACCAGAACAGATAAGTCATCATGTTTACATGGGCTATTTTTAAACACTTCACATCATCCAAACAACTTCACAGTTGTGATAACTTTTGACCAACCAGGTAGCATGAGTTTTCCATCATGTAAGGAAATCAACAATACACATAATTCCATTTATCCCGCCGTAGAAGGTGAAGACACACATATCAACCTTTGATTCTAGCGTCCTCGATAACCCATGTCCAGTTAATTTTCATCTGGGCTCAGTCCTCATTCTTTACCTTCATGAAGTAGACATGGTGAAGAACAGATTCTTCTGTTCAAGCGACATGTATGTCAATTAGAAGATATCTATTGAGGTTAGCATTGTTGTACCTTGCTGAAAAGAACTGGAAGGAGAAGTATAGTTGTTGAGTGTTGATTTATTGACTAGTTCAAATGTATATAAGAAGAACAAGAGAAGAGTCGCATTACCATATTTTCCGTCGATCACCTGGATGACAATTGACTTTGTCATCCTTCAGACATTACTAACTATATTAAAGCTGGCCGGATCGGCGGCCTCGTAGCACCCCGGGCACTGTTTGGTACTGTAGAAAATGAACAGTGTTCAACAGTGCTCGGGTGGGCCCCACCTGCCAGCGTCACGTCGCGCGGTCATTTTGCAAAAAGCGACAAGCGAGGCCAGATTTTGCCCCGCAGGCCTCCACTTTTACGAAGGGCAGGACCTAAACGCAATTCGGCCAAATCTCAGGGACCTCCGTGTAAAACGGCCCGCAGACCAGCCCTTCCCCTCTCTCTCTCCCCGCGCGAGCCCGCGGCCGGCGACGCCGCCGGCGCGCATTGCCGCTGCCACGGCCCTCTCCGCTCCAATCGCGACCCACGCCAGGCTCGCGGTCGCCGCCCCTCCCTCCTCCCCCAGCGCTGCGTGGCGGCACGTCGCATCGGCGGCGGAATCGCCGGCGCCGTGCCGCGGCTTCCTCCGCCGCTTCCGTGCGACGCCGGCGGCGTTCCGGCGAACAAGAAGCGGCGGCGCCGCCACGTCCGAGCGCGCCGCGTCGAGGCGCATCCGTCGCGCGCACGCGCGCGTCTCGGAACGCGCGGACGCGTCGCCGGCGCCGCCGTGCTCCGCCCTGGCCGCAGTGGCCGCCGATGACGGCTGACGTCAGCACGACGTCATTTCCGGCCCCACGTGTCAGTTTTTTTTTTACAGAAAAATGTTTAAATTTGCAAAATCAATTACTTCAAATCGACCCACCAGAAAAATATGAAAAAAATATCAAAATAATCAGAAGAATACATGCTATCTATTTATGGCAAAATACATTTATTTTTGAATATTTTAATTTGCTAAATAAACCTTGCAAATTTTAAAATACAGCTCCAAATCAATTCGAACCAAATTAAAAAAAAATGTAAAACAAAATATCCATTCCAAATAGTTTGGGACCTTATCCAAAATATTTCAAATCTAATTTACATCAAGGCAGGTGGGCCCCACTGCCTGACACAAATTCCAGAAAAAGGAAATCAAATTACAAATTCAGTAGCTTTAAATTTACACACCATGAAAATGCAGAAAAAGTAAAGCAAAATGGAAAAATAAAATAAATGGTGTCTAGATACGCCATACGATCAAAATTTTAAATTTAAATATTTCTAAATTTTTAAATAACCCCCCAAAACTTAACGTTCCGCAAATGTTAGAAGAATTATAATCTGAATACCTTCCCAATTTACCGAATTTTTGAAATCCAACCAGCTTTTAAACGTAAACTTTTTTTCAATCCCAGTAATTTCCAAATTTGAAGAACTTTCAAATGCAAGCGCTGCCAAATTTAAAGTATTTCCCCTAATTACACTGAATCAGATTTGATGAATGCTCACAAATTGCATTCTCCCTAATTATATCTCGAGATATTCGAAATGACAAATTGCTTCTTTTCTTTTACATGTTTTCATTTTTTTTCTAATCTCTTTTCTTTTTCGTTGCCTTCTCCCATGGTCACCAAGCTTACATATTTACTGACAATTCATCTCCTTACAGATTTCACATTTCAATTTGGAGCCATAGTTGATGATTTCAATTGTACTAACATATTTAGAGGTAATATAACTTAAAACTCTTTAATTATGTAATTAAATTTTAAAATGCATGCCTTCATAAATATTTAAAGAAAATGCATATTCATTTTCTCTAATTACGGAATGAATTTTTAATTGAACTTAATGCATGCTCACACAATATATTCTCACTGACTGTTGGATTAAATTTGCTATTTAAGAAAAACCTTAAATACATGATATGAACCAAAAAGATTAATATTTAGAAACGATACTATAAATGAACTTCTTATAATTATGCAGCTGAATCTAATAACTGTTCATATTGAACTAACCTTTCTGTAGTTTGACAGTTAAATTTACATAGATGAACAAACATACCACACAATTCGCAACAAAAAATAATTTCTGACTACTTATGACATACAATGCAATTTCAAATATGACTATTCAGAAACTACAAACCATTTTTTAGAAGCGCACATTTCCAAAATTAAAATTTACCACGCGAGCACGACGTATGCCGCGGGGAGAAAATCAAAACTATCGCAACAATACATATTTCGAAGTATAAACACTTTTTTTTAACAGTAAACTTTATTTGCATTCCCAATTTTTTTTAAACAGTAAACTTTACTTGCATTCCTAATTTTTCATGATCGATTAGTTAACATGGTGGTCAACCGTATTATGAAAAGCAGGAAAAAATCATTGGGTTGCTAAATTCTGTATCAATCCATGAAAAACACAAAGGATACGACAACGAAAAAGACCCTCTTTAACCTGAATTCTGATTAATTGGATATCCCGCATGAGGAATTGAAGAAAGACGCAGCGTATTATTCCAGGGAGTCTTCAAAAGGGTTTAGAGCATGACATCAGTTGTTGACCCACAACTCAGAATTCTTTTTTTCCAGCAACAATTCCAGAAATTGGTAGAATTCCGGCAAATGGGCCTACTTTAGAGTTTAGGGTTTGAATGTTTGAAATTCAAAGTTTTTCGCGAACTAAACAAAAAAAAACGACGACTATTTACATCATTTGATGAAGGTTAAGGTTTAAAATTGTTAAGATTTCCAATGCCTTCCAACACTTACCATTTAAAAACCACTGAAAAAATCACATACGAACAACTTCTAACAATTTAGAAATTCAAACAATTTTTAAATGTAAACTTCTCCTTTCTAATGTCGATACATTTAAATCCAAACAAATTTTGAATGCGCACAGCTTCAAATTCAAATTTCTCCTACCCGGTGTTCAGAAATATCACAAACATATCAACATTGACACCAAAAAATAAACATTAACTATTTATGCCATATGATCAGATTTCTAATTTGGAAACTTCAAAATTTTCAACGGCTTCCAGATCTGAACATTTGAAGAACCAAAAAAAAAAACACATACGAACACTACCCACTTTCACCAATTTTTGAGATTCAAACAAAGTATAAATCAAACCTCTGAATATATCCGTTGGAAAAATACAAATAGTATATCAAAACAATCAGAAAAATACATACAAGCTACTTGTGGTAAAGATTTTTTTTGGAATATTCAAATATTGTCACCATTTAGAGGTAATTCAAATGCATCTTTCCTAAAATGAATTAAATATTGCTGCTGAAACACAAACATATTCGACCATTTCGACCTACTAAATACTTGAACATTACACAAAATGTATAAAAAATGCTCACGAAAAATGCCACCTGTTCAAATATTGTCACCATTTAGAGGTAATTCAAATGCATCTTTCCTAAAATGAATTAAATATTGTCGCCGAAATTCAAACATATTCGACCATTTCGAGCTACCAAATATTTGAATATTACAGAAAATGTATCAAAAATGCTCACAAAAATGCTACCTATTCATGCCAACATAAAAAATATATTTGCAAATACCAATTTGGCCAACATTTGTGCGAATACTCCGATATTCCATATAATATATCGAAAAGACTAAAGAAAAAACTCTAAATATTTACAACAAAATACAAATATACGTGAATATTTCAATTTGGCCAATATTTCCACACCATACAACTAAACTTTCCCCAAATGTGGATTCACGTTCAAATGGATTTCTCTGACTTCAATTAAATATTGACGTCGAAATACAAACATGTTTGAACATTTCAATCCGCTAAAAATTTGAAAATTCTACAAAATACTTCGAAAAATCTCAAAAAAAAAAATGCTACCTACCCATAACAAAATAAAAACCTGCTTGAACATTCCAATTTGGCCAACATTTTGTTTAACAGAAAAAATATTGTACAAAAAAAATATTCACCAAGGGTGTGGCGTGACGCCACGCCAAATTCAACTAGTCATACAGTATAGCTGGCACAAAACCCGAGCAACTTGATCTTCAGTCATGCACAAATCATTTGCAAATATGTCATTCTTGTCGTAATCTTCAACCCGGCCCCTCTCCCCCATATTAAGAACTAAAATGCAAGAAACGATATTACAAATTAATATCTAGAGTGAAACGCACGAGGTCACCAAGTTGCACGAAATGAAAGGATCGGTCACCAAGTTGGAAAAGCTCAAAACTTGGTCACGAAGTTGTGAAATAGCGAATGTTTGGTCATTCCATCACGACGGACGTTAAGTCGCTGACGTGGCAGTTTGTTTTTTACAGAAAACCCCTTAAACTTTTCTATCTTTTAATTGTTAGGTCATTTTCCATATTTATTTATTTCCCAGTGCATAGTTGGTCGAGGCGGTGTCCTGCCGGCCGCAGTCGCCGGGACGCGTCGCCTCTGATTTTGAGCTGCTGGCAGCTGTGCCGCAGCCGCACGCGGTCGTGCCCTCGGCCTCCTTCCGCCGCTCGTGCATTGGCTGTACGACTTCCTTCGCCTCGCCGACACGCACGGCAGCTTCCGCGAGTCCCTCCGGCACCTGCGCCACCTACAGCTGCGCCACGCCACGACGAAGTTGAAATTAACCTGCTACCAACTGCCATGCATCCACAGACAGGGGCGGAGCCAGGATTCAGACATAGGGGGGGCGAAAAGTCAACGACCATCAAAGTGAATAAACATAATAAAATATTAAGTCCAAAATATATTATTGAAAATCTATATAAATATCCAAATATATATGCTCGACCCTTGGAAACAAATCTAATAGTAATATTAGCGCTTGAAGTTGAATCAATCCGCTTTAAAGAAATCTACTCCCTGATGGTCCCTTTCTCTTCATCTTTTAGCACATAAAAGACACCCTTTTAATAAAATAATCTACTGGTTCGTATGCTAATGAATCAGATCAAGTGACTAAGATTTTAATTCGATCAAGACAGTGCTAATATAGAACAAACAACAGTCAGCTCATACCTTCAGGTGTCCCGGAGCAATGTTGAACTCTTTGTCTCTAATTGCCGGCAATCCGGCCGTAGACCGCGGGCGCGGGAGCGGAATTACACGGCGAACGCAGAACGGCGGCAGCAGCGACGGCGAGCGCCCGAGGTCTTGGCAAGGAGATGAGGAGACGGACAGGCAAAAAAGCAGGCATAACTTTCGATCCATTAGATGGAGCCTGCGTCCATACTTCACGATGGCCTAAGCCTGATACGTGGGCTGCTGTGTATTGGGCTTAGTTACCTCTGTATGGAATGGATCAATTAGTTAACAATGGGCTAATTAAGTGTGATTACATCCGGCCATTAGCACACTGCACGTCTGCACACACGTTTGATGCAATGACGTATGTATTACAGTATATATCTCTAGTATTACCTATTGAAAATCCAGGGAGAATTTACAATTTGCCATGTTTTACTTCAGATCTTTATTATTTGCCACACATTACTTGGCCTTTTATTATTTGCCACACATTACACTAATTCCTCTCTATTTTGCCATGTTTCTCCTTTGTACAGATCAATTATTATTTTTAACTCCAAAATACATTCTAAAATACAGTACATTCGTACCCGTGACTGCACCGAACCGGGTCGGGCTGGTCGATCGATTGGATTCATAGTCGTTTCTGTCCAGCTCAAGAGAAACAGAGGAACTGGGGCGGGAGCAGCGCCGGCGGCAGCGGCCGGGCTGCGCGACCTTCTGTCTGGCGGCGACCACGGACATCGAGCCACCCCTCCCGGCAGCGACCACGGACGGTGCACCCTCCACGAATGGCGGCGGAGGAGGTGCAGACTGCAGAGCTGCCGCCCGCTGGTGACACCGATCGGATCATCGGACCAAGGGCGGAAGGGGACATCAGCGTGATCGACTCAATTGAGCAAGTCCACGGCGTTGCCGGGGATTGCCTCGGCCGTGGTGCGTGCTGACCCCGTGGCATTCTACTCGGCCGGCAGCAGCTTGGCTCCCGTGGCGCCGCAGCCATCCCCTGCAGATGCAAGCGTGCCGCCCGACGCGTGCGACCAAGCGTGGTCGTGCCGACGCCGCTCCCGCAGCTCCGCCCCGCACCAGCGCCCAAGGACTCCGGGGCGTCATCTTCCGTGCCCGTCGCCTGCCGCCCTTCAGCTCGTCAGAGCTGCTCGCCATGGCCGAGGCGTGCCAGTTGCCTGACGAGGACGTCCGCCTGCTGGTGGAGGCCACCCTGATGACCGACAAGGCGACAATGCTCCATGGTGTCATTCGTAGTTGCCAATCGTTGCTGCGCGATTTGTGGTCTGGCAGACAGTTGCCGGCGGGCGGCGCTCCGCAATCGTGGCCTCTGTTTTTCCTCCGCTACGCAGGGGAAAGAAGGCAAAAACCATCGATCGATCCAACCTGGTTCGGTCTAGCAGGTAACAGGTACACTGGTACTGTATTTCGTAGTGTATTTCAGCGTTAAAAAATTAATAAATCTGTAAAACGAGAAACAGGGCAAATTATAAAGAAAACATTCTAATGTGTGGCAAATAATAAAAGACGAAGTACTGTGTGGCAAATTATAGAAGTCCAAAGTAAAGCGTGGCAAATTATAAATTCTCCCGAAAATCCATGAGGGGGGCGAACGGTTGGGGGGGGACCCCTGCTAGCCCCCCCGCCCTGGATCCGCCCCTGTCCGCAGATCAATTGGGTTGCCAATGCAAGCAGTGGAATCAAACCTTGCTCCTCTAATTACCGGACAGATTATTCGTCCGCGCATCAGCGCATGCGTGTCCCGTTCAAAAGAAGATGCTGCATCTAGCCAGCGTCAAGGCCACAAGGAGCTGCTACTAGCTGACTATAATGGCGTCCCGCTCGGCCCTCAGCACAGCGGCTCTCGCCGGCCGTCTCCACGCTTGCGGGCCGTCCTGCCTGGACAAGCTGAGGCGCAGGTGCGCTAGGCGCGGAAGGAGAAGGGCGCCGGGGAGCGCGCCACGGCCAAGGCCGACATCGACGGCTTCAAGGGCCTCCATGCCGCCGTGTGTCAAAGGGCGCATGGGCGCAGTCGATCCCGACGTTTCCATCAATCCCTGCGTCCACCGAGATGCTCTGGAGCTCCGCCGTGGCATGTTCTTAATCCTCCGTGATCCATGCTTGCCGGGACGGCCGGGAGCCGCCGGAATCGAGCCGTCTTCCTCGTCTCCGGCTGGAGATTGCCGCTGTCGATTAGCCGCCGTCCGACCGTCCCCGAGCATGCTGACCATACCTACGTGCTCCTGGTGAGCTTGCGGTGCTCGGGAGACCATTTTCCCTCTCCCTCTCGCTCTGGTTCAGCTCGCCGCCGTGCGCCTCCTCCGGCCGCCGCGAGAGCTTGTCGTTGGACACACCATAAATGATAAAAGGGCGGCGCCGCCACAATATTGGTTCCCGCACTCGTGCGCGTCCAAAGCGCCCCGTTGGGAAGGCTCTCGCTCCTTCCTTCGTCGAGTCCTGGTCGTCAGGAGGGCAGCCAGCCATTGCTGACGTTGTCCTGACTGCGTATTTCTTTTCTATTTCAAAAAAGGATCTAGTTTGGGAAGAAATAGAAATTTAAGGGGGTTTTTTGTAAAAAAAACAAACTGCCATGTCAGTGACTTAACGTCCGTCGTGACGGAATGACTAAACATTCGCTATTCCGCAACTTCATGACCAAGTTTTGAGCTTTTCTAGCTTGGTGACCAATTCTTTCATTTCGTGCAACTTGGTGACCTCTGGTGCGTTTCACTCTAATATCTAGATGAACAGAAAGTCCTAAGATATGTAATTAGTGAAAGTAACCTCTTAACACTAATCCTCTACTTCCTCACTTTCTTTGCATGGACATTCTTAAATCTACGATTTGCTTAGTATGTGTCATCATCACTTTCTAGTGATGATGACAGGGTTGGAAGGAACATCATGGCTTCCCATTGTCACCTAAAATTGACATTGCATTACTCGAAAATATAGCCCAACAAATGAAAAAATTACTACAAGAAAAAATAGAAAGAACCATACATAAAAGTGTGGAAGCATTTACGACAAGCATTTTCGTACCATCAAAGTGCAATCATTTAATTTACCAAACTATAAAATAAATTGTCAATCACCCATGAAAGAAAGTGCTGACCAGCAGTTGCAACAAAAATATTACCATGTGTACTGGACCTTTTTTGTAGATGCAAACTGTTTTAGTGAGCGACTTAGGGATGACATGGCATCGCGGCCACTAACTCTCCTTTTATATTAAAGATAATGGGCATGTTAAATCTAAGAGTCGCTTAGGATTTCAATAGTGGCAAAACTTCATGAAGTTGAAGAATTTGCTTCTAACGATGGATCCGAACATGAGATTTTATTGAGGAAGAGATTGAGTTTGACTCCGATGATGATGGTTTAGTGTGAACCAAAGAGGATGAAGATGATGATGAACCGGTGCAACCTTAACTCTTAAGCTTTTGAAAAGCTTATTTATGTCCCTAGGGATATACTTTTTCATGCTATCCAAGAACATGTGGTACGAGGACTTTATGTGTTCTTTGATACCTTATTGATGTGAGAACTATGCCTATGTTGTGAATATTATTTTGTACTTATGACTTATGTATGTAAATCTTGGCTTGACATGTAACTAGTTGCGGCCTTTTTTGACAAGTTTGTCCATTTCTTTCTACTATCAGAGCTCACATTGGTGGATATTTTCTGAGTTTAGATTTATCACCTTTCAATAAAGCATCAGATGAGACTAGCACGACAACACTTTTACTTACTATACAAGTCTAGAAAAACATATTTTAATACATTACATTGTTGGATACATAAAAATCAAGATATATGTTGCTATTTCCTAGTTAACCAACTGACTAATGGTTTAACCAATTTGATACACTAACTGTCTGACTAGACGAGTAATCCATGATCCCCAGTTGACCGATCACTGGCATCCTTACCATTGTTCATGTTTTTCTATTTGTCTTTTAAGATTCAACATCAATGCTCATTGAGAGAAAGCAAAAAAATTGGCTTTCTGGGTGGCTATGGGCATATTGTTTTTTGAAAGCATGTCCTATAAACGAGTTAGCAATGATGTGAAATTTCCAAAAGACATTCTGATCGCCATCATTGGAGAAGTCCAATAAGAATGACAATTATGTGACTTTCAGCTTTTGTATAAATGGTTTCTCCGAGTTCAAGAGGAATTTATCATACGCTTTCCCACCGACCTTCCGCATTATGCAACATCCTATGTAGATGACCATTGAGCAACATATCCTCAGTATCTGATACAATTTTATTGACTTCAACGTCGTCCAATTTTGGTCCTGAGCTCCAGTGTATCCGGATATTTTTTACAAGTTTAAGAAAATAAAAATATGGCCAGAAATGTCGACACACTATGAGTTTGTAAATTTTGGAATTTTTTACGGTTTATAGTATGAAATTTTATGTTTTGAGTCTTATCCCTAAAAAACCAAATGCTACTTACTATAAGGAAAAGACGCGCGTTGCCGCGTCTGCTCTAATAGAACAAGATAAACAAACACGTTTTTTAGCGAAACATATGTGAAAAATAGTACCAATAATGGAGAAAATAGTACCACTGGCTCACTCTCTTACAACACGATCACTTAGCCATCCTCACATAGACATAGAGAAGTAGAGAACGAAACACAATTATGTCAGCTGTTGAAAGGATAGAAATACACCACTCAACAGAGAGAGCATGACCCACATTTCAGTTAGACGATGAGTATACGACCACAGTTATGAAATGCCATGAAAGTACAATTGTGTACATGATTCTATGAAGATTTTGAAAAAAAAATTGAACAAACATCCAACATTCTGTAGACAATGTACAATATGACGAACTTTGCAAACCCAAGAGACATATTAGCCATTGAGGTCTTACAGTAAAGTTTATTGATTTTTTATAATAAAATCAAGTAGATTATTCTAACATAAAATATCCTGAAATCAGTAATAGTTGGCTTAATTTTGTCATGGATAAATACCCACATCATCTTTCATCGGTAGTTAGGTGGCATCCAACAACGAGGCGTCTAACTCATCCTTCCACACCCATTCACCATTGACTTGTCGCTCATAGTCTCAACCGCAACTGCCACCACCACCGAGTCGAGTAACACTAACAGCAACAACGGCGGTGGCCGATGCGAGAGGAAACATAGGTGTTCACGTGCAACTACTGCAAGGATGTAGGAACTCCTTCAGGTCACTCGCGTTTGGTGGCCACCAGAATATGTACCGGGGGGAGCGCACGTGGCGTGCAAATTGACAATAGAATTGTGGCGCGACATCGGGGTGGAAATGCCCTGTAGTTTTAGGAGCTTCATGGAGTCATAGTTGTGTGCGGAGAAACGTGCAAAATTTGCGACAGAACGGTTGTTTTCAGTAGAATACGGCCCGAGGGAAGCATAGGAAAAGAAATGGTATCACGTGGCACCGTCTACGCGACACTATGGTGGGCGCTGGTGGCAGAGAAAGGATAATGGAGAGAGTTGTCGAAAGGTGCCAGCAGCTCCGAACTCATTGCATCTCTACGTGTAAATATTGTACGTAATCGATTTTTTTGTAAGAAAACTATTTATATTTTGCGCTACACCGGGAATGCCATTTTTTCAACCAAAAATTTGACAGATACGTACGAAACATGTGTATATATCTAACATAATTTTTCTCAAACTTAATATTAAACTGTGTAGGGTCCGTCATGGTGTGGTGTCATTGCTTTATTAGTATTAAGCTGTGAACTATAAAGTAAGAGCTAAGTGGGGTCCGCCATGGTGTGGTGTCATTACTTTATTGATGGACATTTAGAATTAAGGAGAGAGCAGCAATTCTAGGGAGCTTAGTATTAGTAGTAGTAGAGATATAGGTCAATTGCTTCGACAATTTTTTTTTCAAAAGCTTGTAGTAACAAGCTGGGTGTTTGTGCTGACAGACTTATAGTGGAAAATCAAACTGCCTTTAAAGGGCGTTATATCTTAGAAAGTGTTGTAAGTGCACAAGAAATTGTTCTTGGGGTATATGATAAGAAAAAGGAAGGCTATTACTGAAAAAATGACTATGAAAATACTACGCTAGAGTGGATTGGGATTTTCTGGAGAAAGCGTATGAAAATGCTAATACATAAAGGGTCTATGGGTGTGGAGAACTAATGGCGAGAGATTTATTATTTTGAAATAGGGAAGGGCCATATTAAGTTGACAAGTGTGATTTAGTGCCTATTAACATTGTACATGATGATCAAAGTGCTTGACATTGCTCAAACTTTGGGGTGCAGACTTACTAACTTGCGTTTAAAATACTTGAG
Organism: Poa pratensis; assembly: GCA_947311845.1. Taxonomy (NCBI): domain Eukaryota; kingdom Viridiplantae; phylum Streptophyta; class Magnoliopsida; order Poales; family Poaceae; genus Poa; species Poa pratensis. The sequence continues at coordinate 67,682,811 of CAMZMU010000020.1, forward strand.
TGTACCTATACACTATAATAATTGAGGAAAGAGGATATTCAACACACTGTGGATATGACAATTAAAAGAGCCGGGGGCTGGAGAGGGAAGCTGCGGGCTTGCTGGCATGTTAGAGTTGGTTAGATCCTGTTTCGATCCTATACATGTTATATTTCTAATGCAGGTTATTAAACTCTCTGCATGGGCTATTAAAGCTATTAACTCCAGTGTGGCTCATTGTCTTTGGGAGAGTATGATGGGCATAGAAAGTATCATCTGGCAAAATAGGGTTTGGTTTGCCCGAACATACTTTGGTGGCTTGGGAATATCTAGTTTGAGAGATTTGAATATTTGGTCATTAGCATCCTAAGGGCATCTCCACTCGTTCCCCCCCCCCCCCCCCCAGGGTTTTCTCCATCGCATTTTTGCCTTTGCGCCGGTGCAAACTTGGGCCTGGGGGGAGGGGGCGAAGTTCCCAGTCGTTTCGGCCTCAAGCGAAACACACATCAACATAATTTGAAATTTCATATTCCCGCCCCAAAAAACAGCCCGAGTTCAGCGATCAAAACAGCCACAGTTGGGCGATCATACAAAAAAGCCACAGTTCGGCGATAGGATCAAGCCATAGTCCGGCGATCTAGTGAAACGGCCACATTCAGCATGCTGATACGCAGATCAGATGGTCGCCGGCGGCACCTCGGCATAATTGTCCAGCTCGATGGGCGTGGTCGTCGGAGCAGGGGCAGAGCTTGGAGTGGCCGTAGGCTCGGTGCTTGGAGGCGGCGTGACGGTGGCCGAGCTCGTGTCGGCTGGACTGGCGGAGCTTGTGTCGGCTGGAGTGGTGGAGCTCGGAGTCGCTGTCGGGGTCGGGGCCGCCGTGGCAATCTGGCTGAGAATCGTGCGCTGATCCGCCATGAACCACGTCCTGATCTCGGGGTCCATGGCCGCCGGTGTCGTGGGTTAATCCCGGCAGATTTTATTGTGATGACTTAGTAGGCGTGGGGATTGTGCGAGTCAAGCGTCTCCGAGCTTAAGATCGTAGGGCATGATGAAGACAATATTTACCCAGGTTTGGCCCCTCAATGTGACGTAAAGACCTACGTCCTGCCTATCCTAAATTGATATTGATTGGAATATGGTGTTACAAGGGTTGGCGATCGAGGAGTCGAGTCGCCGTAAGTTCTAGGGTTTGGAACTTGTCTCCCCCTCTACGTCCTGCGAGTCCTCTTTATATACACAGAGGCTCGCTTGGTTTCAATGAAAGCTTCTCCTTCAAGGAAAGTATAAGCCGAAGTCCTACTTGGAGACTAAACGTCTTCGTATCTTCCAAGTCAAGTTTATCTCCAGTCTTCTAGATCTTTCTTGCCATGATCTTGGGTCGGCCCATCTTCGTGCAAGCCCATTGACGGTGCGGCCTTAAACTTATAATAAGTCGCATTTCTCGATGATGAGCCGCGGGTTAAGTATTCCCCGACATTAGCCCCCAAGTGTAGCCTGAAATTCATAGGATCAGGAATTGTATCTTCCAAACCTTTTTGTAGAGCGTATGTCTTGAATATTTATGCTAGACTTCCACTCCTTGGTTGGGTTTTCAATGTAGTGCTTCTTCTTGGTCGACTCAAAATCATGCAAGCTTTCCCTATACTTGGATGTCCTAGGAAGTATGTCTACGGGCTGACTGCAATGTCCTCTTGTTTCTTCAAGAATATTGCTTCAATTTTTTGACAACATACCCGCAGTACCCAAGGATTGAGTTGGTTGGCTTGAAGATCACCTCAATGCTTCTTGAAGTATAATTATCATCGCCTGAAACCTCAAAAACGAGTGTTTTGGTAATAAAATAATTAGCAAATTGACCTGTTAGATATACCTGCAAATGATTTTGTACTATAAGCAGTACATTGACCTGTAGGTAGGTCTGTTGATAATTTTGTACTATAGGCAGTACATAGACCATGTAGGCAAGTCTGCCGATTTTCTCAGAAATCCTTTAGGTGGACCCTTGCGTGACTCAGTATTTCCCAGGCTAAATGTGTGTTCAGGGTCGAGAAAGTCCATGATAGGCATTCAGACTCGATTGACGCCACACGCCGGTACTTTGGCCGCATAATGCAAGTTGCATCCAACCTTAAGGCTGATCAATCAGAATAACGCCAGTAGGTTGGCGAGATTCCAAGGTAATAAGCTGAGTTCATAAAGCATCAAAACCCCCAAGGAACCAACGATAAATAAAATAGACTCATCTCAATTGGTAGTTTGAGGCGAAACGACGACCTTCTGCATAGCAGAGGTGCCGGCTTTATTTCATTAATCATGGTACGACCGCGCGTAGGTGGCAGTCGATTTTTGATACATATGTGTAATACACTTTTGGTACGATCTCACGTAGGTGGCGACCGATTTTTGATATAATCAGCTGTAATAGCCATGACGATAGCTCTATGTAGCTTTGATGATAACCAACTCTAGGTAGCTGCGAAGGTGATACTCAGCTCTGATTAGCTGTGATGATGACACCCAGCTCTGATTAGCTTTTAGGTGTAGTATGGTCGCAGTTGTGCGATATTCCATGGTCGGGGTAGTTCGAGACGATCCTCAAACTCTGAACGACTGCTATTTTCTTCTCGTACGTCCAGCAAATAGTATGACCCATTATGCAAATTCTTGCTGATGATGAAAGGCCCTTCCCATGGGGAGGACAGTTTATGCATTCCCTTATGGTCTTGCTTGAGTCGCAGCACCAGGTCTCCTTCTTGAAAGGTGCGGGTCTTGATGCGTCGAGCATGATATCTTCTCAAGTCTTGCTGGTAAACCGCTGACCTTGATTCAGCTTAATCTATAGCTTCTTCCAAAATATCCACCGAGTCTTGTCGGGCTATCTCATTATCCGTCTCAACATAAGCCGCTACTCTTGGTGAATCATGTATGATATCGCTTGGCATTACTGCTTCTGCCCCATAGAGCATAAAATAAGGCGTATATCCCGTAGATCTGTTTGGGGTAGTTCTCAAGCTCCATAGCACAGCTGACAGTTCATCCACCCAACATCCTGGAGAGGCTTCAACCTTTTCAATAAGGCGCGGCTTAATTCCATGGAGAATCTCCTGGTTGGCACGCTCTGCTTGTCCATTGCTTTGTGGGTGCAATACTGATGCAAGGTCCAATCTTATTCCATTGTTAGTGCAGAAGATTTGAGTGGCTCCTTCAGAAGTGTTGCTGCCATTGTCTGTGATGATACTGTGGGGGTATCCAAAGCGAAATATGATCTTCTTCAAGAACTTGACTGCTGTTTCAGCTTCACAATCTGCAACTGCCTCTGCCTCAATCCATTTAGTGAACTTATCCACTGCGACTAAAAGGTGAGTCTTTTCATTGGAGGATCTTTTAAAAGGTCCCACCATGTCGAAACCCCAAACCACAAACGGCCATGTAATGGGAATTCTGCGTAAAGCTTGAGCCGGCATATGATCTTGCCGAGCATATCTTTGACACCCATCGCATGTTCTGACAATCTGTTCAGCATCTGCTAACGCCGTGAGCCAGAAAAAACCATGTATGAACGCCTTTGCCACCAAAGATCTGGACGAAGCATGATGGCCACAATCGCCTGCATGAATTTCGTTCAAGATTTTCCATCCTTCTTCTGGCGATACGCATCTTTGGAATGTTCCTGAGATACTTCTTTTGTATAGCTCGTTGTTGATAATTGTGTAGGCCTTGGATCGCCTTATTATTCTGCGAGCCTCCACTTCATCCTCTGGGAGCTCTCCGCGAGCCAAATATGCCATGTAGGGCGCTGTCCATTCTGGTAGTTCATGTAGAGCCGCGACTAATGCCATCTCAACTTCTGGATCAACGACTTCCAACTCGTTAGGAGGCTTGACCGATGGATTATGCAATGCATCCAGGAAAACATTGGGAGGTACTGGCTGTCTGTTAGATCCTATGCCGGACAAGGCATCTGCTGCTTCGTTTTGCCTTCTGTCAATGTGGTCAACTTGGAACCCATCAAAGTGTCCTTCAATCTGATCTACTTCTCTTCTTTATGCTGCCATGTTAGCATCCCTGCTATCCCATGTACCAAACACCTGTTGTGCCACCAGGTCTGAGTCTCCAAAACATCGTATGCGAGTTATATTCATCTCTTTCGCAATGCGAAGTCCGTGGAGTAGCGCCTCATACTCTGCCACGTTGTTTGTGCAGTTGAAATATATTTGGAGCACGTATCTCAGCTTGTCTCCCTTGGGTTTCGTTAACACAACTCCAGCCCCCGATCCTTGTATCTGTCTGGATCCAGCAAAATGCATGACACAATATCTTGCATCCGGGGTGCTAGGAACTGACTGTGTCCAGTCATTAATGAAATCAGCCAAGGCCTGCGACTTAATGGCTGTTCGTGGCTCATAGTTGATGTGATATGGCCCCAGTTCTATTGCCCATTTGGCTATTCTAACCGTAGCTTCACGTTTGCGGATTATATCTGCCAATGGCGATGCACTGACCAATGTTTTTGGGTGTTCTTGAAAATAATGCTTCAGCTTGCGACTCACCATGAATACGCCGAATACTAGCTTTTTCCACTGGGGGTACCGTTGTTTGGAGGATGTATGCACTTCGCTAACGTAATATACTGGCCTCTGAACTGGATATTCTTTTTCCGGCTCTTGTCTTTCCCCAACTGCCACTGCACTGACTGCTCGTGAATTTGCGGCGATGGAAAGCAACATAGGCTCTTTGTCTTTAGGAGCCGCGAGAACTGGTGCATTTGTTAATTGAGTTTTCAGAGCTGTGAGGGCTTCGTCAGCTTCATCATTCCAAACAAAGGTGTCTGATTTTTTAGCAATCTATACACAAGGGCAAAGCCTTTTCTCCCAGTCTTGATACGAAGCGGCTTAAAGCTGCGACACATCCTGTTAGTCACTGTACATCCTTGAGGTTCTCCGGCTTCTTGAGCTCCGTAATGGCCTTTATCTTTTCAGGATTGGCTTCTATGCCTCTTTTGATACTATAAATCCTAGGAGCTTCCCTGCCGGTACTCCAAAAACACACTTTGTAGGGTTGAGCTTCATGTTGTATCTTCTCAAATTGGTGAAGGTTTCCTCAAGGTCACTAATAAGGTCCTTCCCTTTTTGCGACTTAACCACGATGTCATCCACGTAAGCATGTACGTTGCGGCCTATCTGCTCATGTAAGCAATTCTGTATGCATCTTTGATAAGTCGCACCTGCATTCTTCAGCGCAAAGGGCATGCTCACATAGTAAAATGCTCCAAAAGGTGTGATGAAGGATGTCTTTTCCTGATCTTCCTCCTTCATCTTGATCTGATGATAACCCGAATAAGCGTCCAGGGAGCATAATAGCTCGCACCCGGCAGTTGAGTCAATCACTTGATCTATTCTTGGCAAAGCGAACGGGTCCTTTGGGCATGCTTTGTTGAGACTTGTGTAGTCAATACACATGCGCCATGTGCCATTCTTCTTCATAACCAGGACTGGGTTTGCCACCCACTTAGGGTGAAATACTTCAGTGATGAATCCTGCGGCTAATAACCGGGCTATTTCCTCTCCTATTGCTTTTCTTCTGTCATCATGGAAGCGCCGTAATGGTTGTTTCACTGGTTTAGCCATTGGGTCCACATTGAGGCTATGTTCTGCTAACTCTCGCGGCACCCCTGGCATATCTGATGGCTTCAACGCAAAGATGTCTTTGTTTTCCTGAATGAATGCGACTAGGGCTTGCTCCTGTTCCTCTTCCATATGTGCCCCAATGCTTGCTTGCTCGGACGGATCTCCGGGAACAAGTTCTATTTGTTTTGTATCTGGCGCCGCTTTAAATTTGATCTGCGGCTCAGCTGCTGGTATTCTAACCACACTCAAGTCATTAGGGTCGATCTGCGACATATACGCCTTGAGTTCTTCGGGCACACAAGCTGATTCTGCGAAAGCCGCATCTCCTTCTTCGCATTCTATCGCTTTTTCCCTGTCTCCATGCACAGTAATGACCCCTTTAGGTCCTGATATCTTTAGCTGTAGGTACGCGTAGCAGGGCCTAGCCATAAACTTGGCAAACGCTATCCGTCCAAAAAGGGCGTGATATGGGCTTTGGAATTTCACTACTTCGAAGCATATGAACTCACTACGAAAGTTGTCTTGTGTCCCAAAGGTTACTTCCAAAGTTATCTTTCCCACTGGCTGGGCGGATTTTCCTTGAACAATCCCATGAAATATCGTTGTTGTATGCTGTAGGCTGGAATCTAAAAACCCTAGGCGCTTGAAGGTGTCATAGTACATTATGTTTATGTTGCTTCCTCCATCCATGAGCACCTTGGTCAACTTATATCCAGCTACGTATGGTGCCACAACCAATGCGAGTTTCCCTGGCTCTCTGACCTGTGGCGGGTGATCCTAGTGACTCCAGGTTACTGAATGATCAGACCATCTAAGCCATTGGGGAGTCGTGGGAACCACAACGTTTACTTGTTGACTTCTGTGGCTTAACTTCTCTTCTCGTTTGGAGGTGTTGATGACTATGGTATGATACTGTCCCACCTGCCTGGGGTTGCCTGCATTGTTCTGTCGAGGGGCTGTATTTTGAGTCGCGTTGTTGCGGTTATCTCCATTGCGATTCCCTGGGTTTCCTCTGTTAGGCTGGCTTTCGTCCTTCCACCTTTTGTAAAAATTGCACTGCGCCTTTGTGTGGTCCGCAGGCTGTCCATTGCTTCCCGTATGAAGATCACACGGCCGATTAAAGACCTCCTCTAGATTGATTGGACGAAAACCTCTGTGGCGACTCCTTCCTCGATGGCCTTTAAACCTGTCATTGGTATTAGCGACGAGTCCGGAGCCTGTCTCTTCACCCTTCCTTCTGTTGTTGTTGCCGTTATTGGCACTGTTTTGATGGTGGTTCCTGCCCCCACCCTTCTAGCTTTTTGTATCGTTGCCTTCTGCCTCACCATCGGAGGCATCTTTAGTTTTATCTAAACCGGCGTATCTATTAGTCGCGTCCATCAGCTCGCCCATATTCTTGACTTTGTCTTTCATGCGTCCCAGTTTGTGGATGAGTGGCTCGAATTTGCAATTCTTCTCGAGCACTAGTACTGCGGAACTTGCTGGTATATTATCCGATGAATGGATTATTTCCGTGACTCGCTTCATCCAGTGGCCGCTTGATTCTCCTTCCTTCTGGACACATCTTTCTAGGTGTTCGATGGTGCAGAGCCGTTTGCATGTCCCTTGTAAATTCTTGATGAATGCTTCCTTCATCTCGTCCCAAGTGTGTATGGTGTTAGGGGGCAGGTTTTGTAACCAGATATGAGCCGCACCTTCCAACATCATGTTTAAATATCTTGCGCACATCTCCTCCGAGGCATTCAAGATGCTCATTCCCATCTCGTAATTATTCAGCCATGTGGTAGGATCCATGCTAGCATTGTAGTTTGCCACCTTGCGCGGCCCGTTGAAGTCTTCTAGAAAAGGTTCTGACCTGATCCTCTCACCAAAGCACACTGGACCCTTAAGTCGCGAAGATAGAGCCGTCGATGTCCTGGCTGGTTGGGCAATTCCTGCTGGCTGTGCCTGCTCCTGAACCACGGCTGCTTGGGCTGTAGCGACTTGTGCCCTATTCGGCGCGTCGGTTTGCGACTGTTGCTGCACGAAGTTAGGGCTGTTTATTGGAGGTCTACTGTGGACGCTCCTCTCCGCCGCTGCCCTGTTGTTGTTTGAGATGGATTGTGCCGGCCTTCCGTAGCCTGTCATATTGGCTTGCTGCACGACGGCGGTGCTTAGCATCTCTATAGCACGTCGCGCCTCGGCGTTGACTAGGTCATCCCCAGTCGACATTATCTGAGTTAGGATACCAGTTGCAGCATACACATTATCCGCAGGGCTGGGATAGTGCCCTTGCGGAGTGTGGAATCTTCTGGGTCGCTGCGGTGATGGTAGCCTGTTTTCTTCATTGGTGGGCGGCCCTCGTACTGTGGCTCCTGCTGTCAATGGGCCGGCTGCGCCAGGTGTAGGTGGGAATTCCACCGTAGGATTAGTCACGTGTGCTCGTGCTTGCGAGTTAACCACTGTTACTTGAGCCGCACCCTGTGCAGCGTTGGTTGCTATCCGTTGGCGCTCCTCCTGGATCATTTGGTTCTCCTGAGCGAGTCGATCGCGCTCTTCTTCCATCCTCTGTACTTCCAGTGGGAGCTCTGCCCTAGCAGTTCAATATCCGTTGCCCGCACATCGGTGTTGATACTGGAACGAGCAGCGGGTTGTTGATGGGTACAGGCCTCTCGACTTCTCCTGCGGTTCCTGACGTGCCAGCTTCTCCAGCCATGTAGATCCCAGTTGGCATCTCTTCCTGATCCGATGGTGAGGTGGTCCATGGGGTGTAGCCCATGTAGTCTTCCTCAAGGATGGGGATGATAGATCCGAAATCCTGTGAGTCCATATTGTCCTCAGATCCCTCTTCTTCTGAGTCGCCGTTGTAATCTGATACGTCTCAAACGTATCTATAATTTCTGATGTTCCACGTTGATATTATACCAATTGTTACATGTTTTATATACACTTCATAGCATTTTTATGCATTTTCTGGGACTAACTGATATGTCTCAAACGTATCTATAATTTCTGATGTTCCATGTTGATATTATACCAATTGTTACATATTTTATATACACTTCATAGCATTTTTATGCATTTTCTGGGACTAACCTATTAACAAGATTCCACTGTAGCGGACCTGCACTTAAAAATTGGCAAAGTCCCTGTGTATAGTGCTAGTCCCTGGATCGTATCGCTAGCACACACAGTTTACGATGAATACGATAACATTGTATCAATTTATTACATGAATGATCCAGAATTTATAAATATTCATTACAGGTGCATAGCTCGAAGCTAGCTTTGAAAGAGTGAAGCAGCGGAAAATTATTCTTCATGGAGTCTCCATCATCTTCATGCGAACATGTTGGTTGCAGACTCAAAACCCTTAACGAAAACTCACTCGTCGTCAGAACAATCTGCAAAAATAAAATTTTGCAACAGAGTGGGTCAGAACCATTTAAAATGGAACTGGCAAGTGACACTTTGTGGACACTTAGTGGAATAACTCTAATATCCTACATGCATATTTGGCTGGTGGAGTTCAAGGCTATTTTGCATAAAGCCAATTTTTCCTAACTCTTTTGAAAACACTTTTCTTCTTATCGAGACATCCATGGCATGAAAACCACTGCCTCATCTACCCTTGTTCACCCATCACAATTTTACTTGAGAAGTTGGAATGTTGGGATCCTCCGTTGACGTCCTTGATCAGCTGCTCAGAATTGTCCGTAACCGGGGACACGGCTAAGTACTTAGTTTGACACTCTCGAGAGGTTGTGCACATTCACCATTAGACCCAATCAGCCCAAACTATCCTCTACACTCAAATTGTGCTAAGGAAAAGGAGAAGATTGAGACGAGACTTTTCGGAAGCATTTTCTAAGGAAAAGATGACAATCATGAGATGCAAATAAATTTCTAAGTGTTTCTAAGTGCAAATCAACTCTTCTAAAAACACTAAGTCATGCATGAGTCGAAAATGCAATAAAAATAATTTTTAATATTATTTATAAATAAAACAACACCTAAAAAGGGAATAACACTAATTCGTAGCTATTGTTATACAAAAATACTAACAAAAATATGGCTGAAGTTTTTCTGGACAGAGGGCAATTAAACAAATCCAATGCAATTGGATTCACTCAAAAAGCTATTTTTAAACTAAAGTTATGTCAAAAATACTCAAACCTCTCAATTTGAAATTTGAATAATCTAAGGATTCCAAATATATAAAAATATTTGAATTTGGATAAACAGAAAAAAAAAGTAATGATAAAACTAAGTTCTAGGGGTTTTTCTGCAAAACTGCTAAATAGAAAATAAATCGAAAAATCTTCTGAAGTCCTTGACCACGTGGCGTCTTCTGATTGGCTGGGGCTGCTGACTGTGCTGCTGACGAGGATGCTCACTGTGCGTTGACGTGGCGGCCTCCGATTTGCCCGTACCGATTCGAGGAAGGATCTAATCGTGGTCGTGCATGCTAGATCTAACGGCTCAGATCTATCTGACCTAAAAGAAGCGGCGCGGCCGGCCGGAGTTCCTCCGGTGACCGGCTCCCGTGGCGGCGCCATGGTTGCCGTGCACGGGCTCGAGGTATGAAAGAGGAAGGGGAAGCGCTGGTCATACCACGGGGTGCAGGAGGTCGAGGCGGAGTCGATGCCGTGGTCGCGGGTGGCGCGGGCGCTCCGAGTGGTCGTTGATTGCTCGCCGGAGTTGACGGAGCGGCGGCGAGCTTCGGTTGATGATGCGGTTGAGGTTCTGGAGCATGAAAAAAATACGGAACAAAGTCACAAGGATGCGCAAGGAGAAATAAAAGAAGAAGGGGGCGAAGAGAGGGCTTGGGGCCGTCGAGGGCGACCGGAGTTGGAGTTCTTCGCCGGCGGCAGAGGCAGATGGCGAGCTCGATCTGGAGCACAAGAAATTCCGCAAAAGGGTCAGGGAGATGCGCCAGGAGAAATTGAGAAGGATGGGGGCAACGGGGTGGCTTGGGGTCGACGGTGCTCACCGGAGTTTGAAGAAAAAGGCGGCGGCAATGGCGGCAGAGTGAGCGCGAATATGAGTAGCCTGGCGGCTCGTAGATGGATATTTTTGAGGGGAAACGGAGAGGGATTCGTGGATTTTATATGGGGCAAGAGGGAACGGAAAAATCGCGATTAAAACGCACGAATTTGATCCGGGATCGAGATAGGATCGGGAGCGGATTTCATGGGCTGGAGGTTGCGGATGATGACGTCATGGCTGGCGTCACCCTGGGGGACCCACCTGGCAGCGAGAGAGGGGGTTTGCTGGGCCTGGGCTGCTGCGCGTTGCTCCGGGCGGTAGATAGCTGAGTTTCCCTTTTTTTTTGTTCAAACCTTTTCTAAAACATTTATAACTTTTGATTTATAAACCTAAATGGATTCAAACCAACTCCTATAAGTTTGTAAAAACAAAAACTTACTTTCAACACCAGCAACACACTTTGCCAAAACAATTTTAAAATTTGAATTTTCAAACTATGTTTAATACAAATTTGACACTTAAAGTTAGGTTTAAAATAGTTTTTTTTTACAAAACCAATGTGGCTTAAGAGAAATTAAATACCACAATTGTAACCATTAGAAAATACTTATTTTCCAATAAATACAAACAAATCACAACGAAACAATAAACAGACAAATAAAACCATAAAGGTTTAAAAAATATATATGGAGCATAATTTGCTCTTCTATTTTAACATTTTCTCAAATATGTTTTTAAGTGGAAATAATATTCCAACTTTTGAAATTTTCAAATGCAAACAATACAAGAAGATGATGAATGCATGCATGATTTTATTTTTCAAGTCAAAGTATATATAGTTTTCAAAAGTTTTTGATTTTTCAAAATTTTGAAAAACTTGGGATGTTACAGACTACCACCCTTAAAAGGAATCTCGTCCCCGAGATTCGGAGAGGCTAGAAAGAATGGGTTCAAAAACTCTGGGTTTTTGGCAACTGGGTGGGCTACCACCCTTAAAAGAAATTTCTGTTGGTAGTCAAACTTCAAACTAGATACTTGATTAAGAACGTACCCTTCACCATACCAGGTTCATTGTAGGTTCCTTCCATTTGGATATGGTTCACATATCCTTTATCGAAACGATTTGGCTTGGCAGTTTCTTCGGCCTTCTTTGCTGGGCACTCATTGGCATAATGGCCCTTGTTCTTGCACTTGTAACAAAGCACTTGGCTGATATCCTTCTTGTGTTCGGGATTTGGCCAGTGCTGTTCATTGTTATGATTATGGCCAGCATGTCCATTTCCCTTGCGGTCTCCATTGTTTCCCTTGAATCCACCATTATGGTTAAAATCAAGATGCTTGTGGTTGCTTCCCCCATTATGGTTGCTTCCTCCAATATGGCGATGACCATCATGGGAGACATGTTTCTTGAACGAGGGCTCAGAATGGTGTTTGTTGATACTCAGCTTCCTCTTCCCGTTTTCAGCCTTCTTGATGTTATCATCCAGTACGATTGCTTGGTCTAGGAGGGCCTCATAATTTGGAGCATAAGCGAATGACAAAGGAATCTTCAGTTTGTCACTTAGCCCTTTGAGGAATTTTGCCTTCCTTTTCACATCAGTATCAATGTCTTCAGGAGCATAACGAGACAATGAATGAAAGTCATCCATATACTCCTTAAGGCTTCTGTTCCCCTGTCGCAGGTTGCGAAATTCTTCTTGCTTCAAGTTCATAATGCCTGAGGAGATGTGAGCATTACGAAAGCCTTCCTTGAAGGTATCCCAAGTCAAAGTGTCCAGAGGGTGGGTGATTTGATAAGTTTCCCACCATTGAGCAGCTGGTCCTTCCAATAGATGAGCGGTAAACCTTACCATTTCAGGATCAGTACACTCACAAGTCACCAGATCCTTGTGCACAGAACGCAGCCAGCCATCTGCCACAATTGGCTCCGTTGCAGTGGAGAACTTGTTAGGCCTAAGCCTCAGGAATCTGGCACGTCTGTCCACTTGGGGAGGAGGTGGTGGCGGTGGTGGAGGTGGCGGTCCATTCTGATTGGCCATGAACTGAGCCATCATAGTCATCAGCTGAGTCTGCGCTGCCATCATCTGTTGAATCATTGCATCAGTGTTGCTGTTGTTGTTGTTGTTGTTGTTGTTGTTGTTGTTCTGAGGATCACGGCGGGGAGGCATCTGTGGTTTAAGCATAGATGAGTAAAAGATAGACAGATCTAGGAGAAATATTCCTACCCATACAAGCAATTAACACAATCAACCAAATTCGTTAAACTCCAATACAACTTTTGAGAAAACCGAACTAATCGTTTTTGGGTTGAAGCACCCCAAGGTTATGGGAAATAAATATGATAGTACTGCCATACCACAATTTGATAGGTCAATACATCATCAACATCTCGTTATTCTAATAGAAGGTGGTCTAGTCTATCTCCTTCTTGAGTGCATCGAGTTCCTCCTCTATTTTCCTGAGTTCATCAAGGTACTTCTGGGTGTTGTGAAGCCTAAATCGAAGTCTTTCTCCAAGGTACTTGATGGCCTCCCATGCTGCACTTCTTGCGGAATCAAAGAATGATGTGTGGAGTATTGGGTTTGGGAACATGCAGCAGCCTTGGGTCTTGTGATCATCGTCTTTGCTCTTGCATATATGGAGTTGAACCCACCAGTACTCTTGACCTTCATCCATGAAAGGAAATCCTTTGTATAATGCTTCTCCTTCAAATCCCAAGCGCTTCATGTTATCCTTAACTGCTTTTGGAAAATCAGTCTCACATTGTAGAGTCATGGTCATCACTGGTCCTTTCTTGATGGATTCGATGAGGCTGGTCATCTAAAAATAAGAGAAGACATTTAGAAAATGAGTGTCAGATGGGAGTATATGAGAAAGATAAAATGAAAAGTTTTGTTTTTAGCAAACTGAATACAAATAGATTTTCAATACTATGGTCCATCCTATTTTTATCCAAACTTAGGGTTTCGAATCTACAGGCAACACAGTGCTCTGATACCATCTGTAGCGGACCTGCACTTAAAAATTGACAAAGTCCCTGTGTATAGTGCTAGTCCCTGGATCGTATCGCTAGCACACACAGTTTACGATGAATACCATAACATTGTATCAATTTATTACACGAATGATCCAGAATTTATAAATATTCATTACAGGTGCATAGCTCGAAGCTAGCTTTGAAAGAGTAAAGCAGCGGAAATTATTCTTCATGGAGTCTCCATCATCTTCATGCGCCACAGGCGAACATGTTGGTTGCAGACTCGAAACCCTTAACGAAAACTCACTCGTCGTCAGAACAATCTGCAAAAATAAAATTTTGCAACAGAGTGGGTCAGAACCATTTAAAATGGAACTGGCAAGTGACACTTTGTGGACACTTAGTGGAATAACTCTAATATCCTACATGCATATTTGGCTGGTGGAGTTCAAGGCTATTTTGCATAAAGCCAATTTTTCCTAACTCTTTTGAAAACACTTTTCTTCTTATCGAGACATCCATGGCATGAAAACCACTGCCTCATCTACCCTTGTTCACCCATCACAATTTTACTTGAGAAGTTGGAATGTTGGGATCCTCCGTTGATGTCCTTGATCAGCTGCTCAGAATTGTCCGTAACCGGGGACACGGCTAAGTACTTAGTTTGACACTCTCGAGAGGTTGTGCACATTCACCATTAGACCCAATCAGTCCAAACTATCCTCTACACTCAAATTGTGCTAAGGAAAAGGAGAAGATTGAGACGAGACTTTTCGGAAGCATTTTCCCCATCCCATACAGGCTTGACCCGTTCCACCTACATCTTTCTACATCTGCTTGTCAAGCCGGGAGGAGTCCACGCAACTTAATCCATCTAGCCAGAGCCCATATGACTAATGGCTGCACTGGAAGCAATCTTCACTTGGAGTAACTTCAAATCCTTTTGTCCCTGGGTGGCCATCAACAAGTGCACTCTCAGGTAAAAACCCCCACATACCATGGTCCTAAGTATAGTGAAAACTATCTTAGGTGAAAACCCCCATGAACATGGTCCTGAGTAGCCACTCAACATAAACCAAGCAATACCAATTCCAGCCAGGTTTTTCATTTTAACTTAGTAGAATTTAGCCTTTCATAAAAACATCATTTGCATAGCACTTCAATAATCTACTAAGTTAAAATGGGATGCTAGACCGTCTAGTAAAAGGGAAACTATTCTAAACAGTATCAGCATAGCAATTCTACTAAGTCCTACACATGCTTAAGAAAAATATTCTACTCATGCATAGACAAAATACTTAGGAAATTTATGTTGTGCCACTTGCCTTGGCAACAAGAAGAGCAGTAGCAGCAGTTGCAATAATCCTCGTTTCCCTCGAAATTTCTAACACATGAAACACAACAAATATACATACAAGCATACCAAAATTTCTAAGGAAAATATGACATGCATAATATGCAAAAATATTCTAAGGAAAAATATGACATGCATGAGGTGCAAAAATTTTCTAAGGAAAAGATGACAATCATGAGATGCAAATAAATTTCTAAGTGTTTCTAAGTGCAAATCAACTCTTCTAAAAACACTAAGTCATGCATGACTCGAAAATGCAATAAAAATAATTTTTAATATTATTTATAAATAAACAACAACTAAAAAGGGAATAACACTAATTCGTAGATATTGTTATACAAAAATACTAACAAAAATATGGCTGAAGTTTTTCTGGACAGAGGGCAATTAAACAAATCCAATGCAATTGGATTCACTCAAAAAGCTATTTTTAAACTAAAGTTATGTCAAAAATACTCAAACCTCTCAATTTGAAATTTGATTAATCTAAGTTTGACAAAACAGAAAACTAATATGGCCAAAAGTTTCTACTGGTTCTAAGGATTCCAAATATATAAAAATATTTGAATTTGGATAAACAGAGAAAAAGTAATGATAAAACTAAGTTCTAGGGGTTTTTCTGCAAAACTGCTAAATAGAAAATAAATCGAAAAATCTTCTGAAGTCCTTGACCACGTGGCGTCTTCTGATTGGCTAGGGCTGCTGACTGTGCTGCTGACGAGGATGCTGACTGTGCGTTGACGTGGCGGCCTCCGATTTGCCCGTACCGATTCGCGGAAGGATCTAATCGTGGCCGTGCATCCTAGATCTAACGACTCAGAACTATCTGACCTAAAAGAAGCGGCGCGGCCGGCCGGAGTTCCTCCGGTGACCGGCTCCCGCGGTGGCGCCATGGCTGCCGAGCACGGGCAAGAGGTACGAAAGAGGAAGGGGACGCGCTGGTCATACCACGGGGCGCAGGAGGTCGAGGCGGAGTCGATGCCGTGGTCGCGGGTGGCGCGGGCGCTCCGGGTGGTCGGCGGCGGCGAGCTTCGGTTGATGATGCGGTTGAGGTTCTGGTGCATGAAAAATACGGAACAAAGTCACAAGGATGCGCAAGGAGAAATAAAAGAAGAAGGGGGCGAAGAGAGGGCTTGGGGCCGTCGAGGGCGACCGGAGTTGGAGTTCTTCGCCGGCGGCAGAGGTAGACGGCGAGCTCGATCTGGAGCACAAGAAATTCCGCAAAAGGGTCAGGGAGATGCGCCAGGAGAAATTGAGAAGGATGGGGGCAACGGGGTGGCTCGGGGTCGACGGTGGTCACCGGAGTTTGAAGAAAAAGGCGGCGGCAATGGCGGCAGAGTGAGCGCGAATACGAGCAGCCTGGCGGCTCGTAGATGGATATTTTTGAGGGGAAACGGAGAGGGGTTCGTGGAGTTTATATGGGGCAAGAGGGAACGGAAAAATCGCGATTAAAACGCACGAATTTGATCCGGGATCGAGATAGGATCAGGAGCGGATTTCATGGGCTGGAGGTTGCGGATGATGACATCATGGCTGGCGTCACCCTGGGGGACCCACCTGGCAGCGAGAGAGGGGGTTTGCTAGGCCTGGGCTGCTGCGCGTTGCTCCGGGCGGTAGATAGCTGAGTTTCCCTTTTTTTTGTTCAAACCTTTTCTAAAACTTTTATAACTTTTGATTTATAAACCTAAATGGATTCAAACCAACTCCTATAAGTTTGTAAAAACAAAAACTTACTTTCAACACCAGCAACACACTTTGCCAAAACAGTTTTAAAATTTGAATTTTCAAACTATGTTTAATACAAATTTGACACTTAAAGTTAAGTTTAAAATAGTTTTTTTTTAACAAAACCAATGTGGCTTAAGAAAAATTAAATACCACAATTGTAACCATTTGAAAATACTTATTTTCCAATAAATACAAACAAATCACAACCAAACAATAAACAGACAAATAAAACCATAAAGGTTAAAAAAAAATGGAGCATAATTTGCTCTTCTATTTTAACATTTTCTCAAATATGTTTTTAAGTGGAAATAATATTCCAACTTTTGAAATTTTCAAATGCAAACAATACAAGAAGATGATGAATGAATGCATGATTTTATTTTTCAAGTCAAAGTATATATAGTTTTCAAAAGTTTTTGATTTTTCTGATTTTTCAAATTTTTGAAAAACTTGGGATGTTACAGCCACAGTGTCAGTTCCTGTTTTCTGCTATTTTTGTATTCCAGAAAAGCTACTCTGGAAATATTCTCGGAATTGGACGAAACTTGGATAGAACCTCCTATTTTTCCAACACGAAGACGGAGTCCAAAGGAGAGACGGAGGGGGGCCGCGAGCCAGCCACACCATGGGGTGGCGCGGCCCCACCCCAAACCGCGCCGTGGGGTGGTGTGGCTCCACGGGCGTCTCCAGCCGCCGCCCTTTCGCCTATTTATTCCTCCCGACGCAAAAACCCTAAATACCCGAGCCATTATCCACGAAAAGTTCCAAAGAGGCCGCCGCCGTCAACCCTAGCTCGGGAGGGTTCAGAAGCTCTTCCCGGCACCCTGCCGGAGAGGAAAATCATCACCGGAGGGCTCTACATCACTATGTCTGCCTCCGGAGTGATGCGTGAGTAGTTCATCCTTGGACTACGGGTCCATGACAGTAACTAGATGGTTGTCTCTCCACTTATTGTAATGCTACATGTTGAGTTTGCTGGGATCCGATGAATATTGAATACTATGTCAAGTTGATTATCAATCTATCTTATATGTTATTTATGATCTTGCATGCTTTCCGTTACTAGTAGATGCTTTGGCCAAGTAGATGCTTGTAACTCCAAGAGTGAGTATTTATGCTAGATAGTGGGTTCATGCCTCCGGTAATCTGGGAGAGTGACAATAACTTCTAAGATTGTGGATGTGCTGTTGCCACTAGGGATAAAATAACCGAAGCTTAGCTTAAGGGTACGCCATTAGGTCTAATGCATTTGTTTACTTTACGCACATTACTTAATGCAATTATCCGTTGCTTGCAACTTAATACCAACGGGGAACTCGGTATGACAACCTGGCGGTGGATTATTAGTCATAGACGCTGTTGGAAAACAGTCTATGTATTTTGTCGTAATGCCCACATGAATATCATAGTAATCATCATGTCATATATATGCATTGTCATGCGCTCAATATTTTGTCAATTACCCAGCTGTAATTTGTTCACCCAGCATGTTAGTTATCTTTTATGGAGAGACACCACTAGTGAACTGTGGACCCCGGTCCATTCTTTTACACTGATAATACAACCAACTGCAAACACTGTTTCTTTTCATTCTCTGCAATTTACTACTGTTTTCCACACTATACGTTTAATCCTTTGTTTTTAGCAAGCCGGTGAGATTGACAACCTCACTGTTTCATTGGGGCAAAGTAGTTTGATTGTGTTGTGTGCAGGTTCCACGTCAGCGCGCCACTGACAACCTTCCGAAGTGATTTCTTGCTCCTACTGGTTCGATTAAACCTTTGTTTCATACTGAGGGAAAACTGCTGCTATACTGCATCATACCTTCCTCTTGGGGTCTCCCACCGAACGTGTGATCCACGCAATCAAGCATATTTTCTGGCGCCATTGCCGGGGAGCAGAAGCACTTCGGTTCGGAAATCTCCTTGCTTCCCCTTCCACACGCCATATTTCTGGCGCCGTTGCAGGTTGAGCAAGAGGATTTCTGTAAGGGGAGTTTCACGCTTCCAATCTCTTTACTTTGTTATTGTCTTGCTTAGTTTATTTTTATTTAGTCTTGTTTGCTTTATTTATCAAAAACACAAAAAATTAGTTTCTTGCATCTAGTTTATTTCGGTTTGTTATTATGTCTAGTTGTTTATTTGCTATCAATGGCTTATCTCTATGAAATTAGATCTTGTTGGCAAGGTGGGTCCACGGAGGATGAAAGAAGATATTATAGGAATTACCGCTTGTCACAAAAAGGGATGTACTTATGGAAAATCTTAAATCAACTAGAGGAATATGCTAGAAATTTATGCTTTATATTTGGCAAATCTTTTTGCTTTAATGAATCTGATTGTTATAGGAAGTCTAAACATTTTTTTTCCAATGTGCTTGTAATGATAATGAAACCTTAGCTTCTTATGTTAAAGGTTACTATAATGGGTATGAGGTGGAAAGAATTGAAGAATTTATTGTTTTTAAGGGTGCCCTTGAAATTAGTTCTTATCTTGAGCATAAAATTGATGCCCCTTATAAATCTGAAAGTTTTGGCATACTTAAATATTGTTATGATACCTACAAGGATAATAATTCTTATATTACTGAACATCTTAAGAGGATGTTTCCTCCAAAAGATGAAACAAATGCCTTGCAGGAACCTGTGGAAGAAGAAATTGCTGAAGCTGAAAACTCATTGGATGAAAAAGAGGAAGAGAGTGATGAACAAAAGGAGGATCTACCTTCTAATGATAGTAACTCTTTAACTCTTACATTATATGTTTCCCTCCATGCCTACCTAAGCCCTCCATGCCTACCTAAGGAGGAGAATGCTATATTGTTGAATGTCATGATTCTATTGAAATATCTCCTTTTGATAAATTTGAAGTAACAACTCCTTGACTCAAGAAAAGGAAATTGCAGAAAGTAAAAATGTGCTCCCTAATGTTATATATGATAATGCTCTTGATGATGGTCCTATATTGCCTAATGATATTTATTATACTACTATTGTCAAAAGTGGGTTTAATGACCCCACTTTTTGAGCTTAATAAAAATTATGTGTTTGTAGATCATGAAAAGCATGCTTTATGTGATAGTTATATTGTTGAGTTTGTTCATGATGCTACTGAAAGTTATTATGAGAGAGGAAAATATGGTTGTAAAAGTTTTCAAGTCACTAAAACACCTCTCTTATGTTGAAAGTTTTGAAGTTATATTTGTTTCATCTTTCTATGCTAGTTGCTTTATGCTTCAATAATTTATTTTGTTACAAGATTCCTTTGCATAGAAAGTGGGTTAGACTTAAATGTGTTTGATATTTGCCTCTTGATGCTCTCTTTTGTTTTTCAACTCTTATTCTTATGAGAGCATCATTAAAATCTTCAGCCTAGCTAAAAGGCATTAAAGAAAGCGCTTTTGGGAGGCAACCCATTATCTTTTGTTTTCAGTTTTAGTCAAGGAGTTGTTTACTTCTGTAACAATTCCTTTGTATCTTTATTTTATCGCATTGTTGTGCCAAGTATTGCCTCTAATAGGAAGATGATGCTAGATTTGGATTTCTGCGCAGGAACAGATTTCTGCTGTTCACCGTTTTAATTCTGTAAAATCACAGAAAAATTATTTAAATCTGCAATTTTTGTGCGTGATCCTCAGATATGTACGCATCTTTCGTTAGTTTAAAGTTTTTCGATCTGAGCAACGTAAGTGCCTCGAAAAAATTCGTCTTTGCGGACTGTTCTGTTTAGACAGATTCTGTCTTTTATTTTTCGCATTCTCTCTTTTACTAGTGTTGAGTGGAATTCTTTTTTAGGGTGAAGAGCTTCACATAACATCAGTGGCAGTAGCTAATGTTAAAAGTAACGGTCATGTTTGTGTCCTTATAGAACATGTGAGTTTTTGATTGTGCACTAACCCTCTAATGAGAATTACTTTGAGTTTGGTGTGGCGGAAGTTTTCAAGGGTCAAGAGAGAAGGATGATATAATGTGATCAAGAAGAGTGAAGAGCTTAAGCTTGGGGATGCTCCCATGGATCACCCCAGCATATTTCAAGAAGACTCAAGCGTCTAAGCTTGGGGATGCCCAAGGCATCCCCTTCTTCATCAGCAACTTATCAGGTCATCTCTAGTGAAACTATATTTTAATTCTTTCACATCATATGTGCTTTACTTGGAGCGTCTGTGTGCTTTTATTTTCAGTATTTTATTTTTCTTATGGTCAACTTGATTGGACCCCAGCATTCTTGATTGGGAGAGAGACACGCTCCGCTTTTTCATATGAATACTCCTATTCTTCACTTATACTTGTTGAGTATTCTTATCTAGCTATTGCTATGCTTTTAGCTCCTGTTTTGCATGCATCTCTTATTCAGAGCTGTTAGTTCTTTTAAAGAAAGTACTCTCTTGCTTCACTTATAATTGTTTGGAGAGTTTATGTTGAAATAAATTGATTGGTGTTTGGTTGGAACAGAAAATGTTGCATGTGGTAGATGGTATAATGGAAAAAGCTTACATATTCTTGTAGATCATGTATTGGATAATTTGATACTTGTCAATTGTTTTGAGTTATCAAGTAGTTCATGTTTAAGCTTTTGTATCATGTAGTTAAAACCTATTAATGAAGAACTACCGTAAAGCTCGTTGAAATTTGGTTTGCATGATTGGTATCTCTAAGGTCTAGATATTTTCTAGTAAAAGGGTTTGGTTAACAAGGAAGACAGTGTAGAGTCTTATAATGCTTGCAATATGTTTTCATATAAGCTTGCTGTGTCGGTTGATATCCTGTGTTTGCTTCAAATAACCTTGCTAGCCTAAACTCTGTACTGAGAGGGAATGCTTCTCGTGCATCCAAAACCTTGAGCCAAAATCCATGCCATCTGTGTCCACCATAACTACCTATATGTGGTATTTCCTTGCCATTCCAAGTAAATTTTTCATGTGCTACCTTTAAACTATTCAAACTTTATTACTCCTATTTTGTGTCAATGTTTACCAAGCTCATGAGGACGGGGTGGATGTCTTTATGTCAACTGTCAAACAGACTTTACCACCGGACTAGCGGCATATACATCCGCTTATCCATTAATTTTGCAAAAAGAGCTGGCAAATGGGGTGCCCAGTCCCAATTAATTACAACTTTAACCGCTTAATTCTCTTCACATTTTTGCCCTGATTTATCAGTCAAGCAATGACAAACAGTGAAATATCTGCATGTGTAAACAAAAGAGAAAGAGGGATGATCTGCCTTGCTGGTAGAAATAACGTCCTTCATGGGAGCCGCTCTTAAAAGTCTGGTTGGCAGGGGTCATATTGTACTTTCCATTTTCTGATTCGTTGACAATTAACAAACACCTCTCAAAACTTATTTTTACTCTCTATATGATTTCAAAAACTTAAAAAGCTCTAGCACATGATTTAATCCCTGCTTCCCTCTGCGAAGGGCCTTTCTTTTACTTTTATGTTGAGTCAGTTTTCCTACTTCTTTCTATCTTAGAAGCAAACACTAGTGTCAACTTTGGTGCAACAATTTTTATATGCTTATATTGCACTTATTATATGCTTTGTGTTGACAAATATCCATGAGATATATATGTTGAAAGTTGAAAGCAATTGCTGAAACTTAAATCTTCCTTTGTGTTGGTTAAATACCTTTTACTTAGAATCTATTGCTTTATGAGTTAACTCTTATGCAAAACTCTTTGATGCTTGTCTCGAAAGTACTATTCATGAAAAGTTTTTGCTTATATGATTCAGTTGTTTGCTCATTATCTACTTGCTAGCAAACTATAGACCATTGACCTGGATCACTTCATTCATAACATGTGCTTTACAATATATTTGATCAAGATTATGATTGTAGCATGTCACCTCAGAAATTATTTTGTTTTTATCGTTTTACCTACTCGAGGACGAGTAGAACTAAGCTTGGGGATGCTTGATACGTCTCAAACGTATCTATAATTTCTGATGTTCCATGTTGATATTATACCAATTGTTACATGTTTTATATACACTTCATAGCATTTTTATGCATTTTCTGGGACTAACCTATTAACAAGATGCCACAGTGCCAGTTCCTGTTTTCTGCTGTTTTTGTATTCCAGAAAAGCTAGTCTGGAAATATTCTCGGAATTGGACGAAACTTGGACAGAACCTCCTATTTTTCCAACACGTACACGGAGTCCAAAGGAGAGACGGAGGGGGCCGCGAGCAGCCACACCATGGGGGCGCGGCCCCCCCCCGCCGTGGGGTGGTGTGGGCCCCGGGCGTCTCCAGCCGCCGCCCTTTCGCCTATTTATCTTCCCGACGCGAAAACCCTAAATACCCGAGCCATTATCCACGAAAAGTTCCAGAGACGCCGCCGCCGTCAACCCTAGCTCGGGAGGGTTCAGAAGCTCTTCCCGGCACCCTGCCGGAGAGGGGAATCATCACCGGAGGGCTCTACATCACCATGCCTGCCTCCGGAGTGATGCGTGAGTAGTTCATCCTTGGACTACGGGTCCATGGCAGTAGCTAGATGGTTGTCTCTCCACTTTATGCTATCATGTTTAGATCTTGTGAGCTGCCTATCATGATCAAGATCATCTTATTGTAATGCTACATGTTGTGTTTGCTGGGATCCGATGAATATTGAATACTATGTCAAGTTGATTATCAATCTATCTTATATGTTATTTATGATCTTGCATGCTTTCCGTTACTAGTAGATGCTTTGGCCAAGTAGATGCTTGTAACTCCAAGAGTGAGTATTTATGCTAGATAGTGGGTTCATGCCTCCGGTAATCTGGGAGAGTGACAATAACTTCTAAGATTGTGGATGTGCTGTTGCCACTAGGGATAAAATAACCGATGCTTAGCTTAAGGGTGCGCCGTTAGGTCTAATGCATTTGTTTACATTACGCACATTACTTAATGCAATTATCCGTTGCTTGCAACTTAATACCAACGGGGAACTCGGTATGACAACCTGGCGGTGGATTATTAGTCATAGACGCTGTTGGATAACGGTCTATGTATTTTGTCGTAATGCCCACATGAATATCATAGTAATCATCATGTCATATATATGCATTGTCATGCGCTCAATATTTTGTCAATTGCCCAGCTGTAATTTGTTCACCCAGCATGTTAGTTATCTTTTATGGAGAGACACCACTAGTGAACTGTGGACCCCGGTCCATTCTTTTACACTGATAATACAACCAACTGCAAACATGTTCCTTTTCATTCTCTGCAATTTACTACTGTTTTCCACACCATACGTTTAATCCTTTGTTTTCAGCAAGCCGGTGAGATTGACAACCTCACTGTTTCGTTGGGGCAAAGTAGTTTGATTGTGTTGTGTGCAGGTTCCACGTCAGCGCGCCACTGACAACCTTCGAAGTGATTTCTTGCTCCTACTGGTTCGATTAAACCTTGGTTTCATACTGAGGGAAACTGCTGCTACTGCTTCATACCTTCCTATTGGGGTCTCCCAACGAACGTGTGATCCACGCAATCATAATCTGATCTCGGTGAGTTGATGATGTAACCAACAAAGATGTGGAAACAGCCGAACGGGATCACGTGGCCAGTTTGCACGTAATCTGCTTCTGGCCCCCAATCTGTGTCATCGATCAGGGGTACGACGTCGACCATCTTGACCTGGCCAACGATGAGATCTTCGGCTCCCATCATTGATCCAGCGCGGAACATGACGCTCTTGACCGCCGGCCCCACGGTGGGCATCAATCGTGGGTTAATCTCGGCAGATGTCATTGTGATGACTTAGTAGGCGTGGGGGTTGTGCGAGTCAAGCGTATCGAGCTTTAGATCGTAGGGCACGAAGAAGACATGTTTACCCAGGTTCGGCCCCTCAATGTGAGGTAAAGACCTGCGTCCTGCCTATCTAGATCGATATTGATTGGAATATGGTGTTACAAGGGTTGGCGATCGAGGAGTCGAGTCGCCGTAAGTTCTAGGGTTGTGAACTTGTCTCCCGTCTACGTCCTGCGAGTCCTCTTTATATACACAGAGCCTCGCTAGGTTACAAGGAAAGCTTCTCCTTGAAGGAAAGTGTAAGCCGGAGTCCTACTTGGAGACTAAACGTCTTCGTATCTTCCAAGTGAGGTTTATTTCCAGTCTTCTAGATCTTTCTTGCCATGATCTTGGGTCGGCCCATCTTCGTGCAAGCCCATTGACGGTGCGGCCGTAAACTTATAATAAGCCGCATTTCTCCATGATGAGCCGCGGGTTAAGTATTCCCCGACAGCCGGGTCGGCTCCCATGAGGAAAGCGAGGTCATTGTGTTGGGTTGCGTGCATGGAAAACAAAAATTCGCCAACTATGCAATAACCAAGATCTACTATGAAGATACAAGTGCAAGACATGCACATTTGATCCAACTGTAAATCGTTACCGACACCGTTGAAGCGGAAGAGATGTCGATGATGACGTTGATGAAGCTTGTTGAAAACTCCCTCGGCTAAGCCTAGCCGAGAGAATATCGTAGACTCCTCGGATCCCGCCTTGATCCAACAGAGTGAGATAGAGTCAACCGTTTCTCAACGGATCACCCTCTGAGTTTCGCACGCATACATCTGATCAAGTCCAGCAGGCCTTCGTCGTCAACACTTGAAGCACTCACCGCTGGTGTATATGAAGGTAGAGATCTCAACACATGAGAAGGAGGGAGAGAGAGATTAGATATAGATCTAATTGGAGAGAGGAACCCTCTAATCCAACTAGAAGAGATCTAAACTTGTGTGTCTTTTCCCATGGGGGTGCGAGTGTTTATATAGGAGGCCAAGGGGTAGGGAGGCTTGGGCAAGGGGCAAGCCCTTGCCCTCCACCGCCGGCCCTAGGGGAGTTGGAGTTGGAGTTGGACTCCAACTCCTCCCCCTTTTCTTGGTGCGCATCACACAGGGGAGAGTTGGAGTCAACTCCAACTCCCCTCCTAATTCGGTTTCCCAAGGAGGGAAAGGAAGGGAGGAGTCCCTCCCCTTGCCCAACTCAGATTGGGAGGTGGAGTAGGACTCCTCCACCCAAACCGCCTCCACCTAGTGGGCTAGGCCCACTTGGGTTTCGGCCAAGGGGGGGAATTTTCCCCCACCCCTCTTGTGCGCCTTGGCCCACCCGCCGCTGTGTGGGGTGCGGCTGCCTAGTAGGCCCCATGGGCCCACCTGGCAGCCCCCTTTGGTGGGCAGAAATTTAATTAATATTTTTTCAATAATTATTTATTAATTAAATAAATTAATATTTAATTAAATAATATTTTGTCTAATTAATTTTTATATGAATATTTCCTTTTACAGAATATTCCCCGAATTAATTACTTATCATATAAAACACTTTTACATGATCTGGGACACCCAGTGTCCGCTGGCAAAATACTTCGGATAATATTTCCCTCTTATATAAACCCTCGGAATAAATCCGACTAGTCGGGATGGCAATGGGTAGGGTATGGGGCGGGTAGAGCAATACCATACCCATACCTGTGAAGTTAATGGGTACAAAATTCTACCCATACCCGTACCCATGGGTATGAAATTTTACCCGTACCATACCCGACGGGTACCCATACCCATTGGGTACCCAACGGGTAGATCAAATAATACACAAGTTATTCATAATTTTACATTCATTGATAACACATTTGATAATTTTTCTTATCTCAACTCAATATAACAAATATTTGAATACGTGACAATTATCTCAACTCATATTGAGAATTGATAAAACTTTAACATAACTTCACAAGCTCACGAGAATGAATGTTAAACCTCCACGAGTAAGGTATATAATAGGGCAGGGTATGGGTATACCCGCGGGTACGAGGTTATACCCATGTCCTACCCACGACTTAACGGGTAGGGTACGGGTACTGCCCGTGGGTATAAAATTATACCCATACCCTACCCATGCGGGTACGGTACCCGTGGGTACCCGTACCCATGGGTAAAATTGCCGCAACTAGTGATAGAAACTATTTCTATTACTCCGAGACACCTAGTGTCTGCATAATCCAATCTCTCTGATAAAGATATTATCTACCACACAGAAACCATTCCGGTGATACTCTGCCGGTATCCAGACCAACCATATACACAACAAACTAGAACTGACTTGAGCGTGTTACCTACAGGTTCGATAACGCGTAGCTATAATTAGATGTTTCCATCTAATCACCGGCCAGGGTCAGGTACATGGGCTACCTGAATAACTGCTACCGTCATGCGAAGGACACTCTGTTGAACATGTTGATTACTAATTCGTCATTCCCATTACTCGCGATACTGAAATTACCCAATATAAAGTATTCCTGATATTTCCATGAATCAATTCTTGATTCACTATATCTCCGTCTATCTCGTTACGAGTAAATTTCCTTTTCTCGTTCCCGTAATCCGATATCCCACATGATGTAACTTCATCATGCATTGTCTACAGAACATATTGGATATCATACATACCGAGTGGGCCCTGGAAGTATCTCCCTTTTGAAAGAGGTGTAATTTCCCATCTTGGAACATTAGGTATTATGAATACCTGGGGAATCACCCAGTGACTGCCGTTTTACCATCCAGTTACGGCCATGGTGTTGACAGTACCAAAGTAATTCTTTCAGTATACACAACCCTAATAACCTCATGGTCTAAGGACATGTCATATAATAACCATCTACGATATTGCACTAAGGACAAAAAAGACACTTTGGAATCTTCTTAGCATATCAACGATTTGGGTCTACCCAGCCATATTGTTTCCACCAAAAATATGCCACTCATTGACGCTGACATAAACAATGTCCCAGACCAGAAAAACGTGGTCTCTAGCAATCAACGAATTAGTCTAAAAGGCAAGAGTAGGGTATACTTTATTCTGTTCATGTATTTACACGTGCGAGTGAGTTTTCCTCTGAATCACATATTCAAGAGTCACCACAGTTATAGCATAGAATCATGAAGCATAATTATGAATCAGATGTTAAACTTTATTACCTTTTGGGCATACATCCAACAGTCCCCCACTTGCACAATAGGCAATTAACTATTTGCACAAGACTCAACATCTGGGTGAAACAGATGGTTTCTCATGCTTCTTTTCCTGTGGTAGACATTTTGTCATCAGACCCTTCCGGGGCTGTCTGAACTTTATACATTATACATAAAACTCCTTTCCATCATAATCTCCATGATCATACGATCAAATGCAGTTTGGGCTATTCAAGGTGAAACCTTGGTACTCGAACTAAGAAAACAGTTCTGCTGTTCTCACAACATTGCTGCTTCTTTTGTAAAGAACCACACCTAGTTCATTCAATGAACCGATAATCCTTTTGGAATCATTTAAGCTCCCACTGTCACTTCGACTTGTTGTAGTGTTACGTAACTCTATGCTTAAAATTAATTAAGCATCGTAACCCATGCTATTCCACAAAATCATAAGATAATGTTTTATCCTTGGTTTATCCTTTATGCTTATCTCATAAGTCTTTGTCCAATGTAACTCTTACATTTCGATATTCTCTTTTGAATTTCTTCAAAACACCATTTAGAGAATACTTTATAAAATTGGAGTCAATTGAACTTTTGTTACAAAGTCAACTTGCCAACAATTTCCTTTTATCACTTGATATTTGAATCCAAGAATGCATTATTCAGGAAATTCCCATGATGATAAAATGATAGAATCATTTGATCATGCTCACCACTTATATGCTATCGTGGTTCTTGCGTATGAATTTCCTTATCCTTTATAAGAACCTAGTTCTCTCATGTTTTGAATTTTACTTCAAAACACTCTGTATGCATTCTTGCAGCAAGATATTACATCATTATCAGGATACATCCTGTCATGATACTAATTCCTTGCTCCTTACGTTTTATTGAACAACTTTTCAATGACACTCATATTCTATCAAATGAAGTATTTTAATGGTTTCCAAAATAAATTGAATGCCATAAAATAGCTCCCCCTAACTTTTAAGAACTTTGCAATTTCCTATGAAGTCAAACATTGCTTGTTTTACTTCACATAATTACAAAACTAATCCATCCTTCATATCATCATCTGTCTGCCACCACAGACATACTTTTAATGACAAGTTGTGTATTCATTTAACAAAACCCTCGAGCTGTACCTAGTACACATCCTCGATAAATTTTCCTTCAAAGGAATTTGTTTTGTTATCATCTTATACAAACATACTCATTAAATAACTAGTATTGTATTCACTTAACAAAGCTCTCGAGTTGTACATCGTACACATACTCGATTACTTTTCCTTAGAGGAATTTACTTTGTTAACATCTCATAGAAATCTACTAGTCCCATTTAGATCAACAAAGCCGTGCTACAGATCATATGATCCTGAGTAGTCAACTCTTGAATTTGTCATAAAACCATTTATGACAAAACAAGCTTTATGATCAAATATTCTAACGGGAATTCCTTCAAGTCTTTCAACTCGAACTTGATGATATTACTAATTAATATGACTCTAAGTCATGAAGGTTTGGATACTATAGCACCTTATCTTATTACTTTGTCTTTAGCACATTTACTCAAGTTTCCTACAAACTCATATGCTCTTTATCTGGTTAAGTGATGATTTCTTGACAAGAAGTCATGCTCGTATTGCAATGACTCTCGGTATTAGTCTAAAAGAATTGTCAATTGGAATTGCTTCCGCCTGCACAACTTCTGATAACTATTTTAGAAGATTCAATAATCTCTTCAAAAATCACCATCCTCCCACTGAATTCAACAAGGAATAAATTCCTTAAGAATCACATCTATTTTAGTAACAAAACATCGTCACTTATGTGGTGTTATAAGAGGACTTCCAATTAACTTATTGGAACAACCAACAAAGTAACTCATTGTCTTTTACTATTAGAATCGAGTTTCATCTTTCAGAAAATCTCAGAACCTAAATCCATCATGTCCCCAAAGTTTATTTTTCAAAACAATGACATGAGGCAAGAGACAATGAAATTCCTTTTGTCCTTTATCTTAGGACCAAGTTCCAATATTTCAGAAACTTTTAGTACCTAAGACCAACGTGTCCATCCATAGTTTATCTTTCAAAACAATGACACGAAGCAAGACAATTAACTGTGCTAAAATTACCCAGGGAGCAAACATATTCTAGATTGGGTATTGCCAAACGTTATGCAAAAACTAGAAGATTCTTAGTGCTGACTTCGTCACACTTAGTCAGATCATGACTTGAAAACTTTCAAGACATAATTACATAATCACCAAGACTTTATATCTAAAACATTTTGTGAAACCTTTTAGACATTAATGATAAAATCATTAACAGTCCAAAACCTTTATCTTTGTTGATTTCTCACTATGTGCAATATCTTGGATTTCCTTCTATCATGCATATGAAGCATCCAAGATGATAGTGTCACCCGAAGGTGATATCAACACAATCACAAAATATTTTAGAACAAATGATATTCCCTTAAC
Organism: Poa pratensis; assembly: GCA_947311845.1. Lineage (NCBI taxonomy): Eukaryota > Viridiplantae > Streptophyta > Magnoliopsida > Poales > Poaceae > Poa > Poa pratensis. The sequence goes on from CAMZMU010000020.1 coordinate 67,712,887, forward strand.
TTTAAAAGATTTGCTCCTTGATCATCCCTGAAGGGAGTGATCTCCAATATTCTTTATCATAATAAACAGGACCAACTTGTCCTATAAATTCACAAGAATATTTATCGCAAAACATGCGACCTAATAACTTGAGGCGAAGCTCACAAATCTTTCAACTTAAAAATAAAAGTGGAGACGTCTTCATCCCAAGGACGAAGGTCCATGCGCCAAACTTAGCGCACACCACCACCTTTTATTCTCTATCCTTCTTACTTTCCGCAGCCCTTATATTAAATGCAACAAAAAATTCTTCGCAACCAATACTCCAGATTACTGCCTGTTGGCGTCAAAACACACGTTCGTTGGGAGACCCCAAGAGGAAGGTATGATGTAGTGTAGCAGCAATTTTCCCTTGATATCTACCAAGGTTATAGAATCCAGTATGAGTCAAGAGCACTTCAGAAGGTTGTCAGTGGCGCTATTTACGATAACTGACATGGAACCTGGACACAACACAATAAAACTACTTTGCCCCAATGAAACAGGAAGGTTGTCAATCTTCCCGGCTTGCTGAATACAAATGATTAACCATATGGTGTGGAGAATAATAATAAATGCAGAAAATAACAGAGAACAGATGATTGCAGTAGGTGTTTTATCAGTGTAGGGGAATGGACCGGGGTCCACAGTTGAAATTACAGCTGGGCAATTGACAAATAATGAACGCATGACAATGCAATATATGACATGATCGTTTATTACAGTATTTATTGGGCATTACAACATAATACATGGACCGCTTACCAGCCGCATCCATGCCTAAATAATCCACTACCGAGATAACATCCGTGTCTCCCGCTAGTATTAAGTTGCAAGCAACAGATTATTGCATTAAGCAAAGTGTGTAATGTGAACAAATGCATTAGACTTAACAGACGTACCCTTAAGCTAAGCATCGGTTATTTTATCCCTAGTGGCTATGGCACATCCACAACCTTAGATGTTGCTGTCACTCACCCAGATTACTGGAGGCACGAACCCACTATCGAGCATAAATACTCCCTCTTGGAGTCACAAGCATCTACTTGGCCAAAGTATCTACTTGCAACGGAGAGGATGCAAGAACATAAATAAAACAGTAGATATATTGATAAAAAACTTGATCATAACATCACTATTCATCGGATCCCAGCAAACACAACATGTAGCATTACAATAATATGATCTTGATCATGTTAGGCAGCTCACAAGATCTAAACATGATAGCACAAAGTGGAGAGACAACCATCTAGCTACTGCTATGGACCCGTAGTCCAAGGATGAACTACTCACGCATCACTCCAGAGGCGGGCATGGTGATGTAGAGCCCTCCGGCGATGAGGATCTCCCTCTCCGGCAGGGTGCCAGGAAGAGATGCAGAACCCTCCCGAACTAGGGTTGACGGCGGCGGATACGGAGACGGAACTTTTCGTGGATAATTGCTCGGGTATTTAGGGTTTTCGTGTGGTGACCACGCACACCACTGCATGTTGTAGTGTACAAGTCGTTGATATAATAATCACGGAAGGACCTTTCTGTAAATATTACATCCCTCAGAGTAGTACAACAGAAACATGGCTAGTCCAAGGTAACACTATAGGATTACAACACTATTCAATACAAAATCTTGAGAACCTTCTTTACAAGCAGAAGTAGATCTCGTGCAAATGAAACTCTAGAAAGACTCAAGTCGTAGCGCTAAGCTGGATATCAGCTCTATTTTTAACTCCTAGTCCACTACTGCTGTTGTCACAGCCCTATCTATCCATCTGGAATCTCCTTGTCTGGGGTTGTGCTTCTCCTTCCGATAATAGTCGTACTGTCCATAGGCATTGTTGTCGATGTGTCCACCATTGCACTGTTGTCGCCACTCATTCATCTGCAAAGTAGAGGTTGACTCCTTCAAGCTCCACCAGGTTGATTTGACTCCTTGTCGAAGATCTCACCAACATCGTTATGAATTCCTGTCCTTCCTCTGCTGTCTCCGATAATCTAAGCAGGGGTCAACGGAGGAAAGGGTAAGCAACACGAGTGTTACTCAGCAAGTTCATATAACAGGAATATGGTGTTGTATGCACTAGCTACCATCCATACCAAAAGGTCATGGAAGAATATGCATATCTTTGTAATACATTTTTAGGAAAAGATTCATTTTATCTTCAGAAAACTATGCCCGTCAACCATTCACAGGTGCTAGAACTTCATGGAGCTCCTTTCCTGCAACGTTCGCAACTCCTTCCCGGAACAGGGAGTAACATGTCACACTTTTTTACACTCTGCAGAGGTGCGTTACTTTACCCATAAGAGATCAACGCCTTGTTGCACAACCGGGCGATTCTTTCCCGTCCACACTTTCTTTGGTGTGGGGCCCAGTCGATGATCCAAGCCATTCACCGTGCTTCTCCACCAACCCCACATGCCCACCCAATTCATGCATAGCAGAATCACCCCTGATACTCTACCCCTCACGGTAGATACCTAGGCATCCCCTTGCAGACCATCATAGACACCAGAGTCCGTGGGCATTAAGGGGTCCCACCCATGTGCATGTAGTCCCGCAAGATCTACAGCGTACGGCTCTGGCTGTCTGTTGACATGTGAAAGGGAGAAGGTCACAGATGACATTTCCCGTCCCATTCCAAGTCTTATGGTTAACGCTTCATTTACGGCGCAAGAATACTGACGGCATTGGTTGTTAAGTCCTGTGTAATACATTCCCGTGCAAATGGAACCTCCACCAACCACATCATACCATGGTTCCATCTGCCAGCCAACAATATATATAGCAAATCACATCATTCGAAAATAGGTTTTCCTTTTTCATGCAATGATAAACCATAGTAATTTGTAATTACTTTGATAAACATAATCAGGTAGGACATGAGCAAGAGTGAACTTGCCTTTTTGACTGCAAGATTATGATGCCAAGGTCTTCGATACAATAAAGACTCCAAAATCTAGAAAAAGCGTCATTGGTCCGGTAAGGACTAATGTTTGAAGAAGCAATATGCTATTATGCATAAGTATGAGATGCATCACAAAATACACCCAATCATACCCAAGCTTAACTAAGTAAGCTTCGTCATAAGCGATACTTTGATAACATCGTAGTAGCTTAGCTTAGGTTGTTTCATCACCTTTAGGTGATGTTATTAATGCTTAAGTTGGTTAGGAGTTGGGTCTAGTGATTACTTAGAATGTGATGCCTTCATGTCTTTAAATGTGTATCACTTTTATTTATCTGTTTAAGTATTATCAAATATTAAGAGTAACCACTTATAAGTTTGTCTTTTATTTAAGTATCACACTTAATAGAAACAAGTAAAGTAACATCACTTTATGATACACTTCTTAGTTTTAGAATATGGATTTATATGAATAAGACTATAACACAAAATTAAACCAATGTTAATGATAACAATAATAGTAGTGATCATATGTTATTAAGTAGAGATTTCACTTTTAGATTATGTAATCATCTTTTAAGAATTACTCTCTTTGTAGAAAATAGAATTTTAATTAACCATTTAATGGAATATCAATTATTCATATCCTCACATGGTATTTTTTAAATACTCACAATGTAGAACATTCCATGATTAAAACATATTTTCAAATTTGAAGTTTATATATGTGAAGCATTTTAAATGAATTTTCAATGCATCCAAATTAGCATTTCAAATTAACTCCATATTTCAAATAATAAGCAAATTGTTGTTTCAATTTTTTAGAATAATTAAATTTTATCAAACAAGTATTTTATTTATACAAACACCTAAATTTTATTTTCCTGATCATTTTGATATATTATTTGTAATATTCTGATAAACCAGTAAAAAGATATTGATTTTACAATATTAATCATTTTCCTGGAATTTAGACAGTAATTGGTCCCACCTGTCAGGATTTTATTAATTACAGAAAGTATTTTAGGAAATGATTAAAAATCTGATAGACGGACCACACATGTCATATATTTATCTATTTTCAAAAATTCCAGGAAAATAGATTTAAATGTCTCGCTGACGTCATGCTGACGTCAGCAATTGCCGGTGCTCCACTGTCGAGCACGGACTCGACGATTTCAAGCAAACGGAGACGCATTAGAGCCACCACTAGGTACAGCATGACGCGGTGAACGATTTGATGGCGGCGCCACTCCGATATGGTCACCGGAGCTTGCTCGGCGACGAGCTCTCACGGTGGCAGGAGACGGCACACGACGCGGCGACTACCCAGCCCGAATTGAGGCAAATTAGGAGAGCTGGAAGATAGCTAGGCTCACTGTAATGCCCCACTTTTGGGAAGCCAGAATAACCCAGTTGTTAGATAGCCGAAAATCAGGGGCAACAAATTTTTTTTGAAGTTGCTTCACTGATGCTTGTGTTTCACTTCCCTTTTTGCTTTGTTTGATTTTGGGTATCTTGTTGGATGTGTTTGTTAACACCTAATAGTAACCTTGTGAGCACAACCTACTTGAACCGTACCTCTTGGTGATAATGTCATGATCTTGCTTGATCACCAACTCACAAAAACACTTGGGGAATTGCTTTGTAAAAACAATTGTTTGAGTGAACTTGTTGTCTTGTTGTGACTTGCTAGAAGTGTGGTCATTTCATAAGTTTATCTTGGAATGATTGTACTTGTTTGTTTCTGCGTATGTGTGTGACTTAGATAATTTGAAACCTACAAATAATAGAACTTATATATAAAGATCATATTAGAATCCTATCTTAAGCTATCTTCCTAGCTATTAAAATCCTCCAACTTTGGAGACAGGCCATTGTGGTAAATTTACTCTTCCCATCAATACACCATCAAGGATCAATTGTTCCCTGTCTATACTTTCCATCAAGCTATGGAGGTTTATTATGAAACTCCCTAGCATTTTAATTCAAAGTTCTTTTGGTGGTATTCCAAAGTAGTGGCTATGTCCCTCTTATCTTGGCAATCTTTCTACAATCAATTCTTAATCATTATGAGCTCAAACAAACCTTCCTTTCCCATCCTCATGACTTGTGTTTCACATCTAATATGGCCAATGTTCTTATCTTGGCCATTAAACCCATTTTCTCTCCATGTTTTGGTGCCTACTAAAAAGAAGCCTCATGTTTTCCTTGTTTTCAAAAGAAATCTCAAATATTTTTTTCAAAGGAGTTATTTATTAAAAATTACTTCTGTGATCCATATTATATAACCTTTCATATCAATTTAAAAATATTTTTTTGGAAGCATTTTCTTATTTATTACAATTTATTTTCCAAAAGGCCAGGAATGGATTTTAAAATATTTTGTGAATAAAAGTATTTCCAAAATTCTTAGTAAAATTACCCAACATTCCTATGGTCATATGTGACCCTTTTATGCAAAAATATATTCTCATGTTTCTCAAAATTTGGAAGAAAACTTTGCAAAACCTTCTCTGAAACTATCTTCATTTCTGTTAAAAGATAGTATCTTTGGAGACTCACCAACCTTTTAATTTTGGAAAAATTGGAAACTCACCTCCATGAATCTCTTCTACTCTATCTTGTCTATCACCAACTTACCTTTCTAATTTCAAAGTATTTCAAAAGAGTTTTCTCTACTCTCTTGTCCCTATTCAAAACTTGTTTACGCTTGACGATGGACCCAAGTGAGACCTAAGTAGCCAGAGCCAAGATGGAGACAAGAGTCCTCAGATGCACAGTCCACAAGACCAAAATCGTCGATGACAGCAAGCCAGGACCTCCAAATATCTCGGATGTGCAGAATGCAAGACAAGAATGCAAAATCACCTTCGCTCCCTCGACTCAACCCCGACAATGTAACTCCATCAGCAAACCGGACAATCTCAAACTTTTCGGCAAGAACCCAAGGTGATCAAAGGAGGACTTCAGTAACCAGGTGACACCAAACCCCATAGGATCAAGTAGGATATGACCCTTGGTTGGATTACCCGACTATCACGATTGTTGAGTGCCCTTTTGGTACTATAGGAGTTTCGTGGGTTGTTTTGTTGATATGCTTTTTGCTTGTGTGTGTCTTGTCTGTGTGTTTGTTGTTGGTGTGTTTCTGGTATGTTTCACAAGCACGCCTTGTCGGCAACACATATTAGGCACACACTTCCCTTTTGTTTAAACAATCTTTTTGCTTCTACACAAAATACCTTTTTGGCCCTTTAAGCGTTAGATGCATCGTGATGCATTTCAAAACTTGTTTAGAAAACCTCTCTAAAAATGTTTTGCCTCTGATCTAAACTTTGGCACGTAAGAGCTTTTAACCGCACCTGATACAAAAGACCACCCCGAGAGAGCCCATCCCCGTGATGTGACGAGCCTTGCCTAGTTTAATTTACTTTTCGAATTACCAGTATACCATCACTAACTTAGCGTATCTAACTTTAGAGTAACATATAACACAAGTGACTTGCTACTAGCTAACCTCTTCGAGACCTACAAACGGCAACAAGAAGGACTCAAAGATCGGCAAGAGCCACTACTTTTTGAATATTTTTGTGAAGCCCTCAAGTCGTGAATTCCGAAGGAGATCGAGGTCAGCAACAACGAAGACAACCAGCACTGAAGATCGTCTACATCAAGATGAACCCCGAAGCAAGAGTCATAAGTGCCTTCTAGGCGCCAACCTTATTAACTCGACTTGCCCGACTTGAGACTGATAGCACTAAGTATCTGAACTAATCTTCTAGGTTAACTAAGATAAACCCGACCTCTGAAGGATAGTGTGTGGCGTCATGAAGTCAACGAACCAAGGAAGTCTTCATCAACTTTGTTCGTCAGCTAAACCGAATGTGGGCACAATAGAAGACATCATATCTAACAAGACGCCAAGAACGACGAAAGGCCCGAAGACTGTTGCTGTTGACAACACTAAAAGCAAGTTAGCCGCCTTTAGTAGCTTGTAGCACCCTTTGACTTTTAGGAAAAACCGGAGAGAGTCAAGTCTACGGACCTGACACCCCTGTGAGGCTTGAAAACTGTTGGCGGATATTTAACTGCTAACCCCTCAAGACGACAATATCTGGACAAGTGTCTACATCAACCTCAAGCGCCAAGGAGTTACGACCAAGACAAAGATCGCCGTGATACCCAAGAACAACAACCTATTGAAGTCGGCAACAACTTATACCTTCAACAGCTACCCTTCAAGGCCCCTTTTTAAGGGGGGAAGACATACGCTAGTTTTATTAGGGAGTCTGACAAGCTGTCCTTTGCGCCCTAACTCTGGAGTATTTGAAGTCAACTCGACAAGAATGCTGATCAGCATCGACCTTCATGACAGCACCTTCAGCAGAGACCAAAAGCCTTCCGGAAGAAAATCCGATGACGTTTCGACAAGGAGACCTCAGTTGAGAATCGACAGTCCCGGAAGATGAAGGAGCAACAAACCCACTAACCTTGTACTCTCTTAGTACCCGCTTGGGAATCTCGGGACGAGATTCTATTATGGGGGGAAGATCTGTAACGCCCCACTTTTGGGAAGCCAGAATAACCCAGTTGTTAGATAGCCAAAAATCAGGGGCAACAAAAACTTTTTGAAGTTGCTTCACTGATGCTTGTGTTTCACTTCCCTTTTTGCTTTGTTTGATTTTGGGTACCTTGTTGGATGTGTTTGTTAACACCTAATAGTAACCTTGTGAGCACAAACTACTTGAACCCTACCTCTTGGTGATAATGTCATGATCTTGCTTGATCACCAACTCACAAAAACACTTGGGGAATTGCTTTGTAAAAACAATTGTTTGAGTGAACTTGTTGTCTTGTTGTTACTTGCTAGAAGTGTGGTCATTTCATAAGTTTATCTTGGAATGATTGTACTTGTTTGTTTCTGCGTATGTGTGTGACTTAGATAATTTGAAACCTACAAATAATAGAACTTATATATAAAGATCATATTAGAATCCTATCTTAAGCTATCTTCCTAGCTATTAAAATCCTCCAATTTTGGAGACAGGCCATTGTGGTAAATTTACTCTTCCCATCAATACACCATCAAGGATCAATTGTTCCCTGTCTATACTTTCCATCAAGCTATGGAGGTTTATTATGAAACTCCCTAGCATTTTAATTCAAAGTTCTTTTGGTGGTATTCCAAAGTAGTGGCTATGTCCCTCTTATCTTGGCAATCTTTCTACAATTAATTCTTAATCATTATGAGCTCAAACAAACCTTCCTTTCCCATCCTCATGACTTGTGTTTCACATCTAATATGGCCAATGTTCTTATCTTGGCCATTAAACCCATTTTCTCTCCATGTTTTGGTGCCTACTAAAAAGAAGCCTCATGTTTTCCTTGTTTTCAAAAGAAATCTCAAATATTTTTTTCAAAGGAGTTATTTATTAAAAATTACTTCTGTGATCCATATTATATAACCTTTCATATCAATTTAAAAATATTTTTTTTGGAAGCATTTTCTTATTTATTACAATTTATTTTCCAAAAGGCCAGGAATGGATTTTAAAATATTTTGTGAATAAAAGTATTTCCAAAATTCTTAGTAAAATTACCCAACATTCCTATGGTCATATGTGACCCTTTTATGCAAAAATATATTCTCATGTTTCTCAAAATTTGGAAGAAAACTTTGCAAAACCTTCTCTGAAACTATCTTCATTTCTGTTAAAAGATAGTATCTTTGGAGACTCACCAACCTTTTAATTTTGGAAAAATTGGAAACTCACCTCCATGAATCTCTTCTACTCTATCTTGTCTATCACTCCAACGTTTGGTTTAAGCTTTTACAGATTTAAACATTCTTATTGCATGATGGTTTTGTTGCCACCAAAATAACAGGTGCTGGAAACTGTTAGGACATTCAGTTTTACCCAGCATAAACCAGAGCTCAAATCATTTGATTTAAATGATATAAAATATGTTTCACAAACTGTGAAGTCCCTGCCCTTTTCCAAAAACTTACACCATATTAGGACCATCAGTTCTTCAGTAACTTTGGACACAAAATAACAGATTTCTGGGACTTAGAAAAATTCTAAATCTGAATTCCTGCAACTCGTTTTTCTGAATCCGTTTTGATTCATTCCAAATTCGTTTGAATATCGTTTAAACGTCAACAAAAAGCTGTCCAACCAACTGCACTCAAACCCCTACACCTTGGACCGACCCTAGATGCACCCGGAGCCTGTCACGTTGAGAAGAACGGCCAGGCCGAGCCATGTCCACCGTGCACACCCGAACTTGGTATCGCGTGTGTGCTGCACCACGGCCATGCCCACCTCGCCACGGTGCTCTGCACCCCTACGCCACCCTATCCCCGAAATCCCGAGCAGGCACGACGACCGTGCTGTCCTTACCAAGCACGTCCACCTCGGGAACCCATGGAGAGGAGCAGCCCTCTCTCTCCCTCATCACTCTGTATAAGTGACGAGCCAGTGGCTTCCCTCGACGCTCTGCACCACCGCTCACCTCCCAGACACCGCCCTGCTCGTCCAATCGTCCTCCAACAGCCACCCCACGCACGTCCGTGCACGCAGCGCACCGTGGACCGACACGCGCTTGGATAAAAGGCCACGGTCCTTCTCCCGTGCCCTCTCCTTGTCATTTACATCCCTCCATCATCACTCTCCCACCCCTTGCAGCAAAACACGCTCTCTCCCTCTCTGTCGCCGGAGAACGTGAGATCTTCCATCTCGGACCCGAGAGCTCACGAGCAAGCGTGCCTTTGATGTCGTCCCTCTCCGCTCCCCATTCTTGTTCCATCGTATTCGTCACCTCGAGGCCTAGCTAATAGACACCTCCTTTTGTTTTTAGGAACCCCGGAGCCGCCGCTGCCATTGGCGACCGTGGAAGCAGCCGTCACCCGCGCCATCACCTGGGAGCACGCCGGCACGCTCCAGGACCATCCCCAGGACGCCCTCGGCCTCCTCCGCGGCCCTGCACCCTTGCCGTCGACTCCCAGCCACCGCACGGTGAGGACCAGCGCCCCGAGTCGAGCTCTTGCCCTCTGTCTCGTTCTGGACAAGCCTAGGGAAGGAGATGAACCAGCACCGTCGGATTCCAGATCAATGGCCATGTTTAAACCTTGTTTTTTTAGCCTCCCGCGCTTGCCTGGGCACCGATCTAGGCCCAATCCGGCACTGCGCGGCCCAGATCCATGCAGATCTGGCCCGTTTATTGTTTTTCCTTTTAGATCTTTTCCTGTTAAAATTCATGTGCTGGATCTAGTGTAGCTTTAATTCGATTGTGGTAGATCTATACGAGAAAATTGCTTGGAGTAAATTTTGTAGAAATCCTCTGTGTTTTCTTAACCATGTGGCACTGGCCGTTTGCAAAAATATGATTTAGTTTGCTCTGCAGTTTTAATCTAGTAAAAAGTGTGTTTTTCACTCTTTTTAAGATATCTTGAGCTAGGAGTGTCCTTTTGGGGTAAATCCAATTTGTGCAGAAAGATAAAATTCATATCTTTCTGTAGAACCCAGTCTTGCATGCAGGAGATTTGTTAAACTAGAGTTCTATTAAGTTTAAGTTTGACACCAGTAGCTATTTGAGGATTTTAAATTATTTATTAAAAATAGCTTTTGATGCAAATCCAATTTTCATACCTTCCTTTGGTTATTAGGTGTACTGTGGTAGAACGATTTATTTTTAGGAGCTATATTCTTTGAGTAGTGATTTATTTTCCAAAACAGGACATTTACAACTAGTAAAACTATTAATTTAAATTCCTGTTTTTAAACAAATTGTGTGTCTTTGCTTGTTTAACCAAAAATTAAGTCCAGAGCCTTATTTTAACCATTTATAACAATATTCAACATCTTAAATACATTTTAGAGCAATCTACTCTGGTGCTAAATTTAATTCACCTTACCCTAAAGGTTACACTTGTTTTAGGATCTTTTTGTCAATAAGTGTGTGTTTATTTGAGATGAAGTTGTGTGGTGAATTTGTGTGCTATAATTCAGAGTGTGATTGTTTGGTTTAATTGTTGAAGTGGTCTTACTTGTAGTGTCCTATTAAATAAGCCTAGTGCACCTTTTTAGCTCTTAGTCATAAACTTGTGTGATCAGTGGTGTTACCATTGTTGGTTGCTTAGTTACTGGATAGTAGGTGTTTCTTGAGTTAGTTACATGGTTACATGTGAGAGTGTTAAGTGCTAGTGTTAATGCGTGCATAATAAGATACTTTTGTCTGAAGTATCTCCTGAACTAATGTAGCCGCCCTTGTTAAATGATCCAATCACCCTAAGTGGAGTTTTGTTTTAGAATTCAGTTAAAACCATCTTTTTTAACTATGAGGGTTGTTGTGTATACTGTCTTAGGTATGTTTGTTGTTTGTCTTAGTTATATGGACTTGCTGTTTGTTGCTGTTTTAATTAAGTAAGTTGTCTGCTTTTGAGTGTTAGTTTAGTGTCTGGTGCAATGCTTGCTGTTTTGTTTAAGTACTTTAGATTGTTGTCAACCCGCTAATTAGAATTAACGGTAGTCGCGTTTCATTTTCCGGTACGATAGAACCGCAAGAGGAGGAGCAGTAAGTGGAAGCTGAACCCGCCTACGAGGGAGAACAAGACCAGGGACATTTTGCTGAGCAAGGCAAGCCACCTCACCATACCCTACTGAAATCCTATTATTTCCTTAAAGCATGTTTTGTTTTCAAAATAAAATAATGCATGTTTTATTTCTTCTGTGGCACTTCGCCACCCAAAACTATTTTATAAAATATTGTTTGGCCAAAGATATCTACTAGTATATATTAGGTTTATAAAAATAGATCTTTACTTGAGAAGCCTTCTACTGAAGGTGCCATCAAGAAAATTATATTTTCTAGTAGTATATCCTTATATCTTTATCTCAAGACTATAGGATGGGAGCCTGGTCTTTGGTAAAAATGTTTTCCAGAGGAAAAACCCGAGTCGCTGGGAGCGATCGGCGAGATAGTGTTTTATAAAACCCATGTTGCTGGGAGCAAATGGAGATGTTTATGAAAACCCGAAGTGCTGGGAGCATTCGGCGAGTTTGTGAAAACCCGACCTGCTGGGAGCAGTCGGAGGTGGAAATGATTTTCGAAAAACAAAGTACAGCCCTAGCGGCCGCCCAAACAATTAACCCGTGCAACCACACTACCTGAGATGGGTAGGGCTTAGCCGGAAACTTGTTTATCTTAGTACGGAGCGCCTCAAAATGCTTAGGAGGGCGGGGCTCTCTGAACCAAGTTATCTAAATGCGGGATCCAGTTCGTGTCTGGATTGCTGCTGGTTGCAAACAGTGGGCCTCCTGTCATGGCGCAGTGTTGCTTGGAGGGACCGGATCGATACGATGGCCATCTCCACTGGGTGCCGGGGAGATTCAGACCCACTGAAGAGGAGGCTCTGTACTAGGGTTGACATAGTGAAAAGCTTTGATCATGTTATCCGAAACACCGCATACTGTCGTATGAGGACCGTGGCTGATCACGGCGGAATGACTGTTTGGTGTGGTGAAAGTGCACCACCTCTGCAGAGTGCAAAACTATTCGAATAGCCGTGTCCGCGGTCATGGACGGTTAGAAAGGTCCCCGATCTAGGCGTATGGGCATTTTATGTTTTAAAAAGGAACTGTTTTCGGCAAAGGAGAAAGGAGGCATCAAGGAGGTACCTGGGAGGTACGGATTTTGGGAGAAGATGGTTGGTCTCGGGGAGTCAACCAGTCGGAACCCGGAAAGGAAAAAGGGGCATCCCTATCCTAGTGTTTTGAAGAAAGTTCTACAAAAGTGTTTTTCGAACGGGGAAATGGCTTCTGCCATTTCTAAAAGAAGGAGAATTATATCTCCAAATGCCTTTCTCAACAAAGATATAGAGATGTTGTATTCTCTATGTCTAAAAGCATCGTTTTGCGAAAATTAAGCCCGATAGTCATATATAGCAGCTATCCCAGTTTTCGAAAACGCTTTTATTGCATTACCATGAAAACTTAAGCCTGGTGGTGGTCTTGCGAGTACGTAATTGTACTCATGGCTGTGTCCCTGGATATTCCAATGTCCAGATTTTCAACGAGAAGACCTACGCCGAAGATGAGGAGTACGCCGACGACTACGCCAACTGAGTGTCACCGGTCAACTGCTCTGTGGGAATGCGTCCTGTTGTGACGAGGGCCGGCGCTAGCCGAGAGCTTCCGCTATATCGTAGTTAATTCTGTCCTGCGTGACAGTGATTGCAGACTTTGTCATGTGACCACTATTTATTTGTGTAAGACTTGTATGTACGTTTGAATGATGTAACTTTGTATAGCAGTTGGTTATGTGATCGCGATGCACTGATCATTGGGATCGTGATCTGTTTACATAACGTGGGCACCTCGGACCGGTAAATCTGAGGGGTCCTTACACTCACCACGAGCACATAGAATGCCTCAGCAAAGCACGGCGAGGCCGGACGGCCTCGGAATCGTCCTCGACAGCCGGCGGCCGGATTTTGGGAAGACGGCAGATTCCTTCTCTACCGAGCTCCACAACACGCACCACTCAACGTGGAGAGAGAGGAGTGGACGGTGGAGCTCCTGGTGGTCTTCGTTTGTCCTAGGGAGACCAGAGACGGCGGCGCGGTGCGGCGGCCAGAGCGGTTAGGGTTTCGGCTTTAGGTGAAACGAGGGCACAGTGGAAAGAGAGATGGGTATGGGGAGGAAGAGAGCGATGCGGACGTCTCTGTGGTCTTATCCACGCGAACTAGCAGGCAGGGAGGAGGTGGGAATCGACGAAACGGACACGGCGGCATCGTCCTCTGCCTTCTGGCGGGAGGAAGTAGAAAGAAAAGACATTTTGCAGAAAACCCCCTGGGCTTCCAGGAAATTACATAAACGGTTGAAACAGGCCCCTGGTTCTTGTTTAACTGATTTAAGGACCTGTTTGTAACAAGAATATTTACATGAAAGTCCTGGAATGTTTAAAATTGCACAAAGAAGTCTATTCCAGTACTGAAATTTGAATATTTGGAGTATTTTGAATTCAATTAATATTTGGAATGAATTTGTGCATGTTTGGATTTATTTTCTTTTATATGATGTGTAGGACTTTCACAAACAAGTGTATTTAGGACTTGGATTTTAAATCCTTTGTGTGTTTTGAATTCATTTACCATTAATAGTAAATTAGAGCATACTTGGATTCATTTCTTCTATTAAGATTTAGAGTTTATGACCTCTATTTTTATTGTGCACTTAATATAACAACTGAATTATTTTTGTTATTCTCTTTATTTGTGGATACATATTATTTTCAAATGCAAAGGATGGTTTCTTGTTTTACTTCAGCTCCGGATAAATATTTCAACTTGTCCTGAGTGCTTTATTAATTCCTGGACAGCATCAAATTGTTGTCCAGCAATATAACATGATTTGCTTACTATGGTGACTACAAAGAGTATACACAGTGTTTCAATTCAAATTCATGCCAAGCACAAAATATGGCCCTAGTGGCTTTGGCTTGTGATACCTGACAATTAAATCATGTGAAAACATGATCAAATGTCTGTGGATGCACAAGAGAAGATATCCTGCCTGAGTTCAGGTCTTATGGTGACATAAAATGATGAGACTAGAATCTTGCTTGGTTCCACATCTCATTCTAAAGATATAAAGGCTGATACATTCCTCTCTGATTGGAATTTATGCTTAAGTATGTGGAAGCAAATTGTTAGAACAATTGCTGACTAGATAGTCCATGTGTTTCCAATTACCACATGTCCAAAATTATCTTTTCTAGAGAATGATATCTTGAGCAAGACAAATGATCTTTGTCACAAGATGAACTTGTGAACTCCTCTCAGATGAGACTTGTCCACAAACACAAATATGAGAGAGTTAACTCATGTGATGGTTCAACATGGTTGATAATCATGTGGTTTTATGCTTTGGCTTTACTTTCTCTTAGATAATCATACTCTTGGAGAAATACCATAGACTACCATGTAACTCTCTTATATAGAAACTTGAATATGTTCCCTAAGTTATAATGTGGTGTATTTTATGACATCAGTTTGCCTTATGCATATAAAAGAATATAATAACAAGGTCATGAGGTTTGTCACCATATTACTTTGTATATTCAAGAGGCTGAGATGTACCGGGTTATGTATCCTTCTGTTTATTTGTATATGACACTCAATTGTTTGAGTACACAAAAGTGATTTGTTAATAAGGTCTCGAAGCTTGTTATCAAACTACTTCTATATAACACTAACCTTGGAGTATCACACCTTTTCTAGAGAGATTAATAAGAACAAATTATGATAGATAGGTTTCCAAATTCTTCACGATAGATGGGCATAGCACTTCTATGCCTATCTGAGGAATCCTTCTCCAAAATCTTCCTGTTGCATTTCCTCCTTTCTTGGACTACTTCTCTTGCATATTGACTTAGAGAAGATTGGAAGATAAGATAGTATTGATAGGATAAGGAGATCTAGATTAAAATTTAGTTTAGTCTTTTATCCTCCTTCCATATATTCCTTCTTTTCTTTTCTTTAAGATATGTACTTATTCGATTAATGATGTATGTCATACTCATCATTTGATTTATAGTTTCCTGTATTATTAGCTTGTAATCAAAATGTTTGAGAATTTAGATAAGATAAGATTTTGAAGTTTATAGCACTCATGTTGACGACAAAGTCTAATCCACTAACATCAGCGAAACATCGATGTAAGTTTCACAAGTTGGATTCCAAGTTTTTAGTTACTCGTCAAACTAACGGCATTCTCAACTAGCCTTTCGAGTGGTGGTAGAACACTCTCTGACTTCGTTGAAAAAGTTTTAAATTTTCCTAGATTTTCAGATCCATGCCATGCAAATGAACAAATTTACTATTGCCCCTTTCCACTCTCTGAACTACGGGTTATTACAGTATCTCCCCCTTAAAATCAACTTCGTCCCGAAGTTGCGGTTTCTCTCACGTATTGATGAGTGTAGAGCACTTCTTCCAACATTAACTTCGCTAAACTTCCTCTGTTGTAGTCTTGGATATAATTAATCCTTTGTCTAAATCTGATCTGTATCTGTTGATGATTGGGTTAACCTACCGTATAGCTCTCGATTCTCATCCAGATCCGACTTCTTCCATTTCCTTGACTTCATTGATGACTATCAAGGATCCTCTTCTACATTCTTATAAGATCTCGAGATATCACCATTATCATACTTCCTTAGTAACCATGAGATTAAGAAGATTTCACTTCTGGTAGTAAGGTTCATCTCCTTTTGACTCTGAGGTAATTGTCCTTGATAGCTTTCTTCCTTAGATTTGATAATATACACTTGTCTATCCAATCATGGATACTTTACCCCTCTCGAGTGCTTCAGTCACTCGTATTCGAGTTACAAATCCATGTTTGACATCTGAACGCTTGACGAACCCTTTGAATTTCAGGTGTCGACAAGGTACTCTTTCTCATCCTTGAACTTTTCCTTCCGATCTCGACTACCCCTAGGACTTACGAATCTCTTGAAGGTTTCTGAAGAATTCCTAGAGCATTAGTGATCAAATCAGCTCTGTCTCTGTTAAGGTATTCCTTCCAACTTTCATCTTGTCCTTCGCAAATTACTATCCGGTTACCTGATTCAGTACTCTTCCCTTAGAGAGTTCTAGGTCTTCCTTCGTCCTGACCATCTATTAGTCGATCTTCATCCTGTTATATTCGTTCAGTCTCAGGTAACGACTAAATGTGTACTGCTGAATGTATCTACTTTTACTTTCCACCTTTTTATTCAATCGTTCACCAATTTTACCTAATGGTTTCTCGAAGAATACAGGGTACTACCACAAGGTTGTGATTCCCCAGTCATTCTCCGGTTAAAAGTTATCCTTTCCAACATCCAATAGCTTCCCGGAGAGCAATTGATAAGTCCACCATGACGTGAACAACCAATGAGATCTCCCGGTGAAGCAGATAGTCACTCTAACTAGCATTCCAGTTGGCTTACCTAGGGTCTAGAGAAAGAAATCATTGCAAAACTGGTTGCAATTGGTGATAGTTTAGCTCTTATCTATGATAGGTTGTTGGCGTCTCTTCAATCTTATGTTGGCTCAACCTCCATCTGCATCCTTAGACCTAGGATGTCAATCCTATGGCAATCCATCCTTCTCTATAGTTACCCCGTATAAAAGGCGACTTCACTATATCTCGACATCGCATGTCTCTGTTGGCGACATACCTAATAACTAACTCCTTGGACTATCGACAATCCATGAACTCATCTCTCATTGTTCTGATGTGTGTCCTTTGGAGCATTGGACTTTGAAGTCGTATCTCCTTGATCTCGATGATACTACGATCTTGCCTTGCTTGAAATATCAGACTTTGTTGTTGTCTACTAAGTATTGGATTGTGGCTTCATACTCCTCTTCCATCCACTTCATGGCTCTTCTAGACGTATAAGTCCTATACAACTTCTTGAACTTTCTCCAAATATCAGTTGTGTCTTATGATTTTTTTTCAAACACCCATTTCTTCCGCCAAGTTGCGACAACTCCCAACTATATTTGACTACATATTGTGGCTTCTTCATTCAGCGTCTTTCAGTTCCCGCTCGGTGTCCTTCACTCTATAGTCGTCATCCTTGAATAAGACTTTAAATTTGACTGTCCAAATCAAAGATTTGTCACGATAAGACCTGGTGTTTAAATCTTCCAACTTCATAATTCTCCTACTTCAGTAGAGTTTCTCATATAGCTTTCCTGTCATCATCGTTAGTTAACCTTCTTTCATCTTGTGATGATACTCTTCTTTGAACTTACGTTGTTTCTCCATCCTTCCATGTCTGATGATGTAGACCTCCCAATCCAAATATGATGTGGGTTGTGGTCCATTCCCACGTGTAGCTTCGTTTACTTCGATCATCTTGACTTCCTTCTCTTCATGAGCTTTCGTTGTTGTTTGAAACTTCTGATAGCATGTCTCTCCCTTACACGAATCCTATCTAACTCTAGATCAGTAACATCAAGAAAAGAACTCAGTGTGACAATCATGCCATTGTACACCAAATTCTAACTTCATGTACCAACCTAGCCAATCAAAAATCCTATAAGATCCAATAAATCGCAAATGCAGTTATATAACAATCATGCAACATAAGCCCGTAAAATAAGTAGTACTCTGAGTAAAAGCATCTCAAAGACCCAGGCTTAGATGCTATACACTTCAGGATAGGTTTATATCACCTTATAATTCTATTCTAAACCAACTCTTTGCCTCAGTGTTTACTCCGAATGCCTATTTGCAATGGAATAATCGGAAGACAGAGTACTCAAAGAGTAGTTGTGGCATGGTTTGGTTTCTTATGGAACTAAACTCCATGTATCTTGGATCTTCCGTCTGGCTAGAACATCTATTTGCAAACATATCCAGATCCTTCATATAGTTACTCATGGTACATCAGAAGTAGTAGTGTAGCTTCCGTCATTATTTATACCATCTCCTAATTTCCTTAACACTTTATACTATACTCAGGTGAATTAATCCCCTTTGAACTGCATCATTAGGGTAGTAGCATAGTTTCCATAGTTGAATGTCGATAATTCTTCACTATCATCAAACATCTCCTGACTTCCGTCATCACAAACTAATGATAGGGTTCTACTTCATAGGATAGGATTATCAATGATACCATGTAGGTAACACTGCCTTGGATGTAATCTATTTGGTATATCAACTGGTACAGGACAGTCTTAACTAGTCATACCAAGTTGAAAAGAAATAAGGTAGATAAATGTTACACCTATAGAATAGTAAATAAGAATATCTACTCCAGTTGGGTAAGGAAATGTGTATACAAGTATGACCGTATTATTCTCAGGTGAATAACCATCATAGTTGTAGAAATATAGAGTTTAGTTAAATATGATAACTCCCAATAGTCTTACCAACCTACAAGTCTCCTAAAAGGGTTTTAATCCTAAGGTCGTTCGCTTTGATACCTTCTGTGGTGACCACGCACACCGCTGCATGTTGTAGTGTACAAGTCGTTGATATAATACTCACGGAAGGACCTTTCCGTAAATATTACATCCCTCAGAGTAATACAACAGAAACATGGCTAGTCCAAGGTAACACTATAGGATTACAACACTATTCAATACAAAATCTTGAGAACCTTCTTTACAAGCAGAAGTAGATCTCGTGCAAATGAAACTCCAGAAAGACTCAAGTCGTAGCGCTAAGCTAGATATCAGCTCTACTTTTAACTCCTAATCCACTACTGCTGTTGTCACAGCCCTATCTATCCATCTGGAATCTCCTTGTCTAGGGTTCTGCTTCTCCTTCCGATAATAGTCATACTGTCCATAGGCATTGTTGTCGATGTGTCCACCATTGCACTATTATCGCCACTCATTCATCTGTAAAGTAGAGGTTGACTCCTTCAAGCTCCACCAGGCTGATTTGACTCCTTGTCGAAGATCTCACCAACATCATTATGAACTCTTGTCCTTCCTCTGCTGTCTCCGATAATCTAAGCAGGGGTCAATGGAGGAAAGGGTGAGCAACACGAGCGTTACTCAGCAAGTTCATATAACAGGAATAAGGTGTTGTATGCACTAGCTACCATCCATACCAAAAGGTCATGGAAGAATATGCATATCTTTGTAATACATTTTTAGGAAAAGATTCATTTTATCTTCAGAAAACTATGCCCGTCAACCATTCACAGGTGATAGAACTTCATGGAGCTCCTTTCCTGCAGCGTTCGCAGCTCCTTCCCGGAACAGGGAGTAACATTTCACACTTTTTTACACTCTGCAGAGGTGCGTTACTTTACCCATAAGAGATCAACGCCTTGTTGCACAACCGGGCGATCTTTCCCGTCCACACTCTCGTTGGTGTGGGGCCCAGTCGATGATCCAAGCCATTCACCGTGCTTCTCCACCAACCCCACATGCCCACCCAATTCATGCATAGCAGAATCACCCCTGATACTCTACCCCTCACGGTAGATACCTAGGCATCCCCTTGGAGACCATCATAGACACCAGAGTCCGTGGACATTAAGGGGTCCCACCCATGTGCATGTAGTCCCGCAAGATCTACAGCGTACGGCTCTGGCTGTCCGTTGACATGTGAAAGGGAGAAGGTCACAGATGACATTTCCCGTCCCATTCCAAGTCTTATGGTTAACGCTTCATTTACGGCGCAAGAATACTGACGGCATTGGTTGTTAAGTCCTGTGTAATACATTCCCGTGCAAATGGAACCTCCACCAACCACATCATACCATGGTTCCATCTGCCAGCCAACAATATATATAGCAAATCATATCATTCGAAAATAGGTTTTCCTTTTTCATGCAATGATAAACCATAGTACTTTGTAATTACTTTGATAAACATAATCAGGTAGGACATGAGCAAGAGTGAACTTGCCTTTTTGACTGCAAGATTATGCAGCCAAGGTCTTCGATACAATAAAGACTCCAAAATCTGGAAAAAGCGTCATTGGTCCGGTAAGGAGTAATGTTTGAAGAAGCAATATGCTATTATGCGTAAGTATGAGATGCATCACAAAATACCCCCAATCGTACCCAAGCTTAACTAAGTAAGCTTCGTCATAAGCGATACTTTGATAACATGATAGTAGCTTAGCTTAGGTTGTTTCATCACCTTTAGGTGATGTTATTAATGCTTAAGTTGGTTATGAGTTGGGTCTAGTGATTACTTAGAATGTGATGCCTTCATGTCTTTAAATGTGTATCACTTTTATTTATCTATTTAAGTATTATCAAATATTAAGAGTAACCACTTATAAGTTTGTCTTTTATTTAAGTATCACACTTAATAGAAACAAGTAAAGTAACATCACTTTATGATACACTTCTTAGTTTTAGAATATGGATTTATATGAATAAGACTATAACACAAAGTTAAACCAATGTTAATGATAACAATAATAGTAGTGATCATATGTTATTAAGTAGAGATTTCAGTTTTAGATTATGTAATCATCTTTTAAGAATTACTCTCTATGTAGAAAATAGCATTTTAATTAACCATTTAATGGAATATCAATTATTCATATCCTCACATGGTATTTTTTAAATACTCACAATGTAGAACATTCCATGATTAAAACATATTTTCAAATTTGAAGTTTATACATGTGAAGCATTTTAAATGAATTTTAAATGCACCCAAATTAGCATTTCAAATTAACTCCATATTTCAAATAATAAGCAAATTGTTGTTTCAATTTTTTAGAATAATTAAATTTTATCAAACAAGTATTTTATTTATACAAACACCTAAATTTTATTTTTCTGATCATTTTGATATATTATTAGTAATATTCTGATAAACCAGTAAAAAGATATTGATTTTACAATATTAATCATTTTCCTAGAATTTATACTGTAATTGGTCCCACCCGTCAGGATTTTATTAATTACAGAAAGTATTTTAGGAAATGATTAAAAATCTGACAGACGGACCCACATGTCATATATTTATCTATTTTCAAAAATTCCAGGAAAATATATTTAAATGTCTCGCTGACGTCATGCTGACGTCAGCAATAGCCGGTGCTCCACTGTCGAGCACGGACTCGACGATTTCGAGCAAACGGAGATGCATTAGAGCCACCACTAGGTACAGCACGACGCGGTGAACGATTTGATGGCGGCGCCGCTCTGATATGGTCACCGGAACTGGCTCGGCGACGAGCTCTCACGGCGGCAGGAGACGGCACACGATGCGGCGACTACCCAGCCCGAATTGAGGCAAATTAGGAGTGCTGGAAGATAGCTAGGCTCACCACGAGCACATAGAATGCCTCAGCGAAGCACGGCGAGGTCGGACGGCCTCGGAATCGTCCTCGACAGCCGGCGGCCGGATTTTGGGAAGACGGCCGATTCCTTCTCTACCGAGCTCCACACCACGCACCACTCAACGAGGAGAGAGAGGAGTGGACGGCGGAGCTCCTGGTGGTCTTCGTTTGTCCTAGGGAGGCCGGAGACGGCGGCGTGGTGCGGCGGCCGGAGCGGCTAGGGTTTCGGCTTTAGGTGAAACGAGGGCACGGTGGAAAGAGAGATGGGTATGGGGAGGAAGAGAGCGATGCGGACGTCTCCGTGGTCTTATCCACGCGAACTAGCAGGCAGGGAGGAGGTGGGAATCGACGAAATGGACACGGCGGCATCGTCCTCTGCCTTCAAGCGGGAGGAAGAAGAAAGAAAAGGCATTTTGCAGAAAAACCCCTGGGCTTCCACGAAATTACAGAAACGGTTGAAACAGGCCCCTGGTTCCTGTTTAACAGATTTAAGGACCTGTTTGTAACAGGAATATTTACATGAAAGTCCTGGAATGTTTAAAATTGCACAAACAAGTCTATTCCGGTACTGAAATTTGAATATTTGGAGTATTTTGAATTTAATTAATATTTGGAATGAATTTGTGCATGTTTGGATTTATTTTCTTTTATAAGATGTGTAGGACTTTCACAAACAAGTGTATTTAGGACTTGGATTTTAAATCCTTTGTGTGTTTTGAATTCATTTACCATTAATAGTAAATAAGAGCATACTTGGATTCATTTCTTTTATTAAGATTTAGAGTTTATGACCTCTATTTTTATTGTGCACTTAATATAACAACTGAATTATTATTTTTATGCTCTTTATTTGTGAATACATATTATTTTCAAATGCAAAGGATAGTGTCTTGTTTGACTTCAGCTCCAGATAAATATTTCAACTTGTTCTGAGTGCTTTATTAATTCCTGGACAGCATCAAATTATTGTCCAGCAATATAACATGATTTGCTTACAGTGGTGACTACAAAGAGTATACACAGTGTTTCAATTCAAATTCATGCCAAGCACAAAATATGGCCCTAGTGGCTTTGGCTTGTGATACCTGACAATTAAATCATGTGAAAACATGATCAAATGTCTGTGGATGCACATGAGAAGATATCTTGCCTGAGTTTAGGTCTTATGGTGACATAAAATGATGAGACTAGAATGTTGCTTGGTTCCACATCTCATTCTGAAGATATAAAGGTTGATACATTCCTCTCTGATAGGAATTTATGCTTAAGTATGTGGAAGCAAATTGTTAGAACAACTGCTGACTAAATAGTCCATGTGTTTCCAATTACCACATGTCCAAAATTATCTCTTCTAGAGAATGATATCTTGAGCAAGACAAATGATCTTTGTCACAAGATGAACTTGTGAACTCCTCTCAGATGAGACTTGTCAACAAACACAAATATGGGAGAGTTAACTCATGTGATGGTTCAACATGGTTGATAATCATGTGGTTTTATGCTTTGGCTTTACTTTCTCGTAGATAATCATACTCTTGGAGAAATACCATAGACTACCATGTAACTCTCTTATATAGAAACTTGAATATGTTACCTAAGTTATAATGTGGTGTATTTTATGACATCAGCTTGCCTTATGCATATAAAAGAATATAATAACAAGGTCATGAGGTTTGTCACCATATTACTTTGTATATTCAAGAGGCTGAGATGTACCGGGTTATGTATCCTTCTGTTTATTTGTATATGACACTCAATTGTTTGAGTATACAAAAGTGATTTGTTAACAAGGTTTCGAAGCTTGTTATCAAACTACTTCTATATAACACTAACCTTGGAGTATCACGCCTTTTCTAGAGAGATTAATAAGAACAAATTATGATAGATAGGTTTCCAAATTCTTCACGATAGATGGGCATACCACTTATATGCCTATCTGAGGAATCCTTCTCCAAAATCTTCTTGTTGCATTTCCTCCTTTCTTGGGCTGCTTCTCTTGCATATTGACTTAGAGAAGATTGGAAGATAAGAAGATAAGATAGTATTGATAGGATAAGGAGATCTAGATTAAAATTTAGTTTAGTCTTTTATCGTCCTTCCATATATTGCTTCTTTCCTTTTCTTTAAGATATGTACTTATTCAATTAATGATGTATGTCATACTCATCATTTGATTTATAGTTTCCTGTATTATTAGGTTGTAATCAAAATGTTTGAGAATTTAGATAAGATAAGATTTTGAAGTTTATAGCACTCATGTTGACGACTAAGTCTAATCCACCAACATCACGAAACATCGATGTAAGTTTCACAAGTTAGATTCCAAGTTTTTAGTTACTCGTCAAACTAACGGCATTCTCAACTAGCCTTTCGAGTGGTGGTTGAACACTCTCTGACTTCGTTGAAAAAGTTTTAAATTTTCCCGGATTTTCAGATGCATGCCATGCGAATGCACAAATTTACTATAGCCCCTTTCCACTCTCTGAACTGCGGGTTATTACATTTCGGGAGGAGGTGAATATATAGGCGAAAGGGCGGCGGCAGGAGGCATCCGAGGGCGCCACACTTGACCTCGGCGCGCCGGCCAGGGGGGCCGCGCCCAGGTGTGGTGTGGCCGCCCTGGGTCGCCTCTTCGTGCGCCCTTCGGACTTCATGATCATGTCAGTGAAATACTGGGGTACGTTGAATTTCGTCCAATTCCGAGAATATTTCCTGACTAGCTTTTCTGAAACGAAAAAACAACAGAAAAACAGGAACTGACACTGTGGCATCTTGTTAATAGTTAGTCCCAGAAAATGTATAAAAATGATATGAAGTGTATATAAAACATGTAGCAATTGGTATATAACAAGCATGGAACATCAAAAATTATAGATACGTTTGAGACGTATCAGCATCCCCAAGCTTAGTTCCTACTTGTACTCGAGTAGGTAAACGATAATCACAATATAATTTTTGGAGTGACATGCTACCAACACAATCTTGACCATATAGTAATGTAAAGCATATGAACTGAATGAAGTGATCCAATACAATTGTCTATAGTTTGCAAAAAAGTAAACAAAGAGTAAACATAACATATCATACAAATAAAAACTTTTCATGAATAGTACTTTGGAGACATGAGCTATGAGAATTTGCATAAGAGTTAGCTCACCAAGCAACATTTTCAAATCAAAAATGTTTGACCAACACAAAGGAGAATTTAAGTTTCGGCATTTGCTTCAACTTTCAACTTATTTATCACATGGATAATGTCAATACAAAGTAGCATAATAAGTCTAATATGCTAACATATAACAATTCTTGTACCAAGGTTGACACTAGTGTTTGCTTGTGGAGAATAGAAAGAAGTAGGAAAACTGACTCAACATAAAAGTAAAATAAAGGCCCTTCGCAGAGGGAAGCAGGGATTAAATCATGTGCTAGGGCTTTTTAGTTTTTGAAATCATATAGAGAGCAAAAATATATTTTGAGAGGTGCATGTTAATGGTCAATGAATGGTAGCAAACAATACAGTATTACCCACGCCAACCAGACTTTTTAAGAGCGGCTCCCATGAGGAACGTTATTTCTGCAGCAACCAGATCATTCCTCTTTTCTCCTTTGTTTACACATGCAGATGTTTGACAGAGTGCTCAGGAACAAAATGTGAGGAGAGTTTGCGGTTAAAGTTGTAAATTATCTTTTATGGGGCTGGGCACCCCTTTGCCAGCTCTTTTTGCAAAATTATAGATAAGCAGATGTAAGCTGCTAGTCTGGAGTAAAGTCTGATTGACAAGTGTAATAAAGACCATCTACTAATTCCTCATGAGCTGGTAAACAGAGACACAAATAAGGACTAGTAACAATTTTGAATAATTTAAAGGTAGCACATGACAAATTTACTTGCAGTGGCGTGGAAATACCACATATAGGTATGTATGGTGGACACAGATGGCATGGATTTTGGCTCAGGGTTTTGGATGCACGAGAAGCATTCCCTCTCAGTACAAAGTTTAGGCTAGTAAGGTAATTTAAGCAAACATATAACGTCAACCGGTACAAAAAGAACCATATGATGAACATAAGAGAAAAATATTTATAAGACTCCACACTGTCTTACTTGTTAACCGAAACATCCTTTTAATAGAAAATATCTAGACTTTGAAACTGCCAATTATGACAAACCAAATAACTTCAAGCTTTAACGGTAATTCTTCACTAATGAGCCTTTACTTACATGATACACAAGTTTAAACTTTACTTACTTGATAACTCAAAACAATTGAAAAGAATCATGTTACTCAAGACAAATGATCTACAAGACCGTGTAAGCATTTTTTTATACCATTACCACATGCATAGCATTTTCTGTTCCAACCAAACACCAATCAACTTATTTAACAACTCTCCAAATAAATATAAGTGAAGCAAGAGAGTGCTTTCTATAAAAGAACTAATAGCTCTGATAAGAGATACATGCAAAACAAGAGCTAAAAACATAGCAGCGTTGGGAAAGTAAACAGGCGAGTAACTGAAGAAATGAACGCAAGCCTCTTGGCTCCGTTCACGGCAGATGAAGTAAAGGCAGAAACCCTCGTTTTGTGTTGCTGAGTCATGCGCCTAAGGAGAAATTGCCACCGAAGTGAGCCGAGGAGCCGAGTGACGTGCCAGCGCTACTACTTGAGTGAGTGCTCTAGACAAGAATACTCAACAAGTATAAGTGAAGAATAGGAGTATTCTAATAAAAAAGCGGAGCGTGTCTCTCTCCCAAACAAGAGTGCCAGGGTCCAACTAGTTATGACTAGAAAACAAAACAAAAACAAACTGAAAATAAAACACACATACGCTCCAAGAACATCACTTATAATGTGAAGAAATAAAAATATAGTCTTACTAGAGATGACCTGATAAGTCTTCTTGAATATGTTGGGGGAGATCCAAGGGAGCCTCCCCAAGCTTGAGCTCTTCACTCTTCTTGATCTATTGTATCACCCTTCTCTCTTAATACTTGAAAACTTCCTTCACACCAAACTCAGAGTAAACTTCATTAGAGGGGTTAGTCCATCAAATCATAATCTCACTTGGTTCTATAAAGACACATTATAAGCATCATTTTAAAAATTAGCTACTGTTTACTAGCCTTATGTGAAGCTCTTCCACCTTTAAAGAATTTCATTTAACACTTGTAAAAGAGAAAATGCAAAACTAGACAGAATCTGTCAAAACCAGAACAGTCCGTAAAGACAAAAAAATCGAGGCACTTACGCCGCTCAAATCAGAAAACTTTGAACTAACGAAAGATAGGTAAAAAGCTCAGGCTTCTGTACAAAAATTCGCAGATTAAAATATTGTTCTGTGATTTTTCACGAATGTTTACCGTGAGGCACAGAAATCTGTTTCTGGACAGCAACTAAACTTTTTTAGCATATCTTGCTATTAGAGGCTATTCTTGGCACAAGAAAACGGAAAATAAGAGATACAAAGGAATTGTTACAGAAGTAAACAAGTTTTTTGACTCAATAAAATAAAATAACAGAAAATAAAATGGGTTGCCTCCCATAAGCGCTTTTCTTTAACGCCTTTTAGCTAGGCATAAAGCAGAAAATCAAGTATTATCAAGTGTAGAAACATCAAATTTCTTACCTTTGGACCTCCTACTCTTACTCTTAAGCTGAGGAAAAACATGGCGGTTTTTCACAGGAAAGAGGAAGCTCAGAGTACGTTTATTCATGTCTATGACAGCTCCAAAAAGTTTCAACAATGATCTTCCAAGTGTAATATGCCCTTCTCCTACACATTCGATAACACAATAATCAGTAGGTACTGTGGCTCCCATAATTTTTGTAAAAACTCCTTCAGTAATTCCTAAAGGGGTTTTAATGGAGTTATCTGCAAGAGTTATATGGATCCTACTTTCAGAAAGATCCCACGGATTTAAAGAGTCATAGATAGTCTTAGGCATGAAGGAAAATTCGGTCATAATGTCACAATAAGCATGAAAGATCTCCCCATTAATTACAATTTTAATTGAGGGAAACCATCATGAGGATTCGAAATTAAAAGGAGCATTCTCATGGTGTTCACGAACCTGATTATAAGCTTCTCTTAAACTAGACATATCTGCCTCAAGAGCATCCATTCTTTCATAGATGCCCTCAAGGGCTAAATTTATTTTACTAGTTGAAGAAGAAGATGCTGCTATTAATTTTTTTTATGGCATTGAAGGCTTGATCCCCATCGTGACGAAGGAAATCCCCCCTACTATAGCATCCAAAGCATATCTATAGCAAAGAACGAGAACGAAATAAAAGCTGCTAAGAAACAGGCTCAAGGTGATTCTGGGTTCTGTTCTTCCATAAGACTCAGAAATTCTAGACCAAGCATCCTTAAAACTTTCCTCACTCCCTTGCTTAAAAGTAAGAACTTCAGTTTCAGGTGACATAACAATAGGAGTAGTACTAGACATGATGAATAAAACAAGAGGTAAACTAGATAACCGAAATAAACTAGATGCATGAATTTAATATTTTTTGTGTTTTTGATATTTAAAAGCAAACAAGATAAAATAAAATAAACTTAGCAAGACAAAAACAAAGTAATAAAATTGGAAGTATGAAACTCCCCTTGCTGTAGCCTTTTGACTCCCTGGCAACGGCGCCAGAAAACTGTTGCATGTTGGCGTGAAAACACCCGTTCGTTGGGAGACCCCAAGAGGAAGGTATGATGTAGTGTAGCAGCAATTTTCCCTTGATATCTACCAAGGTTATTGAATCCAGTAGGAGTCAAGAGCACTTCAGAAGGTTGTCAGTGGCGCCGTTTATGATAACTGACGTGGAACCTGCACACAACACAATAAAACTACTTTCCCCAACGAAACAGGAAGGTTGTTAATCTTCCCGGCTTGCTGAATACAAAGGATTAACCATATGGTGTGGAGAATAATAATAAATGCAGAAAATAACAGAGAACAGATGATTGTAGTAGGTGTTTTATCAGTGTACCGGGATCCACAGTTCACAAGTGGTGTCTCTCCATAAAAGATAACATACATGTTGGGTAAACAAATTACAGCTGGGCAATTGACAAATAGTGAGCGCATGACAATGCAATATATGACATGATCGTTTATTGTAGTATTTATTGGGCATTACAACATAATAAATGGACCGCTTACCAGCCACACCCATGCCTAAATAATCCACTACCGAGATAGCATTCGTGTCTCCTGCTAGTATTAAGTTGCAAGTAACAGATTATTGTATTAAGCAAAGTGTGTAATGTAAACAAATGTATTAGATTTAACAGACGTACCCTTAAGCTAAGCATCGATTATTTTATCCCTAGTGGCAACGGCACATCCACAACCTTAGGATGTTGCTGTCACTCACCCAGATTACTGGAGGCACGAACCCACTATCGAGCATAAATACTCCCTCTTGGAGTCACAAGCATCTACTTGGCCAAAGTATCTACTAGCAATGGAGAGCATGCAAGAACATAAATAAAACAGTAGATATATTGATAAACAACTTGATCATAACATCACTATTCATCGGATCCCAGCAAACACAACATGTAGCATTACAATAATATGATCTTGATCATGTTAGGCAGCTCACAAGATCTAAACATGATAGCACAAAGTGGAGAGACAACCATCTAGCTACTGCTATGGACCCGTAGTCCAAGGATGAACTACTCACGCATCACTCCGGAGGCGGGCATGATGATGTAGAGCCCTCCGGCGATGAGGATCTCCCTCTCCGGCAGGGTGCCGGGAAGAGCTGCAGAACCCTCCCGAACTAGGGTTGACGGCGGCGGAGACGGAACTTTTCGTGGATAATTGCTCGGGTATTTAGGTTTTCGGGAGGAGGTGAATATATAGGCAAAAGGGCGGCGGCAGCAGGCACCCAAGGGTGCCACACTTGACCTCGGCGCGCCGGCTAGGGGGGCCACGCCCAGGTGTGGTGCGGCCGCCCTGGGTCGCCTCTTCGTGCGCCCTTCGGACTTCGTGATCGTGTCGGTGAAATACTGGGGTACGTTGAATTTCGTCCAATTCTGAGAATATTTCCTGACTAGCTTTTCTAAAACGGAAAAACTGCAGAAAACATGAACTGGCACTGAGGCATCTTGTTAATAGG
This sequence comes from Poa pratensis, assembly GCA_947311845.1. Lineage (NCBI taxonomy): Eukaryota > Viridiplantae > Streptophyta > Magnoliopsida > Poales > Poaceae > Poa > Poa pratensis. The sequence continues at coordinate 67,742,764 of CAMZMU010000020.1, forward strand.
TTAGTCCCAGAAAATGCATAAAAATGCTATGAAGTGTATATAAAACATGTAGCAATTGGTATATAACAAGCACGGAACATCAAAAATTATAGATACGTTTGAGACGTATCAATTACTTGCAAGAATAACGAATATCATTTAAATATAACTCTTATACCTTTAGCAGGTCTCTTCTTATTAGTGCCCGAAACCTTTAACAGTCCCACTTCCAATATCTTTTCTTTCCTCGGAAGAGGTATTCAGGATTCTCCTGAATTAAACCTTTTAAGCTTATCCGGTGTGTTAGCACCTTCAGCCTTCTTCTTCCTCTTCTCCTTGAAGCATGCAAATTGGGCAACAATCGAACTTGATTGTTATCCCTCATCACATTAGCTTCTGCAGATTTCAGCATAGCAAGGAGCCATTCAATGTTTTGTTCCTCTCACTCATGTTTTGAATCATGATAAATCCGTTGTAAAAACGGGGAAGTGAAGACAACATCAAATCTATATTTGGCTCAGTCAGGATTAGAAAAACCCCAGAGTCTTCAGCCTAATACCGCAATCAATCATCTTGATTACATGCTCGCTCACTGAGCTTCCTTCTGCCATGTGACATGACCAGAAAACCTTTGTTATCTCATAACTCTCAGTCTTTGCCTGAGTCTGGAACATGGCTGTGAGTACGACGATCATGTCGCTCAGCAGATGTGTGATCCAACCACTTCTGCAACTCATGGCCCATGCATGTCAACATAAGACATTGGATAGACACAGTCTCATCACTCTTCAAGGTGTGAGCTTCCCTTTCATAAGTAGTTTTGACAACAACCCCCGAAGGAGGAGCGTCGAGGACATACTCATTCTTGGCACTCCTAAGTACACAACTTAGGAAACATACCCAAACAACATATTTACTCCTAATGGTAGAAAGTGGTTTCTATTTCAATAAGTGGACCAAGGTAAATAGCGGGTGTTACGTGTGTCGATCTAAAACAATCTAAAGTTCACTAAGACATATTCATAGTTATTTTTCTAGCGCTAGTTAAAGATAAACTAATAATGTGCTCCCACTAAAATTGATATTCCTCGAGATCAAATTAGTGTATACGAAATCCACGTTCAACATACGATCATGGATGGATACATCTCATGTCGTAGCTTACAACGGGTAGGTCAACAGACCAATCACTTCCTGCCGTGACTTCCGTTTCATCTTTCGATGGATGTGCTCCGAATTAATAACTAGTTATGCTTGGACGTCAAGACAACCAACCGATCATGCTGCTAGAACGGTTCGTTCCCACCTTCCAAACCCTTGGCACACATTACTCATGGATACATGGCGCACGATGACAAGCATCTGGTTTGATGGTGCCACGGTTGGATGAGCACGATCTCCTTGATATTGTTAATTTTAGCTCAAGTAATTAAACTCTGCAGCTACCGAGGAATCTCCCTAATAATCACACTAATGCGCAATCAAGGGAAAAGCAAGCAAACAGGTATAAAACATGCACAAGTAAATAACACTTTGTGATGTAGTATAGTCTTCTTCCTTCATCTACCGGTGGCGCCTCCACCGGTGCGGCCATGTCGAGGTTCACGACAAGTGCATGTCTTCTCCTATCCTCCACTATCACCATAGCTCGACGAACAAGGAAGAATGGCACGCCGGCCAAAACAAAACAAGGTTAGTCAACAAAATTAATATTTGGAGACTATGCCACATCACATGTCCTGCAAAACAGAGTTCGACGCCTCTAACGTTGGTTTGCATCTTTTAGCGTGGCTGTAGGATTTCCCAAAACCCCGGAAAAACTACGGCCCTCACCAAGCATAATTACTCATGTTGCTAGATTAACCTTGCGGGGTGATTGTCATCCCAACATTACGAAAACGTTGCGAACCCCAATCTAGACGATTGCCAAGGCACATGGCCCTCGTGTGGACCTAGTCCACATGTCCCTTCCGCTATCAAGTCAACGAGGCCAACTATAATAAGATTCGAAGCTACTGAAGCACTTCGTTGGCACCGACGGGCATACTAGGAGTAGCCGGAAGGTCCGTGGATTGCCAGAAGTCTGAGATCTTACTATGCCGCTGGAAACAAGACGAGATCGCATATTGGGAAGCAACATAAATAACTTGAATGTTAGAAGATATAGACTTCAATAACATACCCGCACAAACTTATGCGGTGCCCGCACACCATGTGCTCTAGATCAAATCATGTATCTACGCATAGACCGCTCTGATACCACTGTTGGGTTTGCATGCATGGAAAACAAAAAATCGCCAGCTACGCAACAGCCAAGATCTACTATGAAGATACAAGTGCAAGACCTGCATATTTGATCCAACTATAAATCGTTACCGACACCATTGAAGCGGAAGAGATGTCGATGACGACGTTGATGAAGCTTGTGGAAGAACTCACTAGGCTATGCCTAGCCGAGAGAATATCGTAGACTCCTCGCATCCCGCCTTGATCCAACAGAGTAAGATAGAGCCAACCGTTTCTCAACGGATCACCCCTCTGAGTTTCGCACGCATACATCTAAGGCTGCGCACGGTTAACCAAAAACCGAGAAACCGAACTGAAAAAACCGAAACCGAACCGAAATTGTGGTTATTTTGGTTTCCGGTTAAGGTTACGGTTAGTAAAATAGCTAACCATATGCCTTGCGGTTAATACGGTTAATAACCGAAAATCGAATGGTTAACCAAAAAAACCGAAATGCCTATTAACTTTTATTAATTTGCTACTTTTATTGACTTTTATTAACTTTACGGGTTACTTGTAGCATGTGATTTGTTACTTGTATAGACTTTTATTAACTTTATGGGTTATTTGGTTACTTTGGATCATATGCCTATTAATTTTATAGTCTATTCCGTTATTTTGTAATATATGGCCATAAAAAGAAATTATCATTTTAAAATTCGCGTCAACTTAGGTTAATTTGGTTATTACCGAAACCGAACCGAAATTAAATGGTTATTACCGAAACCGAACCGTATTCTCGTACAAAACCGTATTTACCAAAGTATTGAAACCGTATAAATAAAAAAACCATATAAACCGAACCGAATTAACCATATTAACCGAACGCGCAGCCGGACATACATCTGATCTAGCCCAGCAGGGCTTCGCCGTCCACACTTGAAGCACTCACCGCTGGTGTATATGAAGGTGGAGATCTCAACACATGAGAAGGAGGGAGAGAGAGATTAGATATTAGATCTAGATCTAATTGGAGAGAGGAACCCTATAATCCAACTAGAAGAGATCTAAACTTGTGTGTCTTTTCCCACGGGGGTGGGGGTGTTTATATAGGAGGCCAAGGGATAAGGAGGCTTGGGCAAGGGGCAAGCCATGCCCTCCACCGCCGGCCCTAGGGAGTTGGAGTTGGACTCCAACTTCTCCCCCTTTCCTTGGTGCGCATCACATAGGGGAGAGTTGCAGTTGGACTCCAACTCCCCTCCTAATTTGGTTTCCCCAAGGAGGGAAAGGAAGGGAGGAGTCCCTCCCCTTGCCCAACTCGGATTGGGAGGTGGACTAGGACTCCTCCTCCCAAACCGCCTCCACCTAGTGGGCTAGGCCCACTAGGGTTTCGGCCAAGGGGGAACTTCCCCCCCCCCCCCCCTCTTGTGCGCCATGGCCCACCCGCCCCTATGTGGGGTGCGGCTGCCTCGTAGGCCTCATGGGCCCACCTGGCAGCCCCCTTTGGTGAGCAACAATTTAATTAATATTTTCCAATAATTATTTATTATATAAATAAATTAATATTTAATTAAATAATATTTTGTCTAATTAATTCTATTTGAATATTTCCTTTTATAGAATATTCCCCGAATTAATTACTTATCATATAAAACACTTTTACATGATCCGGGACACCCAGTGTCCGCTGACAAAATACTCCGGATAAATATTTCCCTTTTATATAAACCCTCGAAATAAATCCAACTAGTGATAGAAACTATTTCTATTACTCCGAGACACCTAGTGTCTGCATAATCCAATCTCTCTGATAAAGATATTATCTACCACACAGAAACCATTCCGGTGATACTCTCTCGGTATTCAGACCAACCATATACACAACAAACTAGAACTGACTTAAACTTGTTACCCTACAGGTTCGATAACGTAATTAGATGTTTCCATCTAGTCACCGGCCAGGGTCAGGTACATGGGCTACCTGAATAACTACTATCGTTATGCAAAGGACACTCTGTTGAACCTATTGATTATTAATTCGTCATTCCCATTACTCGCGATACTGAAATTATCCGAGATAAAGTATTCCTGATACTAGATGAATACCCCGCGCGTTGCGGCGGGACACGTAGATATCATAAGCTGAGTTACAAAGAAGAACATGGTGAAAAGAAAAGAAATGAACATTACGAAACTGAAGTAATATTTTGCGGCAAAGCCGAACTAAAATTTCATCAATTGATGCACCAATTTACAATGTATTATTTACAAAAATAATCAGATGTACCTTTTAGTCACATAACCCATCGAAAGTTTCAACAAATGCTGGTGCTGGAAAATGATGTCAGATATGTGCTATGCCCCTTCTCTGGAGCAAATATATTTCACAAATTCTGCAACAGATTTTAGTCTGAGTGAGAAGAAAATATAAACATGATATTATGCAATGTAAACTGAACAAAATCTAGAGAATAACACGAAGGTTCTGGTATTACTGTCAGTAAAAATGAGCTGAAAGACATGTAGATCATGTCGACATATTCACAACTTTAGTTTAGATAAACTAATTAATGTACGTGGCATTCAAAAAATACAATCGGTAGCCAGTACCTGCACAGAGTTGAGAATAATGCAGATATGAAGAACCTCCAATTCACTTACGGGTTAGTTTATGAACTGAGCCAACAAAGTAACCAATTTTATAGGACAACACGGCCCATGTTACAAAATCAGCACAAATCACTGGACACGATCACGCGCTGAAAAGCACTCTCTCCTTATTTAGTTGCTCTTGCCACCGTAACCTGTAAGAAGAAAAAAGAGCATGCGCTTAGAGCACCAAATGTAAAGTTTTCATCGTTCAACCAACCTAGTGAGAGGAAAACAAAAACATGCCAATAGTGAATGGCGGCACAATTTTTAACTGCACCAGGTACAGTGGACAGATAGAGATAGTCGGATAGAAGCTCTGAATCAACGGTGGCGGTGATCCAAACGGGAATAATATGGACTGCCTGGAAAAAACTGACTTGAAATTCTGAGCCGTCGTGCTTCAGAATATAATGAATTTAAACAATGCATTTACAGCGGGTGAAGAACAAACGCAAAACAGGGATGATCATGTCAGTTCGCTTGGTAATTTCATCAAGCACCTAGCCAAGAAAAGCGAATGCGCTCGTTGCCGAAAGCAGCATGAAGATGGTAGGCAGAACGCGCACCGCCGGGAGAGGGAGAGGGTGCTGCGGGCCAAGCGTCTGCCCGAGGGTGGTGGCGAAGAAGTCGGCATATGATGAGCGCCGGATCATTGATCCCGTGTACTCCATGATCGCCACCGAGCGCGGCGAGAAGGCCATGGCCAACCATTGGGCGGTCATCCAGCATGCTTGCAACAAATGGCATGGCATTCAAGAGGAAGTCCAGAATCGGCCGAAGAGCGGCTCCAACTACGAGATGGAGGTGAGCACCTTTCCGCCGTGATATCCCTTTTTACTGCGTCGGTTTGCTCATTCCGGCCGTATGGGCATGTAGATGGTCCGGATGTTCGAGGCGTACCGCGACGACGAGAAGGCCGACTTCAAGTTCCTCCACGTCTTTATCAAGATTGAGGGGTGCGAGAAGTGGACGCAAATTCGTCTTTCTCTCGGCAAGGGCAAGGAGTACGTCCCAGACGCGCCGGCGGTTGGTGCGTCAGACGGGCCCCCTGTCGGCCACAAGAATGCCAAGGCGGCGAGAGATGTGGCGCCAGCGGCTGCAAAGCTGCAAGCGTAAATCGAGACATGCATCGCCGACGCCCAAACTCACGCCGCCACGAGAGAGGAAAAGGCGGACGCGAGGTGGAAGGTGCTCATGGACAAGGCGGACGTCAAGCTCGACATCCTTAAGACCAACACCGCGGCGAAGAAGAGGAACAATGTGTTGGTTGTATGCCCAAAAGGCAATAAAGTTTAACATCTGATTCATAATTATGCTTCATGATTCTATGTTATAACTGCGGTGACTCCTGAATATGTGATTCAGAGAAAAACTCACTCGCACGTGTAGAGACATGAACAGAATAAAGTATACCCTAGTCTTGCCTTTTAGACTAATTCGTTGATTGCTAGAGACCACGTTTTTCTAGTCTGGGACATTGTTTATGTCAGCGTCAATGAGTGACATATTGTTGGTGAAAACAATATGACTAGGTAGAGCCAAATCATTGATATGCTAAGAAGATTCCAAAGTGTCTTGTTTGTCCTTAGTGCAATATCGCAGATGTTTATTACATGATATGTCCTTAGACCATGAGTTTATTAGGGTTGTGTATACTGGAAGAATTACTTTGGTACTGTCAACACCATGGCCGTAACTGGATGGTAAAACGGCAGTCACTGGGTGATTCCCAAGGTATGCATAATACCTAATGTTTCAATATGGGAAATTACTGCTCTGTCAAAAGAGAGATACTTCCAGGGCCCACTCGGTATGTATGATATCCAATATGTTCTGCAGACAATGCATGATGAAGTTACATCATGTGGGATATCGGATTACGGGAACGAGAAAAAGAAATTTACCGGTAACGAGATAGACGGAGATATAGTGAATCAGGGATTGATTCATGGAAATCCTATATAACTAAATAGGTCACCCCCACTAAATATTTCTCTCAACATGCAGCCTATCCACCTCATCAACCCGCCACATCAGCCAAAAAAACATTTCCACTTGGCTTTTTCTCTGAATTTTTGTTGTTGAGGAAGTTCATCTTATTTGGTGATGCTCATTTATTAATTAATCGGTCCAGCATGTTCCACGATGCTCCTCAAATCAGGAAACAAAACCCACGTCCGACCCATTAATATTTTTAATCTCAACTGAATCTCTATAGCCATGGACTGCAGTCACCCTTCATCTTCTCCGTATAAATTCTCTGAGAAATCCAAAAGACGGTGCACTGTCTCCTCTCCCCACGTCCTCTCAAAATAACTACACTTGAGTACTTGAGAAGTTCACGGAGACATTGCAATTGGTGGCAGTGGTTCGGTTCCAAGCAACAAAAATCACAATGCTTCCATCCGTGTTATGGTGGTCGTGGATGACTTTGAGGGTCTTCTCTCAAATCGCTGGAGCCAACGTTTCTCCTCTTATATCCGTATTATGGTGATATCATTATTTGTCATCTCCATGTTATTGAGACCTCAAGAATAAGTGCCGTCACAAGCATCCCACGTGGCCAGAGATCCAAACAATGGTGCAGTCCAAACATCCGAAGTAAGATTATTCCTCTGATTTAGTTCTGAAGCTCCTCTCTCCTCTGATTGGACTTCCAGCGCATCACGTCCGCCGTCCACTTGGCGTTGCTCCAGCCCGGCGGCCTCTACATCGGCGCCCTTGGCTTCCTCGGCTTCTTCACCTTCGACACGGCGGAGGACGCGGCAGCGGCGGCGGTGTTGCGGGGGGCGGTGAATTTCCTGGGAGCCATGGCGGCCAGATTTGAGGGAAATGGCGGGTGCTGCCGATGGGGGAGGGTATATGTGGGGCGAAATGGAGGGAAAGAGCAAAAATATGGAGGGAAGGGGCCAAAATATGGAGGGGAATCGCCTTCCCTCGCCGATAGGTCTGACTCACGTCGCCTTTTGCCCCCCAGTCGAACCCCGGCGCGCTAGGTTCGGCTTGGGTGCGCCGGCGCAAAACGGCGCTAAATGAGGTCTTGGGGGGGGGGCGACTGGTAAAATTTTGTTTGCGCCGGCGCTAAAAAAGGCTCCTGGGGGACGAGTGGAGATGCCCTAAGATATTACTTTGACGATCATAAAACCTGGAAGTCAATTATCGATTACAAATATAATATCAAATGTCCTAACATTTTTTACTGCTCAATAAACAATGTATCACCATTTTGGAAATGTGTTATGTGGGCTTGTAAAGCTGCTAAGATGGGATATCAATGGCAACTCTTGGGTATGGGAAATCAATCAAATTTTGGGAGGACCAATGGATGGGGGAACTAGCTTGACAATCTTTTTTTGGGGGGGGGGGGGGGGGGGGGGGGGGGGGTAATCTAAGTTATACTAGTTGAATTTGGCGTGCCGTGATGTTTTTTTGTGTGCAGTATATATATATATTTTGAACCAAAATGTTAGCTAAATTGGTATGTTGGAACATGTTTTTATTTTGTCATGAATAGGTAGCATTTTTTATGAGTATTCTTGTCATATTTTGTGAGTTTTTTGTGAGTTTGTTTGTATGATGTCAGAAATGTTGACGAAATTGAAATGTTGAAATATATTTGTAATTCGCTATAAGTATGTTGCGGTTATTCTTTGGGAGCATTCTTGTCATATTTTGTGGAATATAAGGAAAAGTCGCTAAAATGTTGGCGAAATTACAATTTGCAAACATGTTTTTTATTTTGTTATGAGTAGATAGTAATTCGTTCGAACATTTTTTATATATTTTGTAGAATATTCAAATATTTAGATAGTTGAATTTAGCGCGGCGACACGCCGCGCCTTTGCTGAGGATATGTGGTAATAATTTGTTTGTTTTTTTATTCGCGGTATATATATTGTAAGGGAAGGTGGTTGTCCTAATTTGTATAATGTAGTTAGGTGGAATTCAATTTGAAAGAAATCCATAATTAGAGTAGGCGTGTTTGTATTTTCTGGAAATATTCATATAAACAATCATTTTTTTAAATATAACTACATAATTAGAGGGATTTAAGTTATATTACTTGCAAATATGTTAGGCAAATTTGAATGGTTAAATATGGTTTTATTTTGCCATTATTTTTATACGAACCACCATAATTAGAGAGAATATATTATGGTTATGTTTAAATATTATGTGTCCATTTCGCCGTAAATATGTGATTTAGCTTGTTGGTTAGAGGAAATATGTTGTGTTAACATCTATTTAATTGAATCCATCTTTAGAAGAAACAAATTTTTAATTTCTTTAAATGTGAATGGAATGAAGCATTATTTAAATCTGACCACATAATTAGAGAGAGTTAAGTTCAAGTGAACATTTATTAAATTGGAACATTGCAGAAATAGTACCTCTTTTTCTTATCTTTTTTCTTTTGTTTAAACAAAACCCGGAATATTTCATATTTCTTTTATCTTCTGTAGATCATGGAAAAAAATATTCGTTGACCTGGAATATTCTATACTTCTTTTATCTTTTATAGATCATGGGAAAAAATATTCGTTCAAATTAAATATGAACAGGTCTTATATTCTATCATTTAATAGACCCCATCCGGAATGTTGTGATTTGAAATGCTAAAATTGTTCGTAATTTTGTCGTTCGGAGTAACTTCATTTTTTTCTAAGCAAATTTAAATGTTCAAGTGTGTTTGTAGTTAGACATCGATATTTAATTAATCTATTTAATCATGAGATATATAGTATATAAGTATTTTGTAAATTCAAATTTATTTATTTAGAAGGAATGCATTTAGGTTTTGTCGAAATGTTTGGTAAGCTGAAATGTTGGAAAATATCTGTATATTGTCGCAACTCGTGTAGTTGAAATGTAAATATTGTAAATAGACTAATTGTCAATAAAATTGTAAGTTTAGTGGCAGTGGAAAAGGGTGGAGAAAAAGATAAGATAATAGGAAAAATAAAAACACGTGAAGGAAATAAGCAATTCGTTGTTTCGAGCATGTTCAGGTATGTAGTAAATTTGAAATGTTGAATATATTTGTAGTATGCCATAAATATTTATTTGAACTCGGGAGAATGCAATTTGCGAGATATATTTTAGAGTGTCTCCAATTCCTCAGCAATTCAAAATTGTAAAGTGTGTTGCACTCGTGTGGTTCAAATGTGAAATTTATAATTAGGCCAATTATTAATAAATTTTGTAAGGGTGGGGGCAGTGGGAGAAGACGAAGAAAAAGCTAAAATAATAAGGAAAATGAAAACACATAAAGAAATAAGCAGTGTGTCATTTTGAGTGTTTTCAGATGTTTAGCAAATTGGAATGGTTGGATATATTTGTAATATACCATAAATATTTATTTGAATAATATAACGCGCTCTTGCTGAGAATATTTTGTGGTAGTTTGTATTTTTTTGTTGGTTGCGTTATATATATTGTGAGGAAAGGTTATAGTTATAATTTGTATAATGTACTTAGATTAAATTCAATTTGAAATCAGTGCGTAATTCGAGGGAACGGTTTGCATTTTGTCGGAATATTCATATAATCAGGTATTCTCTTAAATGTGAGTACATAATTAGGAAGATTTAAGTTTTATTACTTCTAGATAGGTAGTACGTAATTATGGAGTTATTTCGAGAGTGAACCAATCGTTTTAATTTTACTTGTTTCGAATTGTTTTCATGTTTGCAAATTGGTTAGATTTGCAAGGCAAACAAAATTTTGAAATATTCAAACTTCCATGCCGCGTAGCTGTTGTAAAATTCAAATTGGGTGGTATTTGTCGTTTAAAATATTTGTAGGTACTTAGTGGTTTTGAATGTTGAAGTATGCATGCGTTTTGGAATAAATATTTAATTTAATAACGTGAATTGGAATGGTCAAATATGTCTGCATCATAAATATCTATTTTGACTCTATAATTTGAGTAAATGAATCGCATGAGAATTCGGTAAGTCTGATATTTAATTAGAGGACGTATTTTAATTTGTTTAAATATAAAAAATGGAGTTACTTTGAACGTTTTCTATTCTATGGTAATTACTGAAGGAAAGGGGCACCACCTGTCACAAACTTAACTTCTGTAAAAAATGTTTTGAAAAGGGTGAAATTCATGTTAATTTATCTGGTGCGGTTAAATATCTATCGGTTGGAAATTATCGCGATAGTTTTTTTTTTCCTTTTTGATTTGGCAGTAGGTAATATTGTTTGGAAATATAATATAGCCATTTGTTAGGTCATTTGGAAAGTTTGTTTGTTTTTTTTTTTTTTTGAATTTGGAAGTTCATATAATTTTTAAAGTTATGTTTAGTGCCACGTGTTTTTTATATTAGTAGGCGAAAATAGCAACATTCTGAAATTGTTGTAGTATGGGAATCATCAGAATTTGGGGAAAAAATCGTTTTAAAATGGTTGGATTTTAGAGATTGCTTAAATTTTGAAATTGCTACAATTGGGGAAAAATCTGCGATTTTTAAAAACGTTTATATATTAAAAATTATTGAAAGTGGGAAACGTCACATGCCACGGTCACGGTCATAAAATCATGGGGATTCAAACAGTTTTTTTTCTTTTTGTTGAGATTTAAATTTCAAATTTGGATTTAAATGGTCTAATATGTTTGTGTTTTTTTTCCACAAACTTTTAAAAATATTGGTCGATATGGAAAATTCAAGTTTTTTATATTTTATTTTTTGTTGTAAGCATTTTCTTTTTTAGTCATTTAGATGGACACAAAAAATTGCAAAATTTTTAAAATAAGAAAAACAGAAAAAGAAAAACAGGGTAAAAAAAAAAAGCCAGGCCGAGCCAGCTGCGAAGCAGCCAGCCCAGCCCAACCTGCGGCCCAGTCGGGCAGCCCAGGCCCGCAGGCACGGCGTGGCGACGTCATCCGTGACGTCACAATGGAGTTACTTTGAACGTTTTCTATTCTATGGTAATTACTGAAGGAAAGGGGCACCACCTGTCACAAACTTAACTTCTGTAAAAAATGTTTCGAAAAAGGATGAAATTCATGTTAATTTATCTGGTGCGGTTAAATATCTATCGGTTGGAAATTATCGCGATAGTTTTTTTTTTCCTTTTTGATTTGGCAGTAGGTAATATTGTTTGGAAATATAATATAGCCATTTGTTAGGTCATTTGGAAAGTTTTTTTTTTTTTTTTTTGGAATTTGGAAGTTCATATAATTTTTAAAGTTATGTTTAGTGCCACGTGTTTTGTATATTAGTAGGCGAAAATAGCAACATTCTGAAATTGTTGTAGTATGGGAATCATCGGAATTTGGGGAAAAAATCGTTTTAAAATGGTTGGATTTTAGAGATTGCTTAAATTTTGAAATTGCTACAATTGGGGAAAAATCTGCGATTTTTAAAAACGTTTATATATTAAAAATTATTGAAAGTGGGAAACGTCACATGTCACGGTCACGGTCATAAAATCATGGGGATTCAAACAATTTTTTTTCTTTTTGTTGAGATTTAAATTTCAAATTTGGATTTAAATGGTCTAATATGTTTGTGTTTTTTTTCCACAAACTTTTCGAAATATTGGTCGATATGGAAAATTCAAGTTTTTTATATTTTATTTTTTGTTGTAAGCATTTTTTTTTTTAGTCATTTAGATGGACACAAAAAATTGCAAAAGTTTTAAAATAAGAAAAACAGAAAAAGAAAAACAGGGTTAAAAAAAAAGCCAGGCCGAGCCAGCTGCGAAGCAGCCAGCCCAGCCCAGCCTGCGGCCCAGTCGGGCAGCCCAGGCCCGCAGGCACGGCGTGGCGACGTCATCCGTGGCGTCACCTGCCGGCGGCGGCCAAGCTCGGCTGAGCACGGCCACGGGCGCCCCAGCACGCTCCTGAGGCCGGAGTCGCGCGGATGCGTGCGAGGGAGGTGCGGAGCCGGGAGGGCGGCGGTAGTGACCAAATGGTCGCCGGAGCGCCGGTGGCGAGCACGGACACGGCGGCGGATGCCGACGGACGGCGGCGATGATTGCGACGCGATGCGGCCGTCCCAGCAGGCGTCCGTCGGCGGAGATGGAGAGCGCGCGACGGCGCACCGCGCCGTGTCCTTCGATTTGTCCGCGGAGACGTGGTGCGGCGGCGGGCCGCGGTGGCGTCCGCGGCGAGCTCGCGCCGGCGCGTGAGAGAGGAGGGCGAAGGGGGGGTTTCGTGCCATTTTTACAAAAAGAACCCAGAGTTTCACCTATTTGCAAACAGGTCCCTCGCGGCGTTTTTTCTGTGAAGGGTGTGGAATTTTCGGGCTCCCGTGTATCTCTCTGCAAAAAACGGCAGCGCGTTGTGAGGCTGACATGCGGGCCCACCGCGCACTGTTCAACACTGTAGATTTCTCTACATCGCTCACTGTAGCTGCTACAGTAACTTGGGCGCGGAGAGGCCGCCGTTTTGCTCAACTTTTATATACTCGATGATGTAATGAACAGGGGAAAACAATTAACTTTGCATGGGGGTCAACTCCAATTGACTTTTAAGCACAATTTTGATCGGTACCTCATCTCTAGATGGGAAGAACTGGTTGCTCTAGTATCACAAACTCACATTTCTGATGATCAAGATAAATTCATCTTGTATGATAAACAATCCTTATATGATGAGGTGAATTTTAGAGGAATCCAACAGGTATATTATACCTGCTCTTTGGAAGCTGTCCATACCCCCCAAGAGTTCATGTTTTCCTGTAGGGACTAAGTCACAAACTCCTGACCAAAGACAATTTAAACAAAAGATAGACCTTGTCTAACCTTAGATGCTATTATGTGCTAAAAAAGAGAGTATTATACATATGTTCTTTGAATGTGCAGTAATCAGGCTATGGTGGAATGAGTTGGCTGGTTTTTTCAATTGTGATATGGGGGTTGATTTTGAGCATTTAGCTGCTACATGGTTAACAATAAGAAATATGTGGTTAATGTGGAAGATGTGCAATGATTTGGACTTTACAAAATGCACTTGGTTGGGTATGCAGGTACAATGGCAGAGATTGATGTGTATGATCTGGAGATGGAGACCGCTCTGCCTCCAGATGAATGTGGAGAGCTTGGAAAGATTACTTGAGTGGCTGGCGGAGAACAGCCGGGCACTGGACATGATTGGAACATGAGGAAGAGCAGAAGCTGCTCTAGTAGAGGAGTTTTTGATCAGCATGGGATGGACCGAAAAAAAGGAAAAAGAAGACATAAAACAAAATGCACAAAACTGAGGAAGAAAGATGGACTGACATGTGATGAAGTATGATATCAAAACTTTGTTTTCCTGTAGTAATTGTTTCTTCTTTTAGCTGCATTAGTAGGTTGCTGGATGAGGAATTTATTCCCAATATAGTGACCTGAATACTGTAATATGCGCTGTACACTGACGTTTTGTCACATTTGCAATGGAAATGGACTGGGGCATGTGCTCTTGGGTTCTAAAAAAATAACTCCCTCAGTTGATGTTCCAACTTTTTCTGAATCACATGTATATTGACGCTTTTTAGTGTGTCTGTCCACTGATCTCAATCCTACGTAGGCCACATTAAAATATTCAGAACATCTTATAATTCGGTACAGATGAAAGCAGTTTTCCTTACTGCACATTCAGTGTATTCTAACATTCGCATGTGCATTAAAAAAATCAACTTACAAATGCATTTTAAAAAAGAATCAAAGATAAAACTGTTACAGTATATGTGGATTGCGCTGGCCCTTTCCATCAGATCGGTCTTTTGGAATAGTGGTTAGTGCATAAAGCTTGACATGGTATCAGAGCCAAGGTCTCGAGTTCGAGTCCTAGCTTCCGCACTTTATTCTAAAATTGCTATTGCCCCTCGGTGTCCACGTATAGGCACGTATAGGCCACGTACAGGCACCTCATGCCTCTTGGGCCTGCCTCTGACTCTACACGTGTTGACTTGCCCGTCACACGTGAGAGAGGGTGTTACAGTATATGTGGATTGCGCTGGCCCTTTCCATCAGATCGGTCTTTTGCAATAGTGGTTAGCGCATGAAGCTTGACAAAAACCAATCACCGCAACCACAGGAACCTATTAACGTCAAGAGCAAGCTGTACATTGAAATAACAATTGTCCGTATTTGTTATAGGCACTGCTACCGATAGTGAAATAGGGTGATTCGACTAAACCAGCATACATTTATGACACAGCTTCTTCCAAACATATTTATAATTCATGAAACGTCTCAGGTATCAATTATTTTTGATACAGAACCGTCACCCGCTATTTCTTTTCGTCACCTCCATACTCTGTAGAATTCCCATTCCAGAAAACATTTCTATCATCAGAAGGACCTTGTTCTTCACTGCTCAGAGTATGAATATTGCCACCAAATTGTCGGGGCCGCCTTCTTAAAGTATTTTCAGAGCTATGAGTATCTCCCGCCTGTTGGCTCCCATTACTGCGAAGAGGTCGGGATTCAGAAGCTGCCTCCATTCCAGGACGATTCCAGGATCCAGAGCTATGTCCTGTACCAGAGATGTAAACGTAATTTCACTGGTCAGAAATGAGAGGACTTGCAGAACTTCAATACAAGTCTCCAATTACAATGACTCCAAATAGATCAACCTTCATTTCCCAGTTGCTCAGGATTTGATGGAGTGGGATTTCCCCTCAAGTAGGACAATGGATTCACGTATGATAAGGCTGTCCCAAGAAGGCCAAAATATCCCGACCACCTGAATTGTCTGAATCCACAATGTGGTCCAAATTGCTGGATGGCAATGGCGATTGGTGCCTTGCCACCTTAACAGTTGGAACAACAACAAGGGCCTGGCGGGTTTCAATACCCAACTCATACAATGAGGTTTCCATATCTGAACAAGAATTTGGCGACCAGTTAGATCCTAGATTCCCATATAAAATCATAAAATGGATGTTTGAAAAGGAACAATAATAATTGTAATGCATCTCAGCACAATCAGTTTAACACTCTTTGCTAAAACTTGCGAACCAAAGTTGCGAATTGCGATGTGTGCAACCAAACTTGCAAACAAATAGTTTAACACTCTTTGCCAATATAGAAGTCCTGGCAATTCATCAAGGGACTCCTGGTGAAGCGAAATTTCAAAAAAACTTATGGTGTATTTTTATGTCATAACGAAAACTTGAGTAGATCTACACAATGATACACAAAATATTTTCATATTTCACATGCAAATGATATTACTAAATTTTCATCAAGAATTAACCACATGATTATATTTTTTCTAACATTGCTAACATGTTGTTAGGATAAGTAATGGCCAAAAATAGAGGCAGTGGAGAGTATATGATAGCATAATAATCTATTTTACAAGAAAAAAATAACCACATATATTTTACAAGAATATACATTGTATTCATATTCGTATTCAATAAAGTTTTCAATGGTATAAATTGATGATCAAAGTTAAATCATGCAAAACGAAGCCGCCATGTAAAAAGAAACAAAGAGAATATTAATTTTGCCACATGCTTGTATACTTGAAGCTATATTCTCTCTTCGCCCTAATTTATTCACTCTCTTTGCTGGGTATTTATACATGGCTACCAACAAGATACATCATTCCTCATCATCAAAGAATAATGAATGACACAATGTTAACACCTTGTTTGACTCCCAATAATGGAATTTGATTCAGCCAATTAGATCCCAATCCAACTCTGATAGAATTTGAATAGATTGTACAAGGTTCCAATTCCAATATAATGTTTGGATGTCACATGAAAATTTAAGTTATTCATTATGAAATTTGTTGTTTAGAATGTGAATCTTGTTCACACATAAAATTTACTCGAATCAACTGAAATTTGAGAGCCATTGTCATGTGCAGATGAGCTACTATGAGCTTATCGGTAGACCAAATCATATGTCATGTACACACTTTTGTAAAACTTCCGTACTTTTTCAATCCCTCGTTCACACTATTAAAATTTGATGGGTAGTGTTCGTGTCCCGAAGGACAGCTTTAAGCTTATTGGCAGATCAATTTGTGCATGTTGATGACACGTACTTGCATAGATGGCTTTCACAAAACTTCGATATTAAAATTTAGGTTTGGATGTCACACCATAAAATATTCACTAGAATATCTGAAATTTTCAGAAATGACTTAATGCATAGAGGAGCAACTTTGTGCATTTCGGTGGGTCCATGTGTGCATGAGTGTGTGGAACCACAAATTCCATGTGATTCTTTGCTGATAGCAAAGAATTGGTTGAGTCATATTCTAACTTGATTGGGTTCGAAATTTATGATTCCAATTCCTATGGCAGCCAAAGGTTTATGTTACTAGAATCCACTTCCAATTCCAGAATTTATAGGTCCAATTCTTGGAAGCCAAAACGAGTAAATTCAATGAATTGTCAGCTTTAGAACTTTCTAAAGTTGTGCAGGTCAAAATGGAATTAACATAAACGAATGAAGGGACTACTAGTTTACAAATAAACATTGCTAATTGTAAGTTTAGAACGATGGTGACTTGTCTCTGCCCTTGAGCTGAAAACATCACATTATAAATATAGATACAGCATTTCAGTGTTCCATCTTGAGCTTTAGGGTGGAGCTACTAATTTCAAATGATCCAAACCTGACCGTCTGGAGTAGGACACTCACCCTGTGGAATCCTAAACCATCTTGTTCCAATTGGTAGTCGGAAGCATATTTTATGCAACATACAAGCGCACTTTTAAAACTAGAAGCTTAATCCATAGATTTTAATCGAGCAAACAGTTGCCACTCATTTGCAGCTAATTAACGACACATAACGTAGAACAAGCCCTCGCGGTCTCACCCACGCAGACGTTGAAGACTACAAGTAATTTCCTTGTAGTAGAGAACTGAGTGGAATTATTCTCTCGTCAAGATGCAGGATAAAACAACAGTTTATACCATATATATGTCCATAGGTGCAGAGTGAAGATTCGGTACCTTGTTCCGTGAATACTTTTTTTGGATAAAGCATTGCAAGATTATATGATCCAATCCCACTACCTTTGTTTTCATCCACAAAACTCTTCACCTTCCTTAAAACATCTTCTTTTGTCAATTTAATTGCAGGCTAGGTCCATTAGGTATACGAATGACCAGCTGAATATCATCTTTGTTTGCAGAATCTGTGGTCACTTCAACAGCGCTGCTAGTAGTTGCCTTATCCTGTTCCACAGGCAACTCTAAAGAAATACTTCTAGCAGTGGTTATGCTAGCAGCTGGCTCGGAAGGGACTGTAGTGCTACTCCCACCACCTTATTCTTTCCTTTTAGCGACCGTGTACTACCTGTTTGATTTGGATCTGTGCAACTGTCCATATTTGAGCTCGCTGAAGAATCTGGCAACACAGACTTACGTGCTGAATCTAACGTTTCCTCAGTGCTTATATTGCATGGAGCTGAATCTGATTTTGAGCTTTCACTTGTCTTGAGAAGTTCCTGATGCAGGTACAAGCAGTGAGTTATCTCTTTTCTTTCTTATGCCACACCAAGCAAACTTTCTTAAAACTGAATTGTAGCAGACTAAGGACATCAGGGAAAAACTTACAGCATGGCTTGTGCTACTAGATGGCTGTGCTACCAGATCAGTAGAATTAGTAAATCCACCAACTGCAGAAGACTCTGAAGAATGAATTGATGACTTAGACTGATTTTCTGAAGATGAACTTTCTGGAGTAGGCCTAGTGGTAGAAGCGCAATTTGCAGGATCAGCCATTCTTGAGGCAAGTGATGCTGTTAACAAGGTTGCCGCTGTCTCCTACAACAATCCACAATAGCTTGTCTTTAGCAATGCTATAGCACTAATCCTAACACAGTTCATATGGTAACAGGTAACAAAATCATAATATGTCATACAGAGAGTAAGAAATATCTTATTTCTTTTCTCGGATATATGTTTGCCCGCAGATCAATCAGACAGGTCAGATTTAGATGTGACGGTACACAAGTATAAATCTTAAACATTCGTGATAGTTGTTACTGAAACAGAAGATCTCAAGCGGACTGTATGGAGGTGAGATCACTCTGAGTTTGACTGAATTTTAAAAAAGAGTCCCAATCCTTAGATTGATTAATATACTTTCTCTGACCCATGCACATGAACATTAATGGAACTCTAGATTTGTACTACACAGTTTTATTTATAGTATATGCTTACAAGGTCATATCATTTGACATGTGGCAGAGTTGAATTAAAATTATGAACTCAACAACTGTTTGAGCAAAACAAAAGAAACTAGAAAGGGTAACTTTGTATAGCCTCGCCGATGCCGAGATAAACGCATTATAGCTTAAAGCAGCTGATGTATCACTTTGTGCAACTGTAGCTACTTAAGAGTTTGCTATGACCTGCATGAGCTTATTACAGCCGAAATAGCATGTAGTGTCATGACAATTCAGCACAAATGCATTTCTATGTTCCCTACGATCAATTGTTTTCCAACTTCTTGTCATCTTGTGACCTAATTTTTTGTGTCATTACCCCAAGACTTGACATAGGGACAATACTCTATAGTTTCTTAAAAAAGATAGGTTGTTTTACGTACATATTGAATGATTAACATCAGATTAATGCAATTATCATTTCTTCACTACTAGTTTGACTCCTTATTTAAAAGTTGGTTCCAGTAAACTGAGCGAACCATCATATCATTGTAGAGATGGTGTTCGAAACTGTATAGGTCCATGAAGGTTTCAATTCATTGTGGAAGATTTTTCCTACTTACAAAGATTCGAGTTGGTGGTCGTCAGTCCATTCTTTTTCTAGCCTTTTTCGTCTTGACCCTGACAAGTGTGGCCATACAAACCTACGAGCATAGCAGCAAGCTATCGTCTCCAGTCCGTCCCCAATAAATGAAAATATAAAGGTGAATTAATTTATTACTTGAGTAAACTATCTTTCATGTTGTTCTTTTAGTTCTTTAGTGTAGCACGGGCCTCTTACTAGTTAACCTGATAATGCCAAGTAGCATTAGTACTGTGGACATCTGTTATGACCGGGGTCACTTATACCCGGAGGAGGCCCAATGGGCAGGACTAGCTAGGGGATTAGCCCACAAGTTATCTTATTTCTATTATATAAACAGTTGTAACCACTTCGTGGAAAATTAAGCAATAAGAATATTTCTGTTGCCCGGCTCCCAGAGGAGCCGGAATCCCTAACCCTAGCCGCCGCCTCCTCCCTCTCGCACGACGGCGCCCAGCCGCCGGCGACCGCGAGATCGACCGCGACCATCGCCCTCCTTCCCCTACAACCTCCGCCCGAGAACCGGAGAACCCTAGCTCCTAACACCTTGGTATCAGATTGCCCTTGTTCGATCATGTCTTCATCGCCGGCCACTACCTCCATCTCGCTGCCCATCACCACCACCACGCCGCAGCTCCAACCGCCGGCGACGCTGGCCTCCACTGCGGCCGCCGCCACCATGGCGGCTTCCTTCCCCGCGCCGGCCACCGTCGTCTACACCCCCGAGCAGATGAGTGGGGTCCTCAACGACCTCGTCACCGCGGTCCAGGGGATCCGGCTGTACCTGACCGGCCCGTATGGGTCGCCGCCGCCCCCACCGCCGGCCGCCATCGCCGGGCCGCCGGCCCTGCCATGGCCCTCGCAGCTCTCGGCGGCCACCGCCGCCTTCACGGGGTTGCAGCTGCAGCCGCCGCAACTGTGGCCCTCGCCGCTCAGCACCGGGCCGGCTTCGACCACCCCGGGAGGCGTCCCAATCCAGCAGGTCCGCTTTCCACCGTCGCCATCACCCCTCCCGGCCTGGCTGTCCGGGTCATCACCGCCGCCGGTCTACACTACGGCCGGGGAACCGCCGGCGCCCACCCTGCAATACGGCGCCGCGTCGAGTTTCGCGGGTCCGCACGCAGGCCGCGCCGAGCCGTCCGGCCCTGGCGGCCATACACCGACGCCACCACGGTTCGCCAAGATCGACTTCGCCACCTACGACGGTACGGAGGATCCTCTCAACTGGCTCAGCCAGTGCGAGCATTCTTCCGCGGGCAGCGCACCCTCGCGTCGGACCGCACCTGGCTCGCCTCTTATCACCTCCGGGGCGCCGCACAGACGTGGTACTACGCCCTCGAGCAGGACGAGGGCGGCATGCCCCCTTGGGAGCGCTTTCGCGAGCTATGCCTCCTTCGCTTCGGGCCGCCGGTACGCGGGAGCCGACTGGCGAGCTCGGCCGCCTTCCCTTCACCTCCACGGTACAGGACTTCGCCGACCGGTTCCAGGCCCTCGCCTGCCACGCGCCTGGTGTGACGGGGCAGCAGCGAGCCGACCTCTTCGTTGGCGGCCTTCCGGATCACATCCGGGTGGACGTGGAGCTTCAGGGTCCCCAGGACCTCCAGACGGCCATGCACTACGCCCGCGCCTACGAGCGTCGCGCGCAGGCTTTGCAGCAGGCGCCACCGGGCCGCGGGGGCCGCACGCCCGCCAGGCCACCCCCGCCCGCACCTGTGCCGGGCCGGCAGACCCCGGCCACCCCAGCAGCCGCCGCTCCGGCCGCGACGCGGACTTTCCGTCGGCTCACCCCGGCAGAGCAGCTCGAGCCCGTCGCCAGGGGCTTTGCTTTAACTGCGATGAGCCCTACGTGCCCGGCCACGTCTGCCCGCGCCTCTTCTACTTGGAGACGGTCGACTACGTTGAGGAGGACACACCCGCCGACGGCGAGTTACCGCCACCAGCGGCTGCGGAGACCGGCCCCGCGACCACTAATGCGACCGCGTTCGTGGTTTCGCTCCATGCGCTTGCTGGCATCCGTGACGAGCGTACTATGCTCTTGCCGGTGACGATCCACGGCGAGCGTCTGGTAGCCCTCCTGGACACGGGCTCCACGCATAACTTCCTGCCCGAGGCTACCATGCGCCGCTTAGCGCTTCAGCCGACGGCCGGGGAGCACCTTCGGGTCACGGTGGCGAATGGCGACCGCCTCCGGTGCCATGGGCTGGCGCGGAACGTGCCCATCACCATCGGCGATGAGCACTTCACCGTCACGTGCGCCGGCATCGACTTGGGCTGCTTCGACTTCATCCTCGGCGTCGATTTCTTGCGGACCCTCGGTCCCATCCTCTGGGACTTCGACACCTTGACGATGACCTTCTGGCGTCTGGGCCGCCGCGTCCGATGGGAGGGCATCGGGGGCGCCTCTCCGGCGACACCGCAGCTTCAGCTGGCCGCGACCGCCACCGAGTCCGAGCACCCACTGTTGGATCACCTGCTGCAGCAGCACGGCGACCTCTTCGACGAGCCTCAGGGCCTTCCGCCCGTCCGGGGGTATGATCACCGCATCCATCTCTTGCCGGACACGGCGCCGGTGGCAGTGCGGCCCTACCGCTACCCCCAGCTGCAGAAGGACGAGCTGGAGCGGCAGTGCGCGCTCATGCTCGCCGCGGGCATCATCCGCATCTCCACGTCGCCGTTCTCGGCGCCGGTCCTCCTCGTCCGCAAGTCGGACGGTACGTGGCGCTTCTGCATCGACTACCGCGCCCTTAATGCCCTGACGCTCAAGGACAAGTTCCCGATTCCGGTGGTCGACGAGCTCCTCGACGAGCTTCATGGGGCGCGCTTCTTCACCAAGCTCGACCTGCGGTCGGGCTACCACCAGGTGCGGATGCACCCGGATGATGTCGCCAAGACGGCGTTTCGGACTCATCATGGCCACTTCGAGTTCTTGGTGATGCCTTTTGGCCTCTCCAACGCCCCGGCGACCTTTCAGGCCTTGATGAACGACGTCCTCCGCCCCTACTTGCGACGGTTTGTGCTCGTTTTCTTTGATGACATTCTTATCTACAGCACCTCGTGGGCGGAGCACCTTCAGCACGTCGCCATCGTCTTCAACGAGCTTCGAGCGCATCGTCTTCATCTTAAGCGCTCGAAGTGCTCGTTCGGGACGCCTTCGGTCGCCTACCTCGGCCACGTCATCTCGGCCGAGGGGGTGGCTATGGATGCCGACAAGGTGGGGCCGTCGCGGCTTGGCCGACACCGCACTCGCCGCGGGCCCTTCGCGGTTTCCTGGGGCTCGCAGGGTACTACCGGAAATTTATCCGGGAGTTCGGTCTCATCGCGTCCCCGCTCACGCGGCTGCTGCGCCGCGACGCCTTTGCCTGGGATGACGAGGCCACAGCGGCATTCGAGGCCTTGAAGGGGGCCCTCACGACGGGACCCGTTCTTCAGATGCCGGACTTCGACCGCCTGTTCATTGTGGACTGCGACGCCTCCGGTGTGGGGTTCGGCGCCGTCCTTCATCAGGGCGACGGGCCGCTCGCCTTCTTCAGCAGGCCCTTCGCCGCGCGCCACCTTAAGCTCGCGGCCTACGAGCAGGAGCTCATTGGCTTGGTGCAAGCGGTGCGCCACTGGCGGCCCTATCTTTGGGGTCGATCGTTCCGGATTCGCACGGATCACTACAGCCTCAAGTACTTATTGGACCAGAGGCTGTCTACTGTGCCGCAGCACCAGTGGATCAGCAAGCTCTTCGGCTTCGATTTCACCGTCGAGTACCGTCCGGGTCGCCTTAACACCGTGGCCGACGCCTTGTCTCGCCGCGATGCCGACCACGACGCAGCCGTCGGCGCTTCCGAGGGGCGGCGCTCTGCATCCGCTCGGGGCCCACGTTCGCCCTTTTCGCCGACATCCGTCGGGCCACCGAGGCCGCGCCGGACGCTCAGCTCCTTCGGCAGCGCCTTGATGCGGGCGACTTGGAGGCGCCATGGCGCCTGGCAGATGGCTTGCTCCTGCATGGGCGCCGGATTTTCGTGCCGGACCACGACGACCTCCGTCACCAGGTGCTGCTGATGGCCCACTCGGCGGGCCACGAGGGTGTGCAGAAAACCCTCCACCGTCTCCGCGCCGACTTCTACATCCCTGGGGACCGGGCCCTGGTCCGGGACTGGGTGCGGTCTTGTGTGACGTGCCAGCGTAACAAGACGGAGACGCTGCGACCGGCTGGTATGTTACAGCCCTTGGAGGTCCCCTCTCAGGTCTGGGCCGATATCTCCATGGACTTCATCGAGGGCCTCCCCAAGGTGGGCGGCAAGTCCGTCATCCTCACGGTGGTCGACCGCTTCTCCAAGTATGCGCACTTCATCGCGCTCGGCCATCCTTACACTGCTGCGTCCGTGGCCCGTGCTTTCTTCGACGGCATCGTCCGCCTCCACGGGTTTCCCTCTTCGATCGTCAACGATAGGGACCCGGTGTTCACGGGGCATGTCAGGCGCGACCTCTTCCGGATGGCGGGGGTGAAACTCCGGTTGAGCACAGCATTCCACCCTCAGACAGACGGCCAGTCGGAGTTGGTCAGACAGACGGCGACGAGATGCTTGCGGAGGTACGACAACGCCTCATTCAGGCCCAGCAGTTGGCCAAGCACTACTACGACGGCCACCATCGTGAAGCGGAGTTCGCGGTGGGTGATTGGGTGTGGCTGCGCCTTCTTCACCGTTCCACTCAGTCCCTGGACCCGCGTGCGAAGCGCAAGCTGGGCCCCCGCTACGTCGGGCCATTCGCCGTCTTGGAGCGCATCGGGAAGCTGGCCTACCGCCTTCAGCTCCCGGCTGGGACTCGCATCCACGACGTCTTTCATGTGGGGCTGCTGAAGCCTTACCGTGGGGAGACACCAGCGGCGACACCAGCGCTTCCTCCGACCGCCGACGGGCGTCTTCTTCCGAGCCCGGCGAAGGTGTTACGTGCCCAGCTCCGTCGCGGAGTGTGGTACTTGCTGATCCAGTGGGAGGGCCTTCCGGAGGAGGAGGCCACTTGGGAGCAGCGTGACGAGTTCCGCCAACACTACCCAGACTACCAGCTCGAGGACGAGCTGTTTGCGCAGGCGGGGAGAGATGTTATGACCGGGGTCACTTATACCCGGAGGAGGCCCAATGGGCAGGACTAGTTAGGGGATTAGCCCACAAGTTATCTTATTTCTATTATATAAACAGTTGTAACCACTTCGTGGAAAATTAAGCAATAAGAATATTTCTGTTGCCCGGCTCCCAGAGGAGCCGGAATCCCTAACCCTAGCCGCCGCCTCTCACTGCGCCGCCTCCTCCCTCTCGCACGACGGCGCCCAGCCGCCGGCGACCGCGAGATCGACCGCGACCATCGCCCTCCTTCCCCTACAACCTCCGCCCGAGAACCGGGAGAACCCTAGCTCCTAACAACATCATAGTAGTTACTCATTACAGTTACACCTCTTTCAAGGAGTCACAATAAAAAGAGGACACATAAACGGGAAAGTCATGTGAAGTTCCAGACATGGGATATACACACCAAAAAAAAAAGCATGTATACATTGTTCCAGTGAGAAGGGCAGAGTCATACATGACTTATTTCTGAAGTGAACTCTGCTACCCAAAGTTATCCAAAAATGCAAGTACAGCAATGAATGTAACTGAAAACAACTACGGAACAGGCTTGCACAAACTTCAAAAATGATCTGTATTTTCAACAATTTATACCTGCAGGTGAAGGGCAGCCCAAGATTTCTCGATGTTTTCTTTAAGATCTTCGGGGCTAATATACCCCTCTGCGGAAAGGCTCAATTAAGAACTGGTCCAAAAGAGCCGCTTAATGAAAGACAGTTTTTCCTCACAGAAAATTGTAAGTATTCATGTATTCATACCATGATTCCATAGCATAGCACCATTCAGTCCAATGACAGATACACTTGGGATAGACTTCTGTGGATCTGGTTTGAGAAAAAGTCAAGGACAAAACTACACAAGCAAATTAGAACACGATTATAGACATGTGGAAACAACATATTATTTACCCTAAAAAAGGAAACAGCATATTCTTCATTGCCCTCAAGATCTGTTCCATGGTTGCTAAGATGAGACCATTTAAATACCAAAATAGCTGTGCTATAAGAATCTGTGAAATATACTAAAGCTATAACAAGTATCAAGGCAGGTATAGCACCCATTTATTAGTGTACAGTGTACAAATGAATCCGACGTGATCGCAAGAACTAAGGGTGTAAATTTTAGATAGGTTAATTTTTGCTTTGGCAAGACCCGCATCGTGGGATTGTACGGTACAATCTTGGTTAGACTAGAATCGTACAGATTCCAAAATTATACCATTTTAGTACTACATATGCTCCTTAATATAAGAACAGAGGTAGTATTAGTCTAGAGTAGAACGTGAATCAGATTCTATGTAGGATTGGGATCAGAATGGTTCCGTTGGATCATACAACGTGGTTAGATCATGACAGGACAACAACAATACTTCTATAGTACGACATATCTGCATAAATGAATAAGAACAGATGGGGCACAAGAAATAGGATGGTTCATTTATCCAAATCCACTAACAAAGCACCAATTTAAGTAGTGGTGTTGGTTAATCCGACTAAGTACAATGCTTGTGCCTTGAGGGAGGGAATCCAAATAGAGGAACTCAAGATTAGCCATTTTGAGAAAAATAATGACAATACAACAAGAGGGTATTACTCGTGTAGATCCCACCCACATGGGGACTGCTCTTTAAGAGAATTTTATATGTGGTAACTACTTCAGTTTGTGACAATTATTTTATGTTTTTTTATCAAACCACTAACACTCCATGATGCTAGTATGATGTACTTGGGGATGTAACATTGTAACTTCTAAATTAAGCATATCAAAAACATGTTTCACCATCCAAGAAAATTTCAAAAAATTATAGATGAACGCTGTCAAATAATTGATACCAGAGTTTTAAATATACAATCGGTTGTTGATCCAGCTGCCAATCCAGAGCAATCATCAGCATAGTATCTTTTCTCAAATACGCACTGGAAGAATGCCAAGAAGGTGCATAGTTCATCCTAAACAAACCGAAAAGCAAACAAAACGAAGAAAAGAAGGATTCCAAGGCATCAAAAGGAAAATGTGTGTGTATAGGATACAGATAGCTGAAAATTGCAAAGCATCAACATTGCCATGTTTTAGTTGCAAGAATGTGCAACATCTGCTTATCACTTCAGCCACCTGCGAATACAAACATAAGTGGTTGCGCAAAACAAATAGTTAATACAATATGTTACTACGACAAAAGAAAAAGAAGTTTGAAGAAACTCACATGTTCATCAACCAATGTGCACTGTTCCAACCTACTTGAGGTCTCATCTTCACCTGAAATGAAGCAATACCGGTACTAGGATATCAGTCTGGACATGACTGTATTGGATAGTATATTTTCCTTATGCAGAACAATCATGGATATAACAAGGATACAAGAGTAAAATTGAACAACAAACTCACCTGATATGTAGATTACAAAAAGTTTTTTCTCCCTTCTTGATTGATTAATTGCCTCTGGAATTGAACCTTTGTACGTCAAGGAATCAATCGTCTTTTCCATCTACAATTAGAGAAAGGAAAGTGTATCATTACATGGACATGGAATCATGTCTACATACCAAGTATAGATTAGGAAAGGAGAGTTGATTACATTATTCAAAGAAAATTTTAGTTCCAAATTGTCTCTTAAAGATAGTGATGTCAACATAACTAGAGATTTTGCACTACAAACTTTCTTGTCCTTTTATTATCCTCTTGAGCAACTAAAAAATCTCTGCTATGCATAAGGCAATGGACTAGTTGGTCATTAAGTTACCTGCATCCAATAATATAACAAGAAAAGTGTTCACATGGAACTAAATGAATAATCCCTAAAAAATAAATATGCATTGCCTTCTCGTGAACAAACACAATTCAAAATCTCTAGATTTACTGCAAAGGAGAAGAAAAAGGGTTGACTGGTGTTCCGTCGGGCTAGATGTTCATTTCCACCGTGTCGAATTATACATACAAAGAACACTAGGTCACAAAGAACATCGCGCAATTGTAAAAAAGAATCAACTGACACGTAGCTGGTACGCTAAAGCCAGCCAGGCCAAATATGTGCAGTAATCTAATCGAGGCAAAGCACGGAGGGGGCCAATAACTAAACACAAAACAGATAGATAGCTCGAGAATTCAGCGGAATTCTGAGACTGGTCAACCAAGACCGACAAGGAACAGGGTGGAAGTCCAACGACTGAATCTTGTACACGCACAAGCAAGGCGCGTCAAGCAGACGACTGATTATCCGAATCGCATGTCAGTTATTGCAAGTCACTACCAATTCGCGGTTTATATCTAAACTAATAGCGGAACTACACCCTTGCCCCATGAACAGATTGCTGGAAACTTTCGGAGAGAGAAGTGGCACTAATCCGTCACCCGAAAAATTGGTACTGAGCAATTGACTTACAGAGAAAGGCCGATCCGGATCCCGAATCCGGGCTGAGGGGAAGATCGAACGACGAGTGAGGCGGCGGAGTAGGCAACGAGCAGACCAGACGGCTTCTTGGACCGGCGATGGTGGGCAGGCAGCCGACTGACAGAGGGAGGAGATCGACTGGAGGTGTCGAAAGATGAGGACCCTGTAAGCCGGCCCGAGACGAACCCGATTCGTGTTGTGTTGTCTACTTTTTTTCCAGAGAACAGTTGTGTTCTGTCGTGTATTTGCCGGATTCTGGATGGGCCTTAATTCATCTGGACGTCGAGATTTGTACGAGGCCCCAACTCTTGAGCAAAACTGTTTAACTTTAGTTAGTTTTCATAAAGAACTGTTTAACTTGAGTTTTTTTTTTGAGATTTTAACTTGAGTTAAAGTACCGGTATTCGCTGCTGCCTGTAAACGGATTGGATCAGATTGTTTTTCTACCGTATACCACAGTTTTTTCTCGAATTCGTAGCGGAACGGATAATAACCGATTGCGAATTCGGAGACGGATATATGTGTTCGTGGATCTAGAACAGAAATGGAGCGGGAAAAAATTAATCTGATAGAGTCAAATCATAAAATAAAAAATAATTGTCAAATGACTTAATAACTAACAAAGTTGTACTCCATAATCTTTATAATGACTATTCAAGTGAGTTGTTGTTCAACGGACAAATTCAACAACTCACTAACTACAAATAGTGCTCTATTCGGATAGAACCATAAAATTATCCTATTTAATTTTTGAATAATCGATATTATATGCTATTTGACATATCATATATCTCTACTATAATACGGCTTCAGGTGATGGTACGTTTTTCTCAATTGACGATTATGCCCCTGCGTTTTAGGAGATATTACACTACTGCCACCGCCAAGTGAAAATAACGATTCGTATTAGACAGGCAGGAAAAGTGAAAAAGGCAACATGCCATCGATTCTTTCCATCGAGAAATCCCCTCCCCTTCGTCCCCCTCCACCGGCGAGCGCCGCCCTCGCCTCCCCTTCCTCCTGATCCACCGGAAGACGCGTACCTCTACCGATTCCAGAAATCAACCCATAGTCCGGATGCATGCAGGGATCGAATTGTGAATCTACCGAAGGGATAAGAATCCCAAATCTCTTCCCCGTTGCCGGCTGGGAGGCTGCGCAGACTGCGCGGCCGGCCCCAAATCCTCCGGCGGCGGCGGAGGCCCGCTCCATCGACGCCGCGGATGTGGATGCGGCCCCAGCACGCGTGCGCCAGCACCAAATCATCCGTCGGAGGCGCAGGTCTTTGCCCCGAGTTGCAGTGGGCAGCACAGATGTCAGCGCTCCAGCAGCGGATTTGGTAGGAGTCGCGGCGGAGGGAGAAGAAGGGTTGGTGCTACGGTCTTTCCTCGTCGTCGCATTCAACGGGCGTCGAAGCTGAGATGCAGGCGGTTGAGTGCATCGCGCGGGAGCTCATCAAGGCAGACGGCTGTGGCATCAGTAAGCGAGGAGCATTCTGGGGACGTCATGCAGCGCGCCGGCCTGATTGGAACAGGATGTGTATCGACCCTCCTGTCCACTGTCGTCTGACCCAACGCCGTCGCTGCCGGAGCTCGTAGGCCGCGGAGAGGTCCACGCTCCGCCTTCCACCTCCACGGCGCTGCTCCGCCAAACGCCGTCCGACCTTGCGGCGCCCCGTATTTTCGGTCGTCCAGATTTTTTCCCGTTTGAAAAGGCTTGGCGTCTGCACCAACACTGCCTCGCACCGCGATGGGAGTCGAGGTTGATGCGCGATTTCCATTGAGGCCCAGATGCACGGTCGGGGAGAGCTGTTGTACGGAGCACGCCGGGTTGTGCGCGGCAGGGGACGCCGCCACCAACTCAGCCCCCGAGCCCTTGCTGGCCAAAAATTTGATACTCGAGTGCAACGAAGGTGTTAGCTGAAATGTGCGAGAGAAGTGTTGTGTCGTAGACGGCTGTGGCGTTTGATGAATGGTGATGAATTGGTATCAGAAATTCGACAGCCACGGTGAGGTAGTCTGACTGTTCTTGGATATGGAGGGCAGTGGAGTGGGGTGCGAGGTAACAACTTGAGTTTTGTTTGCCTGTTGCAACCCTGCAGGGCCCTGCCGGAGTGCTGGTGCTTTCACGGGCAGCACAACAGTGGAGCAGAAGCTTGCTGATGTGGTGGTGCCAACTGTAGTGGCCTATGTTTCTTTTGTTCTCTCCTTATTTCTTTAATTTACTCTGCCGATTTTGGTTTGTGCATTAGCTACACAACCTAACCTGGTTTGTTTGTGCTAAGTTATGTTTACTTCACTTCCTGATTAGTTCAATCAAAGCATGACGGATTCATTTGTGTCGTTCGTTGTTGTAATTAAATTTGTCAAAGCTTTGTACCGTACATTTAGAGTATGCATCTACTAGCTAATTAGAGCTTATGTTTTGCATTGGGTGTTCATACAAGCATGATTTCACTTCCGTTTTGATGCACATACAACCTGCAGAAGGTATCTAGCTGAACAATTGGTTAAATTCCCTCTGCTACTTTGCTAAGTTATTTGTTGGTTGTAACTGAGCCGCCTTGAATTAATTTGCTTCTTTTCCTACAGAATTTTTTGTCTATGTATTCCTGATCTCATATCTGCACAAACTTATATAGAAGAAAATTATTAACCTCTGTTTGTTATTCCTAAGTCCTAAGCAGGAGATGTTTATGGAAACTTTGGGATTTAGCTCACTTAAATATGGTCTGCATTTCAGGTATACTTCCCATGGTAAATGTCACCATGGATGTAGTTAGTTTCGTCAACTTTTTACAACCTGAATAGGAAAATTTACCCGGAAAGTTGGTTGACAATAGTTTTGGAAGGGGAAACCATCTGATAAAGTTCTAGACTTATCAAGTATCTCCACACCCAAAGGATGCTACTGCGAGCTTGCAGCTTCAGGGGAGTCCAGGTCTTCCATGATCGAAGATCAAGAGTACTGGCAAGAATGTTGAAATCATATTTATGTGTTCATGACTTTCGTTGAGAAATCGGCATCGCTCAGGTAGTGAAATTTAATGGTTTAGAAAATATTCTCCTGCGCATGGTGGCACTACTCCAGTGTTCGACGGAGCCAATGCCTAATATGTTTAGTCCAAACCTAATATGTTTGACGGGTATTTTGCTAGTAATCTCTACTATATAATACGAGTAACGGTGTCCGTGTTACGTCGCGCCAATTTTTTGTTTTACCCCTGGAAATGCTGGAAATTAACCCGCAGTACCAGTAATCGTTGGTTCTCACTTTTACAATTTAGTCCCTCCACGCTTTGGCCCGACCGACACCACAGAGGAAAGGATGGGCGGCTCTAGCAGGCGACTTCTGGCGGCGACGGCGTGAGGCTGGGCTGCACCGCCCCCGTCACCGTTTCCTCTCACCGCCGCCACCTCTTCTGCCAATTTTCTCCTTCCGTACGTTCCTCTATGGAGCTCGGCAGCGCCATGGGCCGACCAGGCGGACTCCATCTCACCGCCCAGAGCGCCTGCTGCTGGTCTCCTACTCTGGACGTCGCCGACCTGCAGCGCTCTCCCATGGAGTTCCCAAGGCGCATGTGTTGAAGCTGCTCCGTCCGGCGCTGCCGCTGCCGCTGCCACGATTCAGCTCCCCCATGACGGCCGAAGAAAGGTTATCAAGATGTATGTGTGGGTCTCTTCCGTTGATTCTTTTTGTTTAATATATGCATCTGTCTCTCCGGCAGCGCATTCCCGGGTGCAGTCGGTCCCTTGATTGTCAGATGTTTTTGTAAACGACTGATGTAAGTGAATTTAGATTGTGGTTAATTGTATCTGAAAATCTTAAGATTTTGCTTTTCTGGTGAAGCAGGATCATGTCGGCAGGAGTAGATGATCAGCAGTGAGGTTCGGCCTGATGATTTCACCTTCGCCGCTGTCCTAAATGGTTTGGCTGAGCGGTTTGTTTTTTTTTTTTTTTTTTGAGGAAAGGTTTGATCCATATAAACAGGGATACACAGTACAAATTACAGAACGGTCCAGCAAGAAACAGAAATTACAACCGAACCCCTGCAACATTGCACAAAGCACCCTGCACACCCTGTAGAGAACGCGATCAAACCCACCGCCGCGCACCCCTGAAACCTAGTCGCCGCCGGCACCGCCGTACCTCGCACCCGCCGGAGAAGAGGAGCCACCACTCCTTGTAGACGGCCGCAGAGTCCATCCGCCGCAGGCGACGGAATCTGACGCATTGAACGGGCACGGCCACAGCTCCTCGTCACCAGCACCACCCAGCTTCCCGCCGGTGCAGCGACGTCCAGGACCACCACGCACACCCACCTTCCGTCGCCGCTCGCCATACCACCACGGCCGGACGAAACCAAGGCGAAGAAGGAAACCACCAGCACAACCAGCCCCAAAACGGAGCAACCAAACTCGATCTGCTTCCCCCCTCGCCGCCACGGCCGGCCAGAGAAGCAAGCATCGAGAGGCGCCACCGACGAACACGCTCGCACGCCCTGCATCCCTCTCCTCCTCCCCCCCGCCACCGAGGCCGGCCAGGAGCAGGCGAGGAAACCGCAGAACACGGAGCCAAAAGTACTTACAGAAGAGGAGCGCCGCAACCTCGCCTTCGTGCATCTTCCACCAAGGAAGCTTCACAGAGGACAGATCGACGACTTGCTCGACGCCGCACCCAAGCATCGCAGCAAACCACCTCGGGGAGAGAAAAAGACGGCATCCGCCAGACAGAGAACTAAACCTACAAAGATCTATGTACACACGCGAGGAGCCGGAGCTCCCCCCCACCTCGCGGTGCCGAAACGGCGACCGGAGGCGGAGGGGAGCGGCGGATCCGCCGCCGGAAGAGGGGAACTGGGAGTCGCCTTCTTTTCCGCCTCGCTACACTGTATCAGGCTGAGCGGTTTGTTGGTGTAGATGCTACGATAAGTACACCGTACATTCAGTTATTCTGTGCAATACTTTGCTGAATGTGTATGGGAGATGTAGTCACGTTGACTTGCTAAGGATCCATTCGATGTTATAGTAGAAGTACCAACTCATCTCTGCAGATTGTGTTGCTCGTGCAGACCCATACATCACAGCGTGCTTTTTTCCCTTCACTTTGTTTTGTACAGAGCTGAATCCTAAATGGAATCAAACTTGTTGGCATAGACTTAATTGTTGTAGTTTTTTTTTTAAATGTTATAGTATATATATGTGGAGCAATTTAACTCTCTTTTGCTTTCCTTCTCAGCAAGGTGAAATCCTCCTTACAATTTCTATGAAAATTGGTAGTACATTTCTGGAGGGCAAAACCAGGATTCTACATGCTCTGAAAAAAATATAGCATTACACAATGTGGATGCACAATGAATTTGTATGTGTAGTTTACTTAACATTTATGAGGAGCGATAGTGTGTGGTCACAACACATCCAAAATAAGGAAGTCGGGTCTCAAGTTCAGAGAAGCGTAAGAGATGTTTGAAAACTCGAAGGAGTCGCTCAAAGTGCATTGCTATTTGCTCAAGAGCGTGGCGTAATGCTAACAGCTTGATTTGAAAATTCCAGTGCAATTAAATCCTTACTTTTATCTATAAATTTATTCTTATACAACAAGATGAAAATAATGGTGTCTCAGTTATAATTTTTCTTTTTCTAGAATATTTGCTTTTATTTTTGGTACCATGAGTTTTAATTGGTCAATATTTAACACGTTCGTTGTAATCCATAGAAAAATATGGCATTGAATCAATCGACAATATGGGGATGCCAAATAGTTCCAAAGTCAGACGAATGCACATATTTACATATAAAATAAGATTTATGCCTAAAAAGATTGAGTTATGCTTATGCTTGCTTACATCGTCATCTCCTCAATATTCAATTTTTCATGGCCTAACAGACATATTTAATAAAAATTTAACTCGTAGCAACGCATAGGAGTTGGCATATATACAAGTGGGTTTGTATTCATATGCTGACAATTAGTGACCATGTCAGTTTGATATGTTCCCGTCGCAACGCACGGTCATTTAGCTAGTACCATATAATATACGGGTGTCTAAGTTCGAAATCAGGCATCTTACCCTCTGAGTTCCTTCAAACAACCGACTATGAATTATTTAAAAAGGTTTCGAAATCGAATAAGGTTTGGAAACCGTTTACCCTAGCTGCCGTTGACCCGATGAACCGTCTACGAAACGTCCTACGCCCACACAAGTACACGCCAGCCCCATATTCCACACCCACGCCCAAATGTCCCCGCCGAGGCGCCTCGCCGTGCTCCGCTCCCACCTCCAACCCGACGGCCCGGCGCCTCCCGCCGATAGAGGCGAGAATGAGCTGACGGCGGGGCAGGACGCAGTGGTCTCTACCTCTCCGTGCGCCGCCGCCGGCGACGACAGCCGCGCCGCGGCGGCCGGTCGGGCGGGGGATGGGGTTGAGCTGGAGACCTGCGTATTCTGCCGCATCATAAGCGGCGAGGCGCCGGCTTTCAAGGTGCGTCGGGCTCTCCCTTCGTCTTGCCAATTTTTTTCTTGCTGTCTCCGTGTTGTTCATGAGTCCTTTCTGTTGCACGGTTCCGTCGCTTGTTCCGTGTTAGGCTGGGCTGTGGTTGACAAAGAGGGGATTAGTACATAGGAGCTTCGTTCACTTTGCGTTTGACAGCTTAACGCAGAAGTTTGCTGTCTCGGAATATGGTGGATAATCGAGAACACCGCTAGTTATATAATCCAGGTGTTTATAATTTTTTTAGATTCTCAGGGAGGCTTCCCCGGTTCCATTACTCATAACGAAACCATAAGGTTCATACATACAGGGTGATGCTCAAAGTAAAACGAAAGCGAGACTGCCTAAACGAGCGCAGTTCTCTCGAAACCAAAATACCAGGTTCTTTGCCGCTACTCTACAGTCAGCGACATACATCCTCCAAAAGCATGAAGTACCTGCAGCACTCCAACGGAACTCTAAGCAGCTAAAGTAGGACTGTTTTGCTAGCCAGCTATCAACCAAAAGAGCAGTTTTCAACATCTGCTTCCGACCACCTGGGAGCTTACATCACCACATGAATGTTGCCACTCTCCTCCGGGTGTTCTCTCAGGTAGTCAAGCGTCGCCCTGCCGCCAAAGGGAGAGGTAGCAGTGGACCTCCAGGAGTTGATCCAGCCGAAACCAGTGCACTTCAGCCGGGGTCGATCGCCAGAGGGGACCTGAGCCTTGCGAGCAGTAATCTTGCGAAATGCTCCATCTTTCCTCCTGCCAGCTCTTTTTGTGGGATAGCCCAGAGCTTTAGGTAAGAGAGTGTCAGCCGCCAGACCTGCTTCATATTAACCCAAGTCCAACCATTAAAAACTATGTTATTTCTATTATTCCAGATGCTCCATAATACAGCAGCAGTAACTACATTTAAGTGTAAGAATCTAGTATTACACAACCATTTAGAAGCAAGTGATTCGAAATCAGTAATATCTATATCAAACACTTGATTCACCAGCTCCCACATGCCTTTGGCTACAATACACTCAAAGAACAAGTGGTGCACTGATTCTATTTCCTTACAGAGATCACATTCTAAAGGCTTGGGCATCCCTCTTCTCCTGAGGTTATCCCTAGTCATTATTTTATTCTGTGAGAAAAGCCACAGGAAAACCTGAATCCTAGGAGGTACTTTTACATCCCAAACAGCAGGCAGATAGACTGGTACTACTCCTCTAAAATTAACTATAGCATACATCGACTTGGAAGAATAGATTCCATTCGACTCATATTGCCAGATCATCTGATCATCCTCATTTGTGAAGACAATAGATCCAGCTATACCTACTAGTTCCAGCCATTGCTCCATCATATCTTCTGTAAAAGTTCTTCTAAAATCACACCTAAGTTGGGTACCATCCCAAAGTTCTGCCACCGTCTTAGTTTGCTGGTTTGAAATCACATAAATATCCCAGAATTGCGAAGACAGAGGTGAGTTTCCAAACCAGATGTCCTCCCAAAATCTGACTAATTTACCATTACCAATCTTCCATTTATATCCTACCTTAACTGCATTTGCTGCCCACATCACACCCTTCCAGAAAGTAGATGGGTGTGTGTCAGCACAGCACAGTATATTAGGGCTCCTAGTATTGTATTTCGCATCTATCACTTTCTTCCACAATGTCCCCTCCCCCTGTGCATATCTTTTGATCCATGATC
Organism: Poa pratensis; assembly: GCA_947311845.1. Taxonomy (NCBI): domain Eukaryota; kingdom Viridiplantae; phylum Streptophyta; class Magnoliopsida; order Poales; family Poaceae; genus Poa; species Poa pratensis. The sequence continues at coordinate 67,779,020 of CAMZMU010000020.1, forward strand.
CTATCATGCACAGGTTGAGATCCTGTAGATTAGGAATACCTAGCCCACCATATTCCTTCTTCATAGTAACCGAAGGCCAGTTAGCTAAATGTATCTTATGATTACCTTCAGTATCATCCCAAAGGCCATTAGCCAGTTGAGTATTTATTAAATCTAGAGCCCACATGGGAAATTTAAAGAAAGACAGAAGGTAAACTGGAATGCTTGCTAGACACGCCTGAACCAGTTCTCTTTTTGCCGCAGAGGATAGCAATTTACCTCTCCAGCCAGCTAGTCTTTTCAGTAAGCTATATATTAAAGGCTGCAAATCAGCTCTTTTTAGCTTCCCAAAATGCAAAGGTATGCCTAGGTATTTAATGGGGAAATCACCTACCACACATTGCATAATCTCTACAAATTGTGCACATTCTACCTGATCCATGTTAATAGGAATTAACTCACTCTTATGATAATTAATTCTCATTCAAGACAGCTGTTCAAAGCATGCCATTATCCATTTCATATTAAAAGCTACATCCCTATTTGCTTCCAGGAACAGGAGTGTATCATCTGCGTATTGCAGACATATCACACCTCCAGGAGTAAATCTCGGGCATAAACCTCTAATAAGCCCAGCCCCACTACCTTTGATTAACACTAGGTAAATTTAGCGCGGCGTCACGCCGCTTCCGTAGTGTAAAATTGGGATGTTATATAATTCTGATGTAATTTTTTTCATGTATTTAAATTTATGTAGGAACGTAAGAGCACGACTGCATAAATATAGAAAGAAGTTAATGGTGTCTTCATCCTTTTTGCGAGTAGAGAAGGTAATATAGAGAGGTGTAGAGATAAAGTACACATTTCAGAAACTTTGATTAAAGAGTTTGTACTCTGTTTTAGTGTATGCATAGAGGCACTGAATAAGAGAAAATTAAAAAAAGGAGGTAGGACACGTATTGTAGTTTGCTAGCTGATTTGGAGACGGGTAGCTACGGAAGACGGAAGAAGGGGTCGAGGAAAACAGAGCGGGGTAGGTTGCTCTATTTCCTGCTTAACTGGCTTTGTTCTTTATTGAAGCGGCATGCCGCGCCCGTGTGGATAATAGTGTATTTTGTGTTTTAGTTAGGGTTAAGTAGTCTGTCTTTCTGCTTATGGGAAGAAGGTTTAGCTGTAGAGGAAGATTGTATGTATTAAAAAAGTATTTGTAGGTATTTACGTGAGCTTGATCTTTGTAGCAAGTAATGTTGACGTGTTAAATCATTATATAATTTTACGGTCATTAAGTGAGACATTTTTGCAAGGAAAACTATGATTATTCCGTTTTTTTTTTGCGCCTATATATTATCATAGTGAAAGTGCAACTGTATGTACAATAATCTAAAGATTAGAGAGAAATATATATATGTCCGTTGAAGAAAAAAATGTTAAAACATGAAAGTTGTTTGGAAGGGTGATATCCATCTACTCGTCGAAGGAAAATTCAAATGTATGACTAAGTGCGACGAATTTGACAAAATTCGTCGAATGTTTTTGCGAATTTGGATCCAAAATTAAGGAGCTAGAGTCAAATTCGTCGAATGTTTTTGCGAATTTGGATCCAAAATTAAGGAGCTAGAGTCGACCAAACTCGAAACCGATCACGGGAAAGGAACCTGCTCGTCCACGCGCATATATTTCATGTACATTATCATGAAAAGGAGAACGAATCGTAATTTTTGGTAAATGCGAGGGTCTGTCCGCAAAAGTGCCGCGCGGGCCGTCGGTTCTGAATCGGACGGCGCGGAGGCGTGTGTGCACTGTAGACCGAAAGACTGTTTCACATTTGTTGGAAAACGCAGGGACTTTCCTGCAAAAAAACATAGGAGAAAACACGGGGACTTTCCTGCAAAAAGCGCAGGGTCCGCGCGTGTGTTATGCCGGAGGACGGAGAGGCGTGTGTGTACTGTAGGCCGGAGGACCGTTTCATACTTGTTGGAAAACGCAGGGACTTTTCTGCAAAAAAACGTAGGAGAAAATGCGGGGACTTTTCTGCAAAAAGCGTAGGGTACATGCGTGTGTGTTATGCCGGAGGACCGATTCACAATTTTTGGAAAAGGCGGGGACTTTTCTGCGGGAAAAACGCTTGGGCCCACCGCTCTCCATGAGGCAAAAAAAAACACTACAAAAAAAAGCCGTACAAACTGCACACTCCGAGCAGTGCACAAAAAAATTTCATCAAAACATATCAACATGGTTCTAGTTTTGAAGTTCTCGACATGACTAATCCATCCCCGAAAACAGATCGTGATTTGGAAACTCGGTTCACAAAATATTTCATTTTTTGTGTTTGGATCAGAAACGGAAAAAAGAAAAGTATACAGTGGTAGCTACAGTGCCTGAATCGCTGTGAGGCCTTCGTTTCCGGCGTCCTTAGCAAAAACATCTACCACAAAATTAAAAAGATGGGGGACAGAGGGTCCCCCTGCCTCAGCCCTTTACCAGTGACAAAGAAGTTGCCTTCTTCATCATTAATTTTCACTCCTACCGACCCATTTTGAGTGACTTGCTTAATTAATCTAATCCAGGTGGGGCTAAAACCTCTTAACTCTAAAATTTCATAAAGGAAGTCTAGATTAACTTTGTCATACGCTTTTTCATAGTCAATTTTTAGCACAATTCCTTTTTCTTTATTACTATGGACATCATGAATTACCTCATGAGCCGTCACTACACTTTCTAAAATAAATCTACCTCTAATAAAGGCAGACTGGCAATTAGAAATAAGTCTATTTACCGCTCCACCTATTCTATTAGTCAGGACCTTAGTAAAGATCTTGAAGCTGCAATTAAGCAAACTAATTGGTCTAAATTTCTTCATAGAGCTTGCATTATCCTCCTTTGGAATTAGAGTGATCATAGCAAAATTTATTCTAAATATATCTAGTCTATCTCTAAACCACTCATCAAAGAGCAGCATCAAATCATATTTAACTATATCCCAATATTTCTGGTAGAAAAAGAAAGGCAGACCATCAGGTCCAGGAGCTCCATCAGCATAGGACCCAAATACAGCTATCCTAATTTCTTCTAATGTAAAATTAGCCTCTAAAGCCTCATTTTCTTCTCTACTTACCTTTTCATCCTCACTAAAGAAATCCTGTCTAAGTCTAATATCAGGTCTTTCTTCTCTACAGAACAAATCCTTATAAAAGGATGTTGCTATTTTCAGCATACCACTATTATCTTTTACAGGTCCATCAGGGCCGTCAAGATGATCAATCATTTTCTTTCTCCTTCTCTGGTTAGCTACTGCATGAAAATAAGCAGTATTCCTATCACCTTCTGTGACATCCCTATCTCTAGATCTTTGTTTAGCTTTGATTTCCTCCATTAGCCAGTAAGTATTTAATTCCTTATACACCATATCCAGGTGTTTATAAATGAACACGGGCTTTCATTGGATAAATTCATTAACCATACTTTTTTTTTTCCATTGGATACATGTTTTCTGTGGACGGACCAATAGTTAATTGCTTTTAACAGTGTTATCTTTGTATTTTGCAGGTCTACGAAGACGATATATGCCTGTGCATATTGGATTCTCATCCATTGGCTCTTGGGTAAGTTGATTCGTTTCTGTACCCATATTTGCCATTTTATATAATTGGAACTTCTTGACATGTGTTACCTTGGAGGATGATAGATCATTTCCCTTTTGTAGAAATACTTGACATTGCTTGTCGCCCTGATTTTAGGGATTACATGAGTATATTATGTTGATTGATACCTTTCTTAAGGGATATTGATTTTAATATTTTTTTGTAAGACTTTAGAACTGGCAAAATGTAGTGCAGTACAATTTTTGTGCGGGTACATGATACAACTTTGTGTGATGCTTAAAATGACTTATGCTAGTAGTTAGTAATCCCTCCGTCCCGTAATGTAAGATGTTTTGAGTAGGTTTTTTGGGCATCAGTGAGGCCCTTTGATTTTGAAGAGTATGAATACAAGTGTTTTAGAACAGTTGAAAACCTTTTCTGAATCGACCTTCTTAACCTAGTTTGTAGGTTCAGATTGCAGCCGTATACATAATTTATGAACTATTTTGATCCATCAATGGTCACACAGTTTTATGATTAAGTGCTTGAACTTTCTATTCGATGGAATTGCTGGGATTTATAATTATACAATTCAATACGAATGCACCCTTTGGACCATATCTAGAGTTTATTTCAAATTTGAAGCGCTATTTTTTCTACAAAATGCACACCTATTTTTATTTATTTGCCAGATCTTCAGAGTTAATTTCAATCTAGGAAAAAAGTTGTGGAAAATGTGGACAAGAGTGAGTCAGTGAAATACATTTATATCCGTCTCTCTGCATTTAGTACCCTTGTTCATACTTTTGAATCCTAGCTTATGAAAAACAAAGGATTATATCATATTTTCTTGCCCAAGAAACACTGCTATCAATCTAGGTTTTGGCAATTAGTTCGTTGGGTGGAAGGAACATATCTTAGTAAATCATACTCATTTACTTGTTCCTTCTTGAGATGACATTCAATTAGCAATGCTAAGCTTACTATCTGCACAGGTTATTTGCGTTGAATGTTCTCTTTTTGATCAACATTCATATTACTTGTCTTGCTATGCTTAGTCATATTCTTACCTTGTTAAGTAGAATAGGTTCAGTCTATACTCATTTATGTATTGTTGATTTTATTTCTCAAGTGATAATGTTTCCTTACCATATTCCAAATCTGCAGGCATTCCTTGATAATTCCAAAATGTCATTTCTCTTCACTGGAGGCCACCCCACCTTCTGTAAGTTTTTGGCTTCACATTGACATTTTTCCTAGCAAAATTGTTGTTTCTGGGATTGGAACGTCAGCAAGAAATAACCCTGTTTGGTAGTTGATTTCCTTTTGATATTTTCTTTGCAAGTAATATGTAGTTGCGTTGATCACGTAAAAACCTCTTCCGCTTGCAAAATTCAACGGAACAAATAGTATTATATGCATTCCCAAATAGGTTATCTGCTCAGGCATGTACTCAATCAATGCTACAGTATTATGTTTATTTCATGAGCTGGTAACTGTTCCATTGGATTAATCACTGATGACCGTCTTCTGAGGTTAATTTCTTGTTTTTGAGGCAGATCGTAGCAGCCATGTGTTCCAAAGTACCTTTTCTTAGCAATGCAATTATGAAGGCTACTCACTGTGGTAGGTAGACTACAAACTTTTTTGTTTTAATTATTTTTTGAAATATTTTCTTAATGAAACTGTCTATAAACTAAAGATGGGCAGTAGACCTAAAATTTCATGGTTTGTGTATAACCCAATGAAATTATTTTCACGACTTAGGATCAGTCTCTTGCACATAATTTCTCCACATATTGTTGTTCGGGCTACATTCAAACGAACCTTTACAGGCTGGTGATTTCTCAAAAATAACTCCTAAAAGTTATTTTCTGCATTAGTCACAAATATGCATGTTACTAACAATGCCTAAGTACCTCCAAAACCAGATAATTTGTTGACTGGCTGAACTGTGCCAAATTTTAATCTTTCCACATTAGATTACACAGATCTGCAGAAGTATGAAAACATTGTCCCGAAATTCAAGTACATTGCTTCCAATCCATAATAGACGATTACAAACTCAGAAGGAGAAGCATAATACCTACACTTTAATCCCTAAACTAATTATGAAGCTAATGTCCCAGAATTAAAGAGGGGTTTTACAGCAGCAATAATATGCAGGTGAACGATTGGGTTAGCAAAAAATTTGGCGAGCTAAATTTTCTTGTTTTCTGCCATCACCATTATACTTGCCAATTTCAGGGTATATAGAAAGACAATCGATCATAATTTTGCTGCTGTACTTGGTTAACACAGGCAATGGATCGTGTAATATGTTTAGCTTCTACAATCTGATATTTTGTATTGTGTGCATTTGTAACATGACTGGTAAATTAAGCATACATTAGCAATTGCATGGATTTGTTGTGATACATCTAAGGATGTCATTTGTTAGCAGTCGTCAGCTCATTAATTTGATTTTATTATCTTGGAATTCAGATGCGTTCAACTTGGTCGTCAACAATGGAGCAGCTGCGGGACAAGTTATTTTCCATGTGTGTAATAATATCTCAATCCTGAAAATATGTGTAGGCTTTATTTTGTATGTGATAGTTTTCCATTAGTGCAGCATGCTCACTTGCACATGATTCCTCTGCACCTCATTTGTGCATAGTCAACTTGAAGAGCTATTCACTAATTCATCTCATGTTTCCTACTATCTACAGACCCATTTCCACATAATTCCTCGTAGATCTGGTGACAAGCTGTGGCCTACAGAGGTATGATGTATTTCACGTTTCTATATTTCCGTCTTCAAAACCTTCCAGCCATAGGTTCTGTCTGTTGTTAGCAATACAACTTGTCTTGGCATCTACTGATATTCTTCTTCCCAACTAAAATATTACAGAGCTTTAGAAGGAGCTCCATTGAGCAAACTGAAACCTCGAGTCTTATTAGCTGCATCAAGGAGCAACTCGATTCTTCTCCTGAAGACTGTAAAAACTGAAGCATCTTCACCGCCTAAGGCGTGATACAGAGCTGCTTCGGCTGTCCGATCAAGTACATAATATGCATTGGTGGCATATCCCAACAATTTTAACAAAATTAAAGTGTCATGTTCGGACTTGAGATTGCTCGATATATCCGAATCATCATGTACTATAGCACTGTATAAAATCCTTGCAACCGAGTAAGGTCTGAGTGTTCAAAAAGATGGCTGCCTATGTGGCACGCTAGATGGGCCAGCAAGCCAACTGAGGCGATGAATCGGGTATGATACTAGGTGCGGAGGCGTCCGCGGGTGTGTAGATTCGAGCTCAATTTGTTGATGATTGTGGTAGCAGACTTTTTTAGTGCTAAACATCTGGAATATATTAACCAAAAACATGATTACAAAGGACAAATGTGGGACATTTTTCGTAACATTTACGGATGGGACCTTAGGGAACTTGGAGAGTAAATAGAGGAGTGACTGATTCGTACACATAGACCTGTAGTGGGGAATCCACATGAACGTTGCCCAAATAGCCACCTACCGCGTACGATGGGATCTGGAAAGAAGCCGAACCGACTGGGCTAGACGTTTTGTTAACAGTCGGACCTTGATCTTTGGATCAGGCGGTGGCGACACTCTAGTGTCGTTCCCTTTTTGAAGGCGCCGTATTTTGAGTCCATCGTTAGTCGAACACGGCTTCGTCTCCTTGCTTTTGGGGTGTCGTAGCTGTTGTTTAGCACCTTTGTATCTTGTTTTGGGTGTACGTGGTGGTGTTGAGTTGTATGCCGGAGTTGTATGGCCGTTGGCTTTATCTATAAAGCGAGGTGAAAGCCTATTTCGAGATAATGTGACCTATGTGTGTATATTTGTATGAAAGTATGTTGTGATATTTCCTGCAAATTGGGCCAAACGAAACATTCTGGCCAAAAGCTTAGTAGATTGTGACAGCCCACTTCTTTCTGCAAAAAATTGTGATGAAATGAAATCCATGTTGGCAGCCATGTTATTACCTGTGTCAATCCAAAAGCTAATTTGGTGATAATCACTACGACAATTATTCATCACGGAACCCTAGGGCCGGAAGGACCTTGGGCCCCTCCGTGGCTGTCAAAGATCGTAATGGGTAGTCATTGATCCGTGATGGTCTTTCAAAACCCTCACCATGTCCATCTATGACGTAATGCGTGAAAATTTCAAAAACCGTCACGAATCTCCATTTCTGAGACGACTTTTAGTGCTTCTTTGATGACTTCAGGCTGTCATGGATCAACAAAATTCTTGTACCGGACACGGGCCAACTACCACAAAAATTCTTGGCAGTGGATTGGCAACGCAGACCCCTTCGACGACGCTACGTTTTGGAGCCCCCGTTGCCACTGAAGGAGAGGGTTTTGGCTATGTTTCATTGTGTGGGTCATAAGATCGATGCAGGCTTCGGGATTGCATTCATGCATTGTCTTCCATCGTTGACAAAGAAGTGTGTACATACAAAAATTTGTCACATGCATACTAACACGTACGAAGGTGAGGCTTGTGGCTTGGCATGAAACCTAGGCAGCATGGATGGGTATCTTTCTCTCAGAATGTCGAAATCAAAATAAAGAACTGAAGGCTGCATACTTATATACACAAATGTAACCCTCACATGCAACGTGCGGACAATGAACCTGCAGCTAGAGGAAAATGGAGAAAGTACCAAATCAACGTAGAAGGTATGTTGCTGGCAAGGCTATTGCAATTGCATATGTCCAGTCTCTTGGTGTTTTTATGCTGGTCACCATTTGTCACTTTCTGACCGCAAAGAGATAAACTGATCTAAGACGTAATGCCAAGCCGTCTACTTGTTCATTTCCCAAATGTCAGCGGAGGAATCTCACTGTGCTTACAATTGGACTCATGCACTAGTTCCGTGTAGTACGTATGTACACTTTGTGTAGAAAGACGGTGCGTATATACGCATAGGTTCTGCAGCTCTTTCCGGTGCCTTCCAATCAATCTAGATCCTTCATTTCTGTACGTCTAACCAGAGGCGGAGCCGGGAATTTGAATACAGGGGAGGACGAAGAAGATAATGAGCCCACGATATATATAACATTGCTTGAACCATGCATTTTTGTATTTGTTCCGGTGCTTCAGCATTATATGGGTACTCTCTAGTCTCATGTGTGGCTGATATGGGCACTCGGAAATATAGGATCGACATGCTTCATATGGCTTATATATCAAGAGGGAGGTCCCAAACCTGTTGGCGCGGTTTTCGAGATCTCGCTCATATGGCCGATTCTAGTTTGTGGTGGAATTTCTACCGTGCCACAGTTTGCATATAAATTGAATTGATATTAGACATATTATGTCCTGTAGGTTGCTCGGTGAGCTTCTTGGTTAGATTTGTATTTTTCTGCAGTAGCATTTGAGGTTGAAGCAACCGGCTTGATACTTTACTTGCTGATGGTCTTTTCCAATTATGACTTATTATACAATTCTACTGTTTAGTTGGTACATAACAAATACATAATTCGTAATAAATCAAACAAAAGCTATAACTAGTGTGCATATAATTTAACTGCAATAATACCATAGAGATACTAGGATCAGATTAGGACTTAGACGGCGCATGGCCATTGTAGTGAGACACTAAGAACAGAGACGGTTGGAAGCAAGATTTTGGTTACCAGCGTTAGCTACGGTTACCACCAGGTAACCGAGTTTCCCTAGCACCTCCGGTAATGGGTTTACCGAGCAAAAAACACAAATAGTTTTGAAAAAATTGAATTTAAACGAGCGCCTTTGCCAAATGGTCATACCAAGGAATTTGAATTTAAATTTTGGTTTCAAGTTTGTCTAGTAATCTTCCGGCATTTCTCAGTAACCACGATAAACGGAAATTTTGACCCCTTCAGTAAAAAATCAATCGGATAACCCAAACCTTCGTTGGAAGATCAGCTATTCTAATGGTTGTAGCCTTCGTAGTCGATATACACGCAGCGTGGGTGGACTCGGACGCCTTTGCCACAAACCAATGGCGACACTCAACGAACCGGAGAAGCCCTTGTGCAGGCCGGGTCGGGAGTCCATGATGGCGATTAATAGATTGTCTACGTGTTGATATGTGTTGCTCTGGAAGTTGCTGATTCATGAGGGATTCAAGCTGGTTGTGGATTTGCGTTAGCATGACGACAACTAGGGTGGCCAGTTGTGAGCTTGTGGTCTGGTTTTGATGGGAGCTGCGTCAAGTTGGTGATGTTGGTACACCGGAGCGGTGGCGACTTGGTGAAAAGTTTCTATGTATGTTGTTGGATAGTTTCACGGCCAGGTGGGCAGAGAGATGATCAGGTCAATCGTGGCTCATAAGCCTCGCTCTCGGACATATCTAGGAACCGTGCCTTTTCCAGACACCCTAGCTTGGCCGATCATACTCAGTGTGGATGTTGGCCTTTCTACCTAGGTGAAAACCATGCCAGGAGGTTGCCGTTGCCGGCAATGACGATGTCTTGGTCGTCATGTTCCTTCATGGAGCCGTTGTCATAGTTACTTCGTCCTCGGGTTCTGGGCAAAAGCCTTTGGTTCAGCATCTCGATCAGACGGCGACGATGTTTTGCACCTCTTCCTCCTCGGAGGCGGCCCCTCGAGAACCTAGAGTCTACCGGTTGATGGGGTGGGCTTTCTTGGTGTGTACATGGCCTCGGTTGGGCGGTCAACCAAATATGTCTCTGATCTTTGCAGTTGTGTCGTCCTCTCCCATTCATGCTCTAGGGTGAGCTCCCCAACTTCCGATTGTACATCACTCTTCGATCTAGAGTGAGGGGGCATGGGTCCCTCTTCCGGAGTGGAGACAGTTGGTGTAGCGACAACGGAAAGCCTCTCCCCTAATAGACGTGGACATGACATCTTAAATGGCTCATCTTGTTGATATCAGGATCTTGCATTTGCTTCTATATTTGATAAAGCGATTTTTGGCTTACAAAGTCTTAAAGTAGATCAAAGCGGCGCAACTTGTTATCTTTTTTAGATTTTTTTAGGGAATTTTATCTTTTTTAGATATTTCATAAGTGTTGGTTGTAGTCCTTTTCCAGAGGCGAAGCTAGTTGAGGACAGAAGCGGGTCATGGTACCCCACCGAGGAGCAAACAAAGTTTTATACCTTTGAATAGTGAACCCCCGCCCATTTGCACTACACTTCTCAGCCCAATCGGTTCAGCCTGGCCCGCCCAACAACTTGGGGCGCGTTTGGTGGCTGCAGCCTGGCCCGCCAGCTGCAAAGGCCCCGCGTTTGGTTGCCTGGTCGAGCTCCCGGCCCAGGCCAGCACGCTCATCAAAGCAGCGTCGGGCCAGGCTCGGCAGGCACGCTCGGATCGAGCGTGCCCGTGGAGCCAAGCGCCTTCTCCCCCCCCCCCCCGCGGCTGCAAAATTCCCCACCCGCCTGCAGGAGCTCGTGCGAGCATGGAGATGGCAGGAGCCCGCGCGCTGCGGCGAAAAAGGGGGCGGGAGAAATTCGGTCACCTCCCGCCGAAAACCCTACCCTATTTACACCCTCTCCCGTCACCGCCGAAGTTCAAGCCACCATTTCTCCCTTCGGAGCTCTCACCTCCAGTCGGTGAGTAGGTAAGCGGCGCACTCTACTCCAGTCGGTGGCCGCGGCGGCTACGGCGGTGGGAGTTGCTCTTCTTCCTCGACCTCTCCTCCTTCGTCCTCGTCTACACCGATGGCTGTAAGTAGAAAACCCTTGTTCCTTACCTAGATCTGGAAGCATGTGTAGGAATTTGTACATCCTGTAGATCTGTGAGCATGTGTAGGATTTTGTCAAAGTTGGTCATGAATATGTGCTTTTGCACTGTACAATCTGTTAGATCTTTGAGCATGCATAGGATGTTGTACAAGGTGGTGATGCATACGTTCGTTTGTAGTGTACAATCTGTTAGATCTGCACTTCCTTTTGTTCATACCTTTGTTGTTGTTGCTTGCGTCATGGATGTTTATGTCATGTACTCGTTCGACCTTTGTTGTTGTTGTTGTTGCTTGTTGTTGCTTTTCTTCATACCTTTGTTGTTCTATGCGTCACCGATGTAGGATTTCCGTCGACGACCTTAGTCAGGCCCTGATCCCCATTGGGGACTCTCAGATCCCTTCATGGGTTGAGGACTCCCAGCTCGAGATATCTTGCCGCCCTAGATGTGGCCGAGAAAGCCAAGGTGGCCAAGGCAAAGGCAAGTGTCAAGGGGACCATGAAATGGCTTCCATTCATGCCCACCTTTGTGCTAAACCAGATGTGTGCTATCATCAAGACTGGGGTTAGGACCGACAAGGGCTTCAAAGAGGTCCATCTAACTACCGTGGTCAAAGCTTGTTTGTTCATTGTGAAGCTGAGGTCACTTCTACTCAGGTGTACAACCACCTGAGGAAGTGGAGGCTCAGGTGGCTCTAAGTGAGCAAACTTCGTGACTGAGAAGGGCACAATGGTGGATGATACTTTCACCATCATCCTTGAGACTGACCACTACAAGGGCACATCACGGTTAGCACATCCTCACTATCTTGCAAACCTTCATCATAAACTTTAGTCTCATCTAACATCGCTGTCCTTTCTATGTTAGGATCACCCAAGGATCTGAGTTCCTCAACAAGCCCATTCTCAACTACACACAGATGCAGATCATCTTCTCCTATGGTTTGGCACTGCAAGTTTGCCAGGGGCGCAGGGGATCGGATCCTCTCAGCGCACATCATGACTTCAGCGAGACGCAGGAGTCTGAGACCATTGTTAGGGATGGTCCAGACAAGCCGGTGGATGGCAATGGAGATCCTAGAGCTGTAGTGGCAGCTGGAGCTGGAGGGAAGAGGAAAAGAGAGCCCTCGACGATGACGAGATCCAAGCCTCGCCAGCATGACCGAAGCTGTGAAGGAGGTTGCTGGTGGCTCTAAGTTGACGAGGGAATATCTCCCCGGCAATAGTGCCAGAAACAATGCTTGTACGTCACACGTCAGTTGGGAACCCCAAGAGGAAGGTATGATGAGTGCAGCAGTAAGTTTTCCCTCAGTATGAAACCAAGGTTTAATCGACCAGTAGGAAAACGAGGTTTGCTTCGAAGGTGTTGGTGAAGGAGTGTAGTGCGGCGCAACACCAGGGATTCCGGTGCCAACGTGGAACCTGCACAACACAACAAATTACTTTGCCCCAACTTAACAGTGAGGTTGTCAATCTCACCGGCTTGCTGAAAACAAAGGGTTAAACGTATCGAATGGAAATGATGTTTGTTTGCATAAAACAGTAGAGAACAATGATTGCAGTAGATTGTATTTCAGATGTAAAAGAATGGACCGGGGTCCACAGTTCACTAGTGGTGTCTCTCCAATAAGATAACTAACATGCTGGGTAAACAAATTACAGCTGGGCAATTGACAATTGATAAGTGCATATAACATGCATGTGTGAGCTGTGGTGTCTACTATGAGATTCATTTGGGCATTACGACAAAGTACATAGACCGCTATCCAGCATGCATCTATGCCTAAATAGTCCACTTTCCGGTTAACATCCGTACCCCTTCCAGTATTAAGTTGCAAGCAACAGACAATTGCATTAAGTAATGTGCGTAATGTAAACAATACATTCATCCTTGAATAAAGCATTGCTGTTTTACCCCTAGTGGCAACAACACATCTACAACCTTAGAACTTGCTGTCACTATCCCAGGTTAAATAGAGGTTGAACCCAACTATCATGCATAAATACCCCCTCTTGGAGTTACAAGTATTCACTGGCCAAGGCTTCAACAAGTAACGGAGAGCATGCAAGATCACAAATGACATAGACATGATAATATAATATTCAGCTCCACATAGGTATCAATATAAGTCAGATCCCAGCAAACACAACATGTAGCATTACAATAAGATGATCTTGATCATGATAGGCAGCTCACAAGATCTAAACATGATGGCACAAGTGGAGAAGACAACCATCTAGCTACTGCTATGGACCCATAGTCCAAGGATGAACTACTCACGCATCACTCCGGAGGCGGGCATGGCGATGTAGAGCCCTCCGGTGATGATTCCCCTCTCCGGCAGGGTGCCGGGAAGAGCTTCAGAACCCCCCGAGTTAGGGTTGACGACGGCGGCGGCAGCGAATATGTTCTGGATGAAAGGCTCGGTGTTTTAGGGTTTTCACGTCTCGGGGAATAAATAGGCGAAGGGGCGATGTCGGCGGACCCCCGAGGGGCCCAAACCACCAGGGGCGCGGCTGGGCCCACTGCCGCGCCGCCTGTGGTTTGGCCACCTCGTGGCTCTCTTCGTCTCTCCTTCGGACTCCGTGTACGTGCTGGAAAAATAGGGACTGGCCTTTTGTTTCGTGCAATTCCGAGAATATTTCCAGAAGTAACTTTCTGAAACCAAAAACAGCAGAAAACAGGGAACTGGCACTGTGGCATCTTGTTAATAGGTTAGTCCCAGAAAATGCATAAAAGTGATACGAAGTGTATATAAAACATGTAGCAAATGGTATAATATAAGCATGGAACAGCAGAAATTATGGATACGTTGGAGACGTATCAAGCATCCCCAAGCTTAGTTCTACTCGTCCTCGAGTAGGTAAAACGATAACAACAAATAATTTCTGAGGAGACATGCTTTCACACAATCTTGATCAATATATTGCAAGGCTCATGTCATGAATGAAGTGACTCAAAGCAATGATCTATAGTTTGCTAACAAATAGATAAAGAGTAAACAATGAATCATATAAGCAAAAACTTTTCATGAATAGTACTTTCAAGACAAGCATCAAAAAGTTTTGCATAAGAGGTAACTCATAAAGCAATAGATTCAAAGTAAAAGGCATTGAAGCAACACAAAGGATGATTAAGTTTCAGCATTTGCTTTCAACTTGTAACATGTATATCTCATGGATAGTTGTCAACATAAAGCAATATAACAAGTGCAATAAGTAAATATGTAAGAATCAATGCACACAAAGTTGACACAAGTGTTTGCTTCTAAGATAGAAAGGAGTAGGTAAACTGACTCAACATAAAGTAAAAGATAGGCCCTTCGCAGAGGGAAGCAGGGATTAAATCATGTGCTAGAGCTTTTTAAGTTTTCGAAAGCATATAGAGAGCACAAAATAAGTATTTGAGAGGTGTTTGTTGTTGTCAACGAATGGTAGTGGGCACTCTAACCCCCTTGTCAACCAGACTTTCAAGAGCGGCTCCCATGAAGGACGTTATCTCTACCAGCAAGGTAGATCATCCCTCTTCTCTTTTGTTTACACATGTATTTTAGTTTCTTTATAGATGACACTCCTCCCAACCTTTTGCTTACACAAGCCATGGCTAACCGAATCCTCGGGTGCCTTCCAACATTCACATACCATGGAGGAGTGTCTATTGCAAAATTAAGTTGCTTACTGATAAATCAGGGCAAAACATGTGAAGAGAATTATTAATGAAAGTTGTAATTAATTGGGGCTGGGCACCCCGTTGCCAGCTCTTTTTGCAAATTATTGGATAAGCGGATGTATATGCCACTAGTCCAGGTGAAAGTCTGTCAGAAGTAAATGACAAGATTGAAAGATAAAACACCACATACTTCCTCATGAGCTATAAAACATTGACACAAATAAGGAGTAATAAAGTTTTGAATAGTTTAAAGGTAGCACATGAAATATTTACTTGGAATGGCAGGAAATACCACATAGTAGGTAGGTATGGTGGACACAAATGGCATGGGTTTTGGCTCAAGTTTTGGATGCACGAGAAGCATTCCCTCTCAGTACAGAGTTTAGGCTAGCAAGGTTGTTTGAAGCAAACACAAGTATAAACCGGTACAGCAAGAATCACATAAAAACATATTGCAAGTATTATAAGACTCTACACTGTCTTCCTTGTTGCTCAAACATTTTACCAGAAAATATCTAGACCTTAGAGAGAACAAATATGCATCCCAAGTCTCAACAAGCTCTACGGTAGTTCTCCACTACTAGGCTTTAACTACATGATGCAAGAGCTTAAACATGATCTACTTGAGAGCTCAAAACAATTGCAAAGCATCAAATCAAACAAGACAATGATCTACAAGAATGCATATGTCTTTTCCAATACCAACTACTACATGTAGCATTTTCTTTCTTCCAAACAAACACCAATAATTTATTTAAACATAAACTCTCCAAATGATAATATAATGCAGCAAGAGAGTATTTATAAACAAGTGCTAACAGCTCGAAGAGATGCATGAAAAACAGGAGCTAAAAGCACTGCAGTAGCTAGTTAAGAATACTCAACAAATATAAGTGAAGAACATGAGTATTCACATGAAAAAGCGGAGCGTGTCTCTCTCCCACACAAGGATTGCTAGGATCCGAATTTATTCAAACAAAAACAAAAATAAAAACACACAGACGCTCCAAGTAAAGCGCATAAGATGTGAAAGAATTAAAATATAGTTTCACTAGAGATGACCTGATAAGTTTGTTGATGAAGAAGGGGATGCCTTGGGCATCCCCAAGCTTAGACGCTTGAGTCTCTCTGAATATGGTTGGGATGAACCACGGGGGCATCCCCAAGCTTAGGCTTTTCACTCTTCTTGATCACATAATATCACCCTTCTCGCTTGATCCTTGAAAACTTCCTTCACACCAAACTCAAGACAGTTCTCATTAGAGGGTTAGTGCATAATCAAAAATTCTCATATTCTGTAATGATACAATCAATCCCAAAGCTTCTGGACATTAGCTACAGCCACCAATGCTTTGTGGAGCAAAGAAATCCACACAAACACAGTAAAAGAGCGAATGCAAAACAAAAGGCAGAATCTGTCAAAAACAGAACAGTCTGGAATGACGAATTTTTTCGAGGCACTTAAGTTGCTCAGATGGATCTGGCCTAAAATAATGAAAGTTGCGTACATATCTCAGGAATATGCGTGATTTTTCTCAGAATTTTTTGAATTTTCTACAGGGAGATAAGCTCAAATCCGTGACAGCTAAAAATCTGTCACTGCGCAGAAATCCAAATCTTGCATCAACTTTCAATATAGAACTTTACTTGGCACAACATTGCGATAAAATAAAGATACAAAGGAGTTGCTACAGAAGTAACAAAACTCCTTGACTCAAAGAAAACAAAAATAACAGCAAATAAAAACGATGGGTTGTCTCCCATAAGCGCTTTTCTTTAACGCCTTTCAGCTAGGCGCAGAAAGTGAAAATCAAGTGTTGTCAAGAGAAGAAGCATCAACATCATAACTTGCTCTAACAATAGAGTCAAAAGGTAACTTCATTCTCTTCCTAGGGAAGTGTTCCATACCTTTCTTGAGAGGAAATTGGTACCTTATATTACCTTCTTTCATATCAATGATGGCACCAACAGTTCGAAGAAAAGGTCTTCCCAAAACAATAGGACAAGATGCATTGCATTCAATATCCATAACAATAAAATCAACGGGGACAAGGTTATTGTTTACTGTAATAAAAACATCATTAACTCGCCCCAAAGGTTTCTTCATAGCATTATCAGCGAGAAAAACATCCAAATAACAATGTTCCAAAGGTGGCAAATCAAGAATATCATAAAGCTTCTTGGGCAAAACGAAACACTTGCACCAAGATCACACAAGGCATTGCAATAAAATCATTCACCTTTACCTTAATGATGGGTTCCCAACCATCTTCTAATTTCCTAGGAATAGAAGCTTTAAGTTTCAACTTCTCCTCCCTAGCTTGCAAAAGAGCATTTGTAATATGCTTTGTAAAAGCCAAATTAATAGTGCTAGCATTGGGACTTCTAGCTAATTTTTGCAAGAACATAATAACTTCAGAGATGTTACAATCATCAAAATCAAAATCATTATTGTCAATGGTGGTGGAACCATTGTCTCCAATAGTTTGAAAAATTTCAGCACTTTTATCAGAAAAAGTTTCAGCAGTTTTAGGCAATTTCAAACGCTTTGCAGAAGTAGTAGAGACATTACCAACACCAATAACATTACCATCAATAGTAGGAGGTTTACTAGCATGTGAAACATTAGCATTACTAGTGGTGGTGATAGTACAAACTCTAACTATACTATTCTCTTTTTCAAGTTCTTCCTCTTTTTCCCACCTAGCATGCAATTCAGCCAACATCCTAATATTATTATCAATTCGAACTTGGATGGCATTTGCTGTAGCAAATGACTTATATCTTTAACTTCATTAGGCATAACTTTCAGTTTTAGAATTTCAACATCATGAGCAAGACTATCAACTTTAGAGCAAGATCATCAATTTTTTCAAACTTTTCCTCAACAGTTTTATTGAAAGCTTTTTGTGTGCTAATAAATTCTTTAAGCATAGCTTCAAGATCAGAGGACACACTTCTATTGTTGCTGTAGGAATTACCATAAGAATTGCCATAACCATTTGAAGGATAAGGCTTATAATTGTTGCTACCAAAATTATTCCTATAAGCATTGTTGTTGAAGTTGTTGTTTTTAATGAAGTTTACATCAACATGCTCTTCTTGAGCAACCAATGAAGCTAAAGGAACATTATTAGGATCAACATGAGATCTACCATTCACAAGCATAGACATAATAGCATCAATCTTATCACTCAAAGAGGAGGTTTCTTCAACAGAATTTACCTTCTTACCTTGAGGAGCTCTTTCGGTGTGCCATTCGGAATAGTTGATCATCATATCATCAAGTAGCTTTGTTGCTGCACCTAAAGTGATGGACATAAAGGTTCCTCCAGAGGCTGAATCCAATAAGTTCCTTGAGGAAAAATTTAATCCTGCATAAAAGGTTTGGATGATCATCCAAGTAGTCAGTCCATGAGTGGGACAATTCTTCACCAAAGATTTCATTCTTTCCCAAGCTTGAGCAACATGTTCATTATCAAGTTGTTTAAAATTCATAATGCTACTTCTCAAGGATATAATCTTAGCAGGAGGATAATATTTCCCTATGAAAGCATCTTTGCATTTTGTCCAAGAATAATACTATTTCTAGGCAAAGAAAGCAACCATTCTTTAGCTCTTCCTCTCAAGGAGAAAGGAAAAAGTTTCAGTTTTATAATATCCCCATCCATATCCTTATACTTTTGCATTTCACAAAGTTCAACAAAGTTATTAAGATGGGCAGCAGCATCATCAGTACTAACACCAGAAAATTGCTCTTTCATAACAAGATTTAATAGAGCAGGTTTAATTTCATAAAATTCTGCTTAGAAGCAGGTGGAGCAATAGGAGTGCATATGAAATCATTGTTGTTTGTGCTAGTGAAGTCACACAACTTAGTGTTCTCAGGAGTACTCATTTTGAAAAACAAAATCAAACTGAATTAAACAAGTAACTAATTTTTTTGTGTTTTTGATAAAGAGAGCAAACAAGACTAAATAAAAATAAACTAAGCAAGACAAATAACAAAGTAAAGAGATTGGGTGTGAGAGACTCCCCTTGCAGAAGCAATTCGGTTTTCCCCGGCAACGGCGCCAGAAAACGTGTTGGTGGCTCTAAGTTGACGAGGGAATATCTCCCCGGCAATAGTGCCAGAAACAATGCTTGTACGTCACACGTCAGTTGGGAACCCCAAGAGGAAGGTATGATGAGTGCAGCAGTAAGTTTTCCCTCAGTATGAAACCAAGGTTTAATCGACCAGTAGGAAAACGAGGTTTGCTTCGAAGGTGTTGGTGAAGGAGTGTAGTGCGGCGCAACACCAGGGATTCCGGTGCCAACGTGGAACCTGCACAACACAATCAAATTACTTTGCCCCAACTTAACAGTGAGGTTGTCAATCTCACCGGCTTGCTGAAAACAAAGGGTTAAACGTATCGAATGGAAATGATGTTTGTTTGCATAAAACAGTAGAGAACAATGATTGCAGTAGATTGTATTTCAGATGTAAAAGAATGGACCGGGGTCCACAGTTCACTAGTGGTGTCTCTCCAATAAGATAACTAACATGCTGGGTAAACAAATTACAGCTGGGCAATTGACAATTGATAAGTGCATATAACATGCATGTGTGAGCTGTGGTGTCTACTATGAGATTCATTTGGGCATTACGACAAAGTACATAGACCGCTATCCAGCATGCATCTATGCCTAAATAGTCCACTTTCCGGTTAACATCCGTACCCCTTCCAGTATTAAGTTGCAAGCAACAGACAATTGCATTAAGTAATGTGCGTAATGTAAACAATACATTCATCCTTGAATAAAGCATTGCTGTTTTACCCCTAGTGGCAACAACACATCTACAACCTTAGAACTTGCTGTCACTATCCCAGGTTAAATAGAGGTTGAACCCAACTATCATGCATAAATACCCCCTCTTGGAGTTACAAGTATTCACTGGCCAAGGCTTCAACAAGTAACGGAGAGCATGCAAGATCACAAATGACATAGACATGATAATATAATATTCAGCTCCACATAGGTATCAATATAAGTCAGATCCCAGCAAACACAACATGTAGCATTACAATAAGATGATCTTGATCATGATAGGCAGCTCACAAGATCTAAACATGATGGCACAAGTGGAGAAGACAACCATCTAGCTACTGCTATGGACCCATAGTCCAAGGATGAACTACTCACGCATCACTCCGGAGGCGGGCATGGCGATGTAGAGCCCTCCGGTGATGATTCCCCTCTCCGGCAGGGTGCCGGGAAGAGCTTCAGAACCCCCCGAGTTAGGGTTGACGACGGCGGCGGCAGCGAATATGTTCTGGATGAAAGGCTCGGTGTTTTAGGGTTTTCGCGTCTCGGGGAATAAATAGGCGAAGGGGCGATGTCGGCGGACCCCCGAGGGGCCCAAACCACCAGGGGCGCGGCTGGGCCCACTGCCGCGCCGCCTGTGGTTTGGCCACCTCGTGGCTCTCTTCGTCTCTCCTTCGGACTCCGTGTACGTGCTGGAAAAATAGGGACTGGCCTTTTGTTTCGTGCAATTCCGAGAATATTTCCAGAAGTAACTTTCTGAAACCAAAAACAGCAGAAAACAGGGAACTGGCACTGTGGCATCTTGTTAATAGGTTAGTCCCAGAAAATGCATAAAAGTGATACGAAGTGTATATAAAACATGTAGCAAATGGTATAATATAAGCATGGAACAGCAGAAATTATGGATACGTTGGAGACGTATCAGTTGCCCAGGCCATTTGAGAGAGCAAGCCAACTGACATGCACCCTGACCTCTACAAGGCTGTCATGGACGCCGTTGGTTCACGGAGGAGGCACTCATGGTTGCTCTGGGCCACCTTGTGGACAACAAGGCACAGGGGCGAGCTTTGTGGGCATGCATTTGCAGCACATGATCCTTTGGCTGAGGACCTTCCTCGCCAAGTACAATGCCGAATAGGTGTGTTCTAAGCGGTGGTGCCGCAACAGCATGAAGAAGACGAACATGATGATGATGATGATGATGATGATGATGACATCATGTATATTTTGAAGAGGTGGTATATACTAACCCTTTTGCGATGATGCTGGTGGTAGGATAACACCCGCTTTTTGATGTGGTGGTAGGTTAACACCATACTGATAGGATGAACTTGTGATCCTCCTTTTGTAATGATCATGCATGCTGCTCTAATTTTATGATTTGCTGTCTACTAATGATGAATTCGAGTGTCTTCATTAACCTCTGATCTTGCTCCTTTGTTCGTAGATGAACTGTTATGTCGTGTACAGAGGGAGGCTCCAGGAGTGTACAACTCCTGGAGAACCTGCCAGGATCAAGTCGCCGGCTTCTCCAACAACAGCTACGAAGGGTTCGAAACATTGGAGGAAGCACAACACAACTACTCCAACTTCCTGAATCAGCAGAACGACATCGAAGATCATGCGGGTGGAGGCAATTTGATGATGGACAACGATGTCAACATAGTAGGATCAAGGACTTCGTCATCTTTGTTCTCCTTGTGGTGATCGTCAAGCTCCTGCTATTCTAGATGGCAGTGCATTATATATGGTGAAGACTGGTAAGCTCACCATATTTGAACTTGGGTAACCCTAGTGCGACTACGGCGTGCAACCAAACACGGCGCCTTTGCTTCTACCGAGCCATGAACCAGTGTTTGTATGTAACCAAACATTGTGTGCGGGTTCCCAAGCCGATGCAGCCATAGGCCATGCAGGCCACCAATCGCCCTGCACAACCAGCTGAGAGGGTGGCTCACTGAGATTAGGCCCTGACCAACCTGCCCCAGGGAGATGAAAAATACGTGCAGGCTACCAAACGTGCCCTTGATTGTAGTGCCGCTGCTGCTTTTCGGATTGCGAGTTTTTCTCTATTTAGGCATGTACTAACTATTTGCTTTCTGTTAGCGCAAGAGACATAAACTTTGCGTTTTCTCAAAATAACATAAATAATACACCAACAGCTCTACTTGAGAGATAAGTCACTGGAGTACTACTGATGACTTCGATATCCGCTATTATTCACAATGCTTGAACGTGCACCGGTGCACGTCAGTTACATGACGTGAACGTATGTGCGTGTGCTGGAGTGCATCGTCTCTTGTATAAAGAGGCTGTTATTTGAATACGTTTAGCTATAATCATGTCCATGGAGCTAGCCACGAAACGGATATTCTGCCGATAAATCGAATGGAAACATCACCGGCACGCAAGTTACATATCTCAGTTCGTGATCTACGCACCGAATTAAAAAAAATCTAAATCCACGCCGAAAGGAAAAGAACAACACGAGCACGGGTGCAACATCATATTCCAACTTTATTACATGCATGCATCAGAAGGTGAGGTTAGTCTTCCATGGGTAACTAGCAGTGTAGCATAGGATACTAGTGCAAGAAGCATATCACACGGAAACCCCCTGCGAGACACACGTGGCTCGCCTCCATTGGCCAGGAAGGCCTATTTAGGCAGGCGCCGGAAGCGACCGGCGGCCCCTTCATCCATACGTAACAATCCGGCCGTGTCACGCCGAACCCCGTCCTCCTAACTCGTCTCGCATGGCCGGCTTGTCCTACCAGACGCCGGCGCGGTGGTGCTGCTTCTGCTGCTGACGGCGCGCCGTCGTGCTGGCCCGGGGCCGCCGTCGTCCCGCGTTCTCGTGCGGGCCGTCCACGGCGGCGACGACGCAGGGAACAACGGGTTTCTGCGACGCGTCGCTCCCGGCGGCGGCAGCGCGCCGCCGACCTGGTGGCGCGGCTGACGCTGGCGGAGAAGGTGTCGCAGCTGGCGACGAGGCCCCGGGCGTGCCCCGGCTGGCAGCGTGCCGGTACAAGTGGTGGAACGAGGCGCTGCACGGGCTGGCCACCTCCGGCAAGGGCCTCCACTTCAACGGCGCCGTCCGCAGCGCCACCAGCTTCC